>JALGBA010004205.1:327500-365000 GCA_023970755.1 Azemiops feae | reverse complement strand
ACTCCTGGGATTGTCAGAACATGTTGCACCATATAGGTTTCTTAGTATGCTAAGGGTGTCCTGCAAAGCCAACATTTAGTGAAAGCAAGAACTTTGGTGCAGTACCTTGGAGAGCTCCAAAAAAAAGACTGCTCTAGTCTAAACAGATCTTTGTGACACAATTACTGCACAATATTTATTGTACAGTATTAACAACCAAGTCAATTGTACACACTGAGATTTTAGCTCTTCCCAGCAGCATTTAATTATTTACATTTCATTGGAGACTATCAGCTGCTCTGAATGTACTTTGGATGGAAAGAAAGAGGCTTCCATTAATACAAAAAAATACATGGCCCACCTGCACACTTATGGACGCTAAGGGTCAATTTTTATTTTTCTTCCCTCTTCGCATGATCCCAAGGATGCATTGTTAGAAAAGACTGGCAGGTCCAAGGAGGGGGCTGTCATCACAGAGAGAGAATTTTGAAAAAAGCCATGCCTTCCACCTGAGAATGAAACAGAATATTTGGACTACTAATTCCAGAGCAATCTCTGTCCTAGAGTCTTCCCCCAAATGAAGAGGTGGAGATATATACCAGCTGTAAAGTCAAAACTTCTTCCATTCAGACTCTGCTTTGGTTAGAATGCCCGGCCAAACTGGTAATATTGGCACGACAAACATGGACTCTGCCATAGAAGTATGAAGCCATCCACTGATATTTACTGACAATGAGTTGAATTCGATTAATATGATTAAAAAGTAATAATGTCCTCCGGTGAACATAGGCTCCTGGTGTCTGAATTAATGCAGCTTTCCTTGCAGTATTAGGGAAGACATTTGTTGTTGTTGTTGTTATTGTTGTTGTTATTCAGCCCATAGTCCTGAGATGGTGGTTTCCCCCATCCAAGTACTAACCAGGGCTGACTTTCCTAAACTTTTTGAAACCAGCCAGGGTTGGCTAAATACTGCCACCTGCTGAGGCTAATCTGATTACCCTATGGATTTAACTATTTCTGATTTATTTCAAATCAGCATTTAGAATCCAATGACAACTTTGTGTTTGTGGGCATGCTGCAAGCTTTTATGGGGCGTAAGTGCTCCTGGGTACCTCTGAATCTAGTTAAACAAAACCATTCAAGTTGCTAACAGTTTAACCAAGTTATCTCCCTGTTGCTATAGCAGGAAGCCATGCTTGGATTAATGGGCAAAACCTTTGGTAAAAATGGACCCATTTGAGCTGTAAAAAATATATGCCACAAAAAGCATAGCTTCACTATGGCAGTGTGGAGGATGCTAATATTTCTTCTCTGAACAAGTCAGTGTTGCAGTTCTGAGATAAGATAGATGATGGACAGACAGACAGACAGATAGAGATAGATAGATTGATGATAGTTGAGATAGATAGATAAATGATAGATAGATAGATAGATAGATAGATAGATAGATAGATAGATAGATAGATAGATAGATAGATAGATAGATAGATAGATGAGATAGACAGACAGACAGATGATAGATAGATAGATGATAGTTGAGATAGATAGATAGATAGATAGATAGATAGATGAGATAGACAGACAGATGAGACAGACAGACAGACAGATGATAGATAGATAGATAGATAGACAGACAGATGATAGATAGATAGATAGATAGATAGATAGATAGATAAATGATAGATAGATAAATGATAGATAGATAGATAGATAGATAGATAGATAGATAGATAGATAGATAGATAGATAGATAGATAGATAGATAGATAGATAGATAGATAGATAGATAGTAGACTGATAGAGATGGATGGACGGACGGATGGACGGAGAGGGATAATAGATAATATAGATAGATAGATAGATAGATAGATAGATAGATAGATAGATAGATAGATAGATAGATAGATAGATAGATAGATAGATAGATATAGATATAGATATAGATATAGATATAGATATAGATATAGATATAGATATAGATATAGATATAGATATAGATATAGATGATAGATAGATTTGATAGTGGGAAAAAGCTGCATGTAGTACTCCTGACATTGACTTCATTTTAATAACACCTCAAAAAGAAATGGTTTAAATCAGGGAGTGGAAACCTTTGTTAATGTTGTTAATTGGATAATAAACAGCTTGCTTGCTCAAGTTAAGTAGGGGGGGATACTTTCATTCTACCCATAGTCCTCTGCTCCCTCTTGATCCTAAGCTTTGCTGGTTGTTGCCATCTTCTCAAATTCCACTCATAAACTGCTGGGACACATCCCAGAGGCCCCCTTAGCATCAATGGTCCGGGGAAGTCCTATTTTATTTGCAGCCTCCTGCTAGGGTGCCAATGCTTGGTTATGTATGCTACCACTGCCTGTTGCACAATCTAAATATTCTTGTTCTCTCTCTCTCTCTTTGTTATAATACTTGAAATGTGTGTGTGTCTCTGTGTGTGTATGTGTGTATGTATTTGTGTGTGTATGTGTAGTTATGCCTATATGCACTGGGAATACCTAACCTCTGGGTTAGTTAATAATATAGTGTTTTGTGCAAAGTGAGAAAATGGATTAATACAGTAATCAAATTAAGCATGCTCATTTTAATCCAAATATCATGTAGATGATCTGGACAACAGTTAGACACTCCATTTTTTTAAAAAAAAAATTATGTAGAGGGAGATATTCTAACTTTTCTGCACTCCGTGAAATTTATTTTAGCTTGTGTATATCTCCTCCTCCTCCTCCCTCCCCTCCTCCTCCCTCCTCCTCATCCTCCTCCTCCTCCTCTCCCTCCCTCCTCCTTCCTTCCCTTCTCTAACTTTTCTGCACTCTGTGAAATTTATCTTAGCTTGTGTATATGTTCTCCTCCTCCTCCTCCTCCTCCTCCTCCTCCTCCCCCTCCTCCTCCCCATTGACTGTTAAAAAAAGACAGATCCTTCTTGATGGAGCTCTGGAGACATTGCTTACCAAGACTTTTCAAATTAGGCTGAGGGTTCTCACTCTGTCTTATACGTAGCCAACATAAGAACTAACCATCCTCTGCCTGACAATATGAGATCCAGTTGCTGTGAAGTACATTCAATTCATTTCTAGAAGTGGTATTCTCAAATAATTCTGCTGCAGCAGAAGCTGGGAATAACCAAGCTAGATAGTAGCATGAAAGACAATTTGGAGACATCAAGGAGATATTAAAAACACAGCAAGGATCCTGCTTGCTAATACTCTCCTATGAGGCCCAGACAGCCATGCACTTGATGTCATAATTGCTGGTCAAACATACTGGATCATTCTTGGGTCATGCATGAACATTCAGTGACATCCTCAATGATGGCCAGTGTGGGACAAAATGGGGGGGGGCACTATACTGCGGGGTGTTTGTGTATGTGTGTGGACATTTTCAAGGGTTGATATTGAGAGTTCTGCCAACACCTGCAGATTTTAAGAAAGTAAGAAATATGCGAAGTGAGCTTGAACAGGCAATTGACAGGCAACCATGGCATTCTAATTATAATTTTGTGAAAAGAGTAGTGAAGCCAAGGTTTCACCAGGGGGAAAAAAAATCTATTTACAGAGTGAGACAGAGAGAGGAAAAATATTATGCTTTTCATTTGATGGAGGGGGGGGGGGAGAAGTAATTATTGCAAGGAGGCACAAGGAAGATCTAGAAGACAGTCGCCCTCTCTTTAATAAGTCCTTGTGGCAGCTAAGCGAGGATCAGTAATATACTTTATCAGGTCTGCATTCAAGTAGCATTAAATATATGCAGGTAGGAATTAAATAGTATCTGAGTTTAATTAAAATGATATATTAAAAAAAATCCCCCACACACGTCGAAGAATGGCTGAGAGACGGCTCGACCGCATTTTAACCGGTAACCCTAGACCCTAATTAGAAATGCTTTTCATATCTGCTCCATGCAAGGGCTTAATTTGAGGCGAGACGGTGAGCCAGGGCTTGGGGAACAGTGTTAATTCTGCATTCGATCTGGGTTTGTATGGAAGCAGGCAACCGTTGATTGACCGAGCGGCGGCACAGATCCCATGACCTTGTTAGGATTTTCATGTGAGGTGTTAATTGAGAGGGTGGATTAATCTTTCAGCATGATTGTCCCTGAGCAATGGGCAAAGTTTGCACTCTCTCCATTTTCTTACTCCATTTGATCTCACTTTCCTAATTCTCCAACTAAGACAGTCTAGGGAGGGAGGGAGGGAGGGGAGGGAAAGAAAAGAAAAGAAAAGAAAAGAGAACAAATCTTATCCAAGGATTTATTCCTTGGTGGGGGGATGAAGAATAGCTGTGATCTTATGTGAATCGCTCAAGTTTTTTTTTTTTTTTTAAGATGTGGCTCCAGGAAGCTCAAACCAAATCATATTGGGTTCTGTTTTGTATTTCGGAGATGGAGACGGAGGGATGGTTGAAACTCTTGATGGGATACTTTTCCAGGAGTACATGTATATGTATATGTATATGTATATGT
Organism: Azemiops feae; assembly: GCA_023970755.1. Classification (NCBI taxonomy): domain Eukaryota; kingdom Metazoa; phylum Chordata; class Lepidosauria; order Squamata; family Viperidae; genus Azemiops; species Azemiops feae. Next base: position 360,548 of record JALGBA010004205.1, on the reverse strand, counting down.
ATATGTATATGTATATGTATATGTATATGTATATGTATATGTATATGTATATGTATATGTATATGTATATGTATATGTATATGTATATGTATATGTATATGTATATGTATATGTATATGTATATGTATATGTGTATGTATATGTATATTTCGGACATGTGATGCGACACCCAGAAAAATACGGCATACTCCATTTAATCCTGCAGGGAAAGATTGAAGGCAAACGAGGTCCAGGCAGAAGAAGAACATCATGGCTTCAAAATTTAAGGGACTGGTTTGGACAAAACTCAGCAGCACTTTTTCGTGCGGCTGCTGATAAAAACAGGATTGCCAACATGATCGCCAACGTCCGATAACAGATATGGCAGAAGAAGAAGAAGATATGTATATGTATATGTATATGTATATGTATATGTATATGTATATGTACTGTATATGTATATGTATATGTATATGTACTGTATATGTATATGTATATGTATATGTATATGTGTATGTGTATGTATATGTATATGTATTGGGATTCATGCATAAAGTTGCTTGCCCTGAAAGGGGATTAAATGATGGGTATGTGAGGTTTGTAGAAAAGATTTGGGGTGAGATGAGGTGCTGAAATCACAAAGCCAAAAGCAAACGTGACCCACCACCATCACCCAGCCATTATTACTGGTATTTTCACTAACACATTGGAGAACTTGCAAAATGACTTTTGCAAATAAAGCCTAGGAAGAATTGAGCTGAGTTACAAACCAAACGTAAATGCTATCTTTGAAATGCAGTGGGGTGAAGATTGAAGCATGTTTTCCTGAAGAATAAACCAGCAAAAGTCTATCTGACCCACAGATAGTTCTGTTTCTGACGATGCCGTATCTATGGGACCCTGCGGAAGACAATCTGGGATGCTTTGTATTCAAATTGGACTCAAAGCCTCTAAGGTTCCTTCCCACTCTGTTATTCTGTTATTCTATAATTGCTTTCAACACACTTTCAAAGGAGAAGAGAATATAAGGGAATTCCTCAGGGCTGGCGTGTTCTTGCACTAGGCGCAAAATGACCTAGTGGTTCACGTCCATTTTCTTTCTTCCACCGTGTGGTTTGCAGCCTCTCTGGAACGCCATTCCTCCAATGATCAGCAGCCTCTCTGGCTTTCCATTTTCTCAAGGAACAATATGAGGAAGCAACTTTTTCAGAAAGGCTGCAGAAAGAAAGAAAATGGACATGTACCACTGGGTCATTTTCCTCCGGCCCTGAGGAATTATCTCATATTCTCTTCTCCTTTGAAAGTGTGTTGAAAGCCATTACAGAATTACAGACTAACAGACTAACAGAGTTGGAAGGGACCTTAGGGGCTTCTAGTCTCCTTAGTTCTAGGCTGAATCTCTCTTAATCTTCCACCCATTCCTTCTTCCTGCTCTTAGGTGCTTTAAAGAATAGATTGACCCCCCCTCCCTCTTCTCTGCGACAGCCCTTCAAATATTCAAACACTGCTATCATGTCACTGCTATCTTGTCCTTCATTAGATTAGACATACCCAGTTCCCACAACCATTCACCATATCTTTTAGCCTCCAGTTTATCGAAACTGAATGAGAACTGAGTTTAAAAAACACAACAGCTGTTTTCTGGCCTAGCACCATTTGCAAGCAGTTCTGAAACCAATAGATTGATTATTAGGAAGAAACAGTCCCAGTCTTGTCCCATTAGAAGCCTCCTGTTTGAATAGGTGTTGAGTGGGGCTCCTTGGAACAACATTCATTAAACATCATGAATTTTAGGCATAAAACTCTGAGCTTCATTCAGCCTTACTAACAAATAAACAGCAGGTATAGACTTTGCTAGCAAATTTCCCATCTAACACATTCCTGTCCCAAGAGATATGCTCTTTGATTTAATAACAAAGACCTACGGTGTACAAGAGCACACCAAAGCTGGCAGATTCACTTTCTGACATTGCTACCTGTTGTTGGAAAAATTGGACAATTGCTGTCAAGAAAAATCATCTCGCCTCATCAGTAGAAGACCCATTCAAATGTCCCTATTTCAAATTAACAGAATAACAGGGTCCTAGTCCAACCCCCCTGCCCAAGGCAGGAGACTTTCTACCATAGTTGACCAGTCTCTTTTTGAAAGCCCCCACTGATGGAGCACTACAGCTTCTGGAGGAGATTACTTCTCTCCTTGCTTAGTTTCCATCCATTGTCCTTGTCTCTGATGGGATCATCTTATGGGATCATCAAACCATCACTCTGATGGCAGGGTAAAGAATGATCTGTATCAATACTGTTCAAAATGTTCCGTCCTGTTGTTGCATGAATAAACTAGTGAATTTCAGAAAGGGTTATGAAGATAATAGTAACACAAATTCTAAGTCTTTCTCACTTTTGTAAAATGGCTGATTTCTCTATCTTAAACATTCTCGCCCATTGACGAGAGTTTTGGATTGAAAACTTAAATATTGTACCCAAGTATATTTGCTCCCTGGAGCCAAAAGAATCAAGATAGAGAAAGCTCTAACTCCTTGGCAGATCTAACCCTAGTCAGCCCTTTTTTCCCGCATATCGGAGTCTGCAGGGATTACACTGCTAGAATGCAGTGCAAAATTAAAAAAAATATATAATAAAATCAAGGACAGGGAGAAAAAAAAATCATAACTAAAGATAGACCTCGGCTTACGACCACAACTGAGCCAATATTTCTGTTGCTAAGTGAGACATTTGTTAAGTGAGTTTTGCCCCATTTTACGGCTTTTCTTGCCACAGTTGTTAAGTGAACCATTGCAGATGTTAAGTTAGTAACCAAGTTGTTAAGGGACTCTGGCTTCCCCATTGACTTTGCTTGTCAGAAGGTCGCAAAAGGGGACCACGTGACCCCAGGACACTGCAACTGTCATAGATACGAGTCAGTTGCCAAGCCTCTGAATTTTGATCACGTGACCCTGGGGATGCTGCAAGTGTGGTCGTAAGCGTGAAAGACGGTAATAATTCACTTTTTTCAGTGCCGTTGTAACTTTGAATGGTCACCAAATGAACTATTGCAAATTTAGGACTACCTGTATTTAGGTTGACTGTATCCCAGATATGTAAATTCATCCCATTAAAAAAAACAACAACCCCTATTTAAATCATATAATTTTGACTTCTGGAAGACGTGTGATAGTATTACTGCAGGTTTCTTTTAGGGCATACAGATCGTCCTTGACTTATAACCACGACTGAAACCGGAATTTCCTTTGCTAAGCAAGGCGTTATTAAATGAGTTGTGCCAATTTTATGACCTTGTTTAAAAATTAAATTAGGTTCACCATCAATTTGGTGTGATTGGATTTTTTTTTATTAGCATGGCGAACAAGGAAGCTATTGAGTCATTTTCTTTCTTACCTGACCTTATAAATTGAATACACTGTTATTATTATTATTATTATTACAATACATAATTGTAAAAAGAAGGGAAGCTTAAAACTCTTAAGAACACTAGAAGGCATACAAAGGCAATGATAATTCTGTTTCCCCCCCCCCCAAAGTAGTCCTGTAAAGCTGTATTCATGGCCATAAGTTCAAGTTTGTGAACATCTGGTTCATAGTAAATATGAGTCTGAAGACAATGGATTTCCAGAACTTGCTGTAGGAATCTTAAGAGAACTCCAACCGAGTCAGATACATTTTGTTTACTTCGCTTATTATGCCTTCTTTGTAAGGACAACGGTTGCAGAATCTTCACATGTGACAGGATGAGCTTTGTTCTAGTCTTAGTAGCTTAGGAGAATTTGAAGACTTTCACACACACACACATTCACCCTCCCCATCTAATTAGAGAATCTCCTGTATTCTGCTTTGTTCTCTTGAAGGCCAATCTTTTAGTCCTGTTTGAAGGACAGTTGCTCAAAGGACCTTTTGTTTGAACATCAGAAGGCAGCAGAGAGAAGGGAACATTGTTGAAGTCCCCTGATACCTGGACAGCTGAATCCCTAGGTAGATATTGTGTTGACTTGGTATACCATTGACATTGTGTACAGTGCGATTTACACCTTCATTACATTTCAACTGCATTGTAAATATATGCGCTAGAGGGATGGTCTCGGAGGCCTAACTGGCTGCTCCTGATTTTCTTATTCGGATGGTTTTTGGATTTCTACCTAGCTTTCAGTCTCCTGAAAGGGAGCTGCTTCTATTTTTTTTTTCCATTGAAGGGCAGCACATACTTACATACCCTTTTATCTCCATAGGAGGAAGGAACGATGCTTTTGAGGGGTGGGTATTGGGTATATGTGTATGCAAATTATTAATAAAATTATAGAAACCAGAAGATGGACTTTTTCTACCATATGGACTTGTCTCTGACATTTAAAGAGGAACATACCAACGTAAGACAAGATCTCTTGGCTCAGGATTCAGGGCTAGCATTCTGTTTAAAATTCCCACAATGGCTAAGCAGCTGCTTCCAGGAAGCTCTCAAAGAGGACATGAGAGCATCCATATTTCCATATTTTTAATTCCTAGCCTGACATGCATAGCTTACATCCCCACTCTCTTGCGGAAGTCTCCCAGTGCTGCTTTCTGATAAAGATTCTCACTCTAATGGATCTTAACTATTCCTCTCCTTATAAATCTATCTAATTATCCCTCTCCTATATAGGAAAACCCCATATGAAACCCAGTGATATGGGTACCATAGAAACCAGAGCTCATGTTCTTCTGCATTGGCAGTTCTACAGGAACATTTGCCACCCTTGTGGATCACCCTTCTTCTCTTTAAATGTCTGGATCACTCTGATAATTTTTATTTGTTCAATAATCAATGTATTTTTCTAAAAGTAGCAATATTTTTGCTACGCTATGAATAAGCTTCACCCACAAATGGCTGGCAATAATACTTGTTGTTAGGGGATAGTTTTCTGTTGTTCGTTTTATCGAATGTAATTCTGTTGGTCAATGATTGAAATATAATTTCATAGAGCATAGAATCATAGGGCTCGAAGAGAGCTTGGAGGTCTTCTACTCCAATCCCCTGTTCAAAACAGCAGACCTTATACTATCCTAGTCAAATGGTTGTTCAGTCTCTTCTTGAAAATCTCCAGTGATGGAGCATCCACAACTTCAGGAGGCAACCTGTTCCAATGATTAATTGTTCTCACAGTCATGAAATTTCTCTTTCGTTCTAGGTTAGATCTCTCTTTCACAAGCTTTCAACTATTACTTCTTCTCCTCTGGTTTTTGGATAATGAATCAATCCCCTTTTCTTTGTGAAAGCCCAAATAGAATAGAGTAGAGTAGAGTAGAGTAGAGTAGAGTAGAGTAGAGTAGAGTAGAGTAGAGTAGAGTAGAGTAGAGTAGAGTAGAGTAGAGTAGAGTAGAGTAGAGTAGAGTAGAGTAGAGTAGAATAGAATAGAATAGAATAGAATAGTGCTGGAAGGGACCTTGGAGGTCTTCTAGTCCAGCCCCCCGCTCAAGCAGGAGAACCTATACCCTTTCAGACAAGTTACTGTCCAGTCTCTTCTTAAAAACCTCCAGTGATGGAGCACCCGCTATTTCTGAAGGCAAGCTGTTCCACTGGAACTGGAAGACAGTTATCATGTCCCCCCAATCCTAATTTCTGTCTGCCTCTCCCATCCAAAAGCAGAAACAAATGGAGAAAGCAAGCAAGTGCTTCTTGTTGTTTAGTCATTAAATCATGTCCACGTCTTCGCAATCCCATCCCAGGCCCTGCTGTCTCCTGGAGTTTGTCCAAATTCATGTTCATTGCGTTGACAGCCCTATCTAACCATCTCATCCTCTGCTGTCCCCGTCTTCTTTTGCCTTCCGTCTTTCCCAACATCAGGGTTTCTCCCATGAGTCCTCTTTTCTCATGTGGTGGCCAAATTATTTGAGCTTCAATATCTGTCCTTCCAAAGAACAGTCAGGGTTGATGTCCTTTAGAATTGAAAAGCAAGTACAACTCAGTCTTCTTAATCTTATCATCCTCCAATGAGATTTTAGACCATAGTTCCTTCTTCCCCTGTCAATCAGCAAGGGAGAGTAACCGGTACCATTAGACCACAGAGTGGGAGGAAGAGTTAAAACGAATTGTTAGCTGTGAGTTTGGAAGAGTTAGATGGATGTAAGTCTTCCTCACTAATGCAACGTACACATTTTTCAAGTCTGATGTGCATTTATTATAGGAAAGACCACTTGGGTTAATCTAATATTTAATTTTACAAAATAACTGGATAGACGCCTGGAAGAACTTATGAAGCTCTGTGTCTAAGAGAAGAAAGAAAGAAAGAAAGAAAGAAAGAAAGAAAGAAAGAAAGAAAGAAAGAAAGAAAGAAAGAAAGAAAGAAAGAAAGAAAGAAAGAAAGAAAGAGAAAGAAAGAAAGAAAGAAATCTAAAAAAGACGTTTTCAATATTTCCTACAAACACAAAGTAGGAGGAAAACTAATTTAGAAAAATAACTATACGTCACAAATGAAGACCATCATTTCAAGGATATTAGGGCAATTCTCAGTTTCCTTCAAAAGAAATTGACATTTTGAAACCAACAGAAGAGGCTTTCAGAGAGGACCCAGTGAAACACATGGAAGGATAAAGAAGCTTGTTAAATCTTTCTTACGCTTCATTTCTTTCTCTTTGTCCCTTTCTCTTTCTGCTTTTATTCTCTATGTGCTGCATTGTAAATTTGTTTCTTCTAATGTGTGGAAGGTGGTTTTGTTTTTTGTTTTTTTGTTTTTTTTTAAAGTGCTTTGGGTAGGATGACTGTAGAGCAGGTGAACTGAAATGTGACTCTCCAGAATCCTTACACAATGCTCTGGAAATGTTGTGTAAGAACAGCAATACTTGGGTGTACATGCCCACTGACATACACCTGAAATGATAGCTGTCCCTGACACGTGAGATCTTTTTTTGTTGTTTGTTTCATTTACATGGCTTCACTGGAGATGAGCTTAATTGCATATGTTTCTCAGAAGAAAAAAGGGCTAAGACTATGAGTGGATGGCTCACACAATTCAGAAGAGTGTGTTGCAGTGGAGAAAACTCACGCCCCCATCTATTTCTCTGCAGAACAGAAAGGATATCATGTTTGCTTAACACTCAGTGGGAAATACAGAATACTTAGGAGGAGATGTTTGGGTACAGCCAAGAGGAACAAATATGGTGGACCTTCTAAGGCCAACAAGGGCATATTTATTATGATTAAAGAGAAAGCCTAGTTCTCAGCCAGGAAGGCTTTCTGCCTTTTTTCTTGAAAACGTTTCGCTTCTCATCCAAGAAGCTTTTTTAGTTCTGAACTGAAGAAGCTTCTTGGATGAGAAGTGAAACATTTCGAAGAAGAAAAAAAAACCTAAGAGAGTCCAGTTGCCTTCAGAAAAACAGCTTTTCGAAGTCCAGTTGCCTTTCAGAACAATTCAGTTCTGAACTGAAGAAGCTCCTTGCATGAGAAACGAAACATTTTGGGGAAAAAAAGAAAGGAAAAAAACTAAGGAAGTCCAGTTGTCTTTTGAAAAGCACCTTTGGGACAACCATGATCTGGATGATTGAGAGTCTCCACAAACATTCCATCCTGTCAACCTTTTCTGTTGTTTTTATCCTTCCTTTATTTTTGAGGGTAATGACATTAGCAAAAAAATATTCCGTGAAATCAGAATATTGGGACTCACTTTAGTTATGGATTTCAAGAGGCCTTCATAGGTGAGGGAGAGAGATAAAAGAGAACTTTCCTTCATTTTAACGGGTTATTTTTTTTTCTTCTAAGTCCATAAATTCATTGGGTGGAAAATGAGGAGACACTAAGAAAGAAAACCTCAATTTAATCTAAACCTGAGTTTAGACTCAATTTGGCCCAACTTTAAGTTTCAAGTGCCCAATTAAACTCAAAGCCTATATTTCTCAACCTTGACAGAATAGTTGAAACAACTCATTTCAAACTCAAAACAATTGTTTCAAAGTCAGAAGTGAACATTTCAATTTGAAATGAAATTAGATTTATATACTGCTTCACAGTGCTTTACAGCCCTCTCTAAGCAGTTTACAGAGTCAGCATCTTGCCCCCAATAATCCAGGTCCTCATTTTACCGACCTTTGAAGGATGGAAGGCTGAGTCAACATTGAGCCAGTCAATGACTCTGCTGGCAGTCGGCAGAGTCAGCTTGCAATACTGCATTCTAACCACTGCACCATCATGGCAATAGAATAGCAATAGCACTTAGACTTATATACCGCTTCACACTGCTTTACAGCCCTCTCTAAGCAGTTTACAGAGTCAGCATCTTGCCCCCAATAATCCAGGTCCTCATTTTACCGACCTTGGAAGGATGGAAGGCTGAGTCAACATTGAGCCAGTCAATGACTCTGCTGGCAGTCGGCAGAGTCAGCTTGCAATACTGCATTCTAACCACTGCACCATCATGGCAATAGAATAGCAATAGCACTTAGATTTATATACTGCTTCACAGTGCTTTACAGCCCTCTCTAAGCAGTTTACAGAGTCAGCATCTTGCCCCCAATAATCCAGGTCCTCATTTTACCGACCTTTGAAGGATGGAAGGCTGAGTCAACATTGAGCCAGTCAATGACTCTGCTGGCAGTCGGCAGAGTCAGCTTGCAATACTGCATTCTAACCACTGCACCATCATGGCAATAGAATAGCAATAGCACTTAGATTTATATACTGCTTCACAGTGCTTTACAGCCCTCTCTAAGCAGTTTACAGAGTCAGCATCTTGCCCCCAATAATCCAGGTCATCATTTTACCGACCTTTGAAGGATGGAAGGCTGAGTCAACATTGAGCCAGTCAATGACTCTGCTGGCAGTCGGCAGAGTCAGCTTGCAATACTGCATTCTAACCACTGCACCATCATGGCAATAGAATAGCAATAGCACTTAGATTTATATACTGCTTCACACTGCTTTACAGCCCTCTCTAAGCGATTTACAGAGTCAGCATCTTGCCCCCAACACTCTGGGTCCTCATTTTACTAACCTTGGAAGGATGGAAGGCTGAGTCAACACTGAGCCAGTCAATGACTCTGCTGGCAGTCAGCAGAGTCAGCTTGCAATACTGCATTCTAACCACTGCACCATCATGGCAATAGAATAGCAATAGCACTTAGATTTATATACTGCTTCACACTGCTTTACAGCCCTCTCTAAGCGGTTTACAGAGTCAGCATCTTGCCCCCAATAATCCAGGTCCTCATTTTACCGACCTTTGAAGGATGGAAGGCTGAGTCAACATTGAGCCAGTCAATGACTCTGCTGGCAGTCGGCAGAGTCAGCTTGCAATACTGCATTCTAACCACTGCGCCATCATTCCAATAGAATAGCAATAGCACTTAGATTTATATACTGCTTCACAGTGCTTTACAGCCCTCTCTAAGCGATTTACAGAGTCAGCATCTTGCCCCCAACACTCTGGGTCCTCATTTTACTAACCTTGGAAGGATGGAAGGCTGAGTCAACACTGAGCCAGTCAATGACTCTGCTGGCAGTCAGCAGAGTCAGCTTGCAATACTGCATTCTAACCACTGCACCATCATGGCAATAGCAATAGCAATAGCAATAGCACTTAGATTTATATACTGCTTCACACTGCTTTACAGCCCTCTCTAAGCAGTTTACAGAGTCAGCCTATTGGTCCCAATCATACTGACCTTGGAAAGGTGGAAGGCTGAGTCAACCTTGAGCCGGTCAGGATTGAACTGCTGGCAGTGGGCAGTCAGCCTGCAATCCTGCATTCTCACCACTGGGCCACCACGGCTCTGGTACAGGTATTAAGGATAAATTAAAAACGAATAAAGCCTAAAATGCAGAAGGGGAAGGACTGGGAGGAATCTGAGACTTTGCTCTTCCAGTTTGCACTTGGTCAACAGATTCTAAGTCGGATGAATAACACCTGGGCTTAAATTATAGCCTTTCTTTCTAAATGTATATTTGCATCTTTAAATTAGCACATGCCTAATTTCATGGCAAGCTAGTTTAGAGTAGTGGTTAAGACATCAGGCTAGAAATCAGGAGACCGTGAGTTCTACTCCCACCTTAGGCACAAAGCAAGCTGAGCTAGTCACTTTCTCTCAGTCTTAGGAAGGAGGCAATGGCAAATCACTTCAGAAAAACCTACCAAGAAAATTTGCAAGGATTCTTTTCCAGGTAGTTATGATTGAATGGGGCCAGAGGAAAGCTTCGTGTACATCTCTGGCCGCTTCTTGCTAATGTATTTCCTTATCTTGGCACTATGCCATTTTTTGGTTCTCCTGTACTGTCCCAAAATATAAAATAAGTAGTCCAACAGTGCAGAGTTGAGCTGCAATTCAGGGCACTCAGAGAAAAATCATCAGGTAAATGTATGCCGTGTTTTGTAACAACAGTGAAGATTCAATAGACAGAGCAGTAGCACAGGGGGCTGCAACCTTGACAACTTTAAAGACTTGTGGACTTCGGCTCCCAGAATTCCTCAGCCAGCTATGCTATCAATCAAGCCCAAGCAAGTAGAAATCCCCAAGCTTGGGATTTTCACACACTCAAGCGAGGCTTCGATTCAAGATACAAGGGTAGATATTGTAAAGATTGCACCCAGCATTTGTCTGATCTAAGGAGGAGATTTTTATACTGGAAACCCTCTAGATGAGAGTCTAGGGACGCTGGTCAGTGCTGATGGCTAGAATTAATCTATGGAACTATTTCCAAAGGAACCATCATTTCCAAAGATTCATCCAAGCTACTTGGAGTTCCTTTGCCTCTCTTCATTTTGGCTTTCCTTGTAATGAGATAAATACTCTTGCCACCTGAGTAGCTGAGTCCTGTTTCAGAATCAAGATTCGTGGGAGAAGAAGATGAGTCCTTGAATTAGACTTGTCTGATAGTTTAATCCAGCTGTCCAGTTTAATCCAGTTCTCCATCATTTTTATTTATGTGAAGAATCACAAATGAAGGCTATGGAGTTCATCACACATGTTCCATATTGGTAGTTTTTCTATTCTGCCACTCTGTAGGACACAACTCAATTGGACACTGGTTTGTACAGCATTCCCCAAACCTTTTCTTTTGCCCTCTTGGTTAGCTGTAGATTTCCCTCCAGTTAAAGGATTGAATTTTGGCAGCCTTGTTAACAATATTAGTGGCACAATTTTGAAGAAGGAAGAAGGAAGAAGGAAGAAGGAAGAAGAAGGAGGAGGAGGAGGAGGAGGAGGAGGAAGAAGAAGAAGAAGAAGAAGAAGAAGAAGAAGAAGAAGAAGAAGAAGAAGAAGAAGAAGAAGAAGAAGAAGAAGAAGAAGAAGAAGAAGAAGAAGAAGAGGAAGAAGAAGAAGAAGAAGAAGAAGAAGAAGAAGAAGAAGAAGAAGAAAGTGTGAAAGCTAGGATAAATTTCAGAAGAGTTAGAAAAATCTCCCACTACATAAAAACTTTAAAAATTGGGTGTCTTACTCTAGTCCAGATTATCTACATGATACTTGAATTAAAATGAGCACACTTAATTTGATTACTGTATTAATACATTAGCTCACTTTGCACAACACACTATATTATTAACTAACCCAGAGGTTAGGTATTCCCAGTGCATATAGGCAAAGCTACACACACACACACATACACACACACACAAACATATTAAAAGCATTACAACAAACCGAACTTAGAAAGCTGTGTGAATGAATCAAATGATTTTCCCCACCCACCCCCAACTGATAAATGAAGGAAAATAACAAAAAAAATATATGAAAAGTTAAATTCTCTACAGGATTGTCAAAGGTTTACATTAAAAAAGGATTTATTTTCCTTTTTTTTAAAAAAATGAAACATTTCCAGCCTGTAGTTTATCAATCCATTTTGGAGGTTCACCATCAAGCCAAGTTTGGTGGGTGTCCTCAGGCAGGTTTAGGTAAGATTAGGGTCATGCCGATTAGTGCACCTAGGAAAAAAGTGATAGGGATTGGCATGGTGGATGCAAGAAGCCAAGAGTAATTGAGCTAAATAGCTGAAATATAGGAATGCACCCAGATGAGCCGCATAGACTCAGTGAGAGACAGGATAGCTTAGAGACCTTTTTTATCTTAATTATTGCTCTGAATGAAGCTAGCAGGGAGGGAGAAGGAGACAAGCTATTCTCCAAAGCCCCAGAAGGCAGGAGAAGAAGCAACGGATGGAAACTAATCAAGGAGAGAAGCAACCTAGAACTAAGGAGAAACTTCCTGACAGTGAGAAGAATTAATCAGTGGAACAACCTGCCTCCAGAAGTTGCGAATGCTCCAACACTGGAAGTTTTTAAGAAGAGACTGGACAGCCATTTGTCTGCAATGGTATAGGGTTTCCTGCCTGAGCAGGGGGTTGGACTAGAAGGCCTCCAAGGTCCCTTCCAACCTTAAGAAGAGACTGGACAGCCATTTGTCTGAAATGGTATAGGGTTTCCTGCCTGAGCAGGGGGTTGGACTCGATGACCTCCAAGGTCCCTTCCAACTTTATTATTATTATTATTATATTATTATTATTATTATTATTATTATTATTATTATTATTATTATTATTATTATTATTATTATTATTATTATTATTATTATTGTTATTGTTGTTGTTGTTGTTGTTGTTGTTGTTGTTGTTGTTGTTGTTGTTGTTGTTGTTGTTGTTGTTGTTAGCAGAATTATTACCAAATGCCTTAAACCTACCCCTCTAAATAAGATCTATCACCTAGCCACAGTTGCCCTGCCTGCTATTTGTAGAGAAGCAGCAGCATACAGAGAGAGACTCAAATCCTCAATATCTAGACAACACCCTCTCTATGGCCCACAACCAGCTTAGCAGAGAGTAAAATCCAGGAAAAGCTTCCTTAGGTCGAATTTGAAGACTTTGAAAGCAGAATGGATCTATGGAAAGCTACAAAGAACCAACAGTGGATGGAGCCAACGGAGGAGCCGGCATCTGGATCTCACGAAAGCTGAGAGGTATGGAAATGGTTGAATAGACTGCGCACGGGTGCGACAAGATCCAGAGACACTCTGAACCAATGGGGCTTTCTAGGGGCTCCTGCCGTTTGCGATTGTGGTGACATGCAGACAACAACACATATGTATACCTGCCCTTTGTGTCCCAATCAGTATATACCTGAGGACCTCATGGCAGCGCAACAGAACGCAAATAATGTTGCTAGTTTCTGGGCAAGATCTGTTTAATTTGTACTTATTTTAAAGTTTATGTCATATAGTATGCCTTATTTTAATTGCGATGCTTTTGACATGAATAAATAAATAAACTGGTTACAATATATGGAGCGCAACACTTAACACGGTATCTTGATTTCTAAGCCAAGCTTGTTTTCTTTCTTTCTTTCTTTTTTTTGTCTCCCCTCCATGCCTGCAGAAACTATACAATCTTTTGTCTTGTTTTTTTTCAGACTGCTGAAGATTTCCACTTTTCCACTTTTTGGCATCTAATAGGGGAGGAGAGGTGAAAAATGTCCTGCCATTGAAAAATGCCGCCTAACTTGGTTTTTAAATATAATTATTATTAAAAGTTTTAAGAAGCTGCGACCAATTAAATTAAAACAGAAAAGGTAAAAAAGAAAAAATGGAAATAGATAAAGGTGCAGTAAGAAGATCGAAGGAAATAGAAGAGAAGACTAAGATATAAAGAAAGATATACAGCTATAAAGAAGTAGCTTCCCATATTCTTCACAGCAATTTATAGGTACAATTACATTTTAACCTCTCTCTCTAAAGTTACATCATGACTCTCTTCTTCCTATAATCTATTCTGTCTAATCATCCAAACCATAAATTCATTTTTATGCAAAAAGTCTATATGGGATTTTATTTATTTTACCTATTAAATTCTTATGCTGCCCCTCTGCCCTATAAGATTTCCAGTCATCAATAAATATAGATAAATAAATACACATATTGTCTTTCCTCTAATCAAAGAAGTTAGTCTATCCATTTCAGCCGGATATTTTCATTTCACTAGCCATTTCTCCATAGTGGTTACTGCCAAATCTCACCTCATTAATTATATTTTGAAATATAACTCTTATCCAACTGTGTATCTATCAATCCTAAAAGGAAAAGTTCTACATTTAGCTGAATATTAATCCTTAAAATCCTCTGTCTCAAAGTAGGTAGGTGAATCCAAAGAATTTTGTTTTTAGATTTTTTACACGTCCACCAAATGTGATAGAATGTCCCTTCATGTTGTTCATATTTCCAACATACATTTAAAGTGCCTTTATATATTTTAGTTAATTTCTCATGTACCAACGATATGTCCATGTATAAAAAAAATCCTTTTAAGATTATACTAACCCTACTCAATTTCAACCCTTTTAACCACATATTTCCCCACTGGATCATCTCTACATTATAACCAAAATCTTTAGCCCAATATCATGCATTTTTGATCTGTTCTTCCTGTTTCAAATTTCAACAAACGTTTATACATTTTAGCAACTATATGTTCATAATCAGTGCACAATTGTACTTCAAATTCTGTCTTAATTTGCTTCACACCCTAAGTCTTTTCGTCCATTTTGAAAATTTCTGACAACTGTAAATCGAAAAACCATTGGCAACTATATCCTTCTGCTATTAGTTGCTCTCCTGATTTAATCTCAAATTTCCCTTGACGATTTCCCAATAACTCCTGATACATCAGCCATTTTTTCTTTGCATGCTGTTTCTCTTCTATGGAGTGCTGTTTCAGCTGAGATTCACAGAGGTGTTTTGGGGTATAACCTGTGTTTATTTTTATACCATATTCTCAATATGGCATGTCTGATAAAATTGCTTTTAAAATCCTCCTTCATTTGAACTCTATGGCATCATATGTATCTGTGCCATCCAAACCTCAGGTCATGATCTTCTAACTCTAAAAGTTTCTTGTTTCTCAAGAACACCCATTCTTTCATCCAGACCAAATAACAAACGGCAAAATACAGTTACAAATCGGATAAAACTAGTCCTCCTTTTTCCTTTGCGTCTTGTAACATTTTATATTTAACTCATGGTTTTTTCCCCCCTTGCTGTACAAAGTAAGATATATCTTTTTGCCGATGCTTGAATAGTACACCAGTTGTCTGTAACAAAAACAGAAAAATGCCACTTGATATTCATGAACTTGAACTCAGCTCTTATGGTTGTAGAGAATTGAGAAGGATTAAACATGTGAGAAGCCAGCTTTACCGTCTTGTTTACTGTAGATTCCTTGCATTAGCTCCTTTAAGTGATGAGCAAAGGCCTTCATTAGAGAGCTCATAAACTGGCTTACCATGGAAACTTAAATTAAACATGTTGCATTTCATACCCATTTTTTTTTCCAAACCATGTTGTGATTCGGAAGAAAAGAATGAAATACACATGCATGTGTATGTGTGCTTCCTGTATGTATGTGTGTGTGTGTGTGTGTGTCTGTGCATGCATGTGTGCGTGTCTGTGCACGTGTGTTTGTGTTATATACAGCTGCTAAAGCTAATTTTCCAAAGGATTTTCCAGTGCTTTCCAGTGAATTTTACTTTGACGCTTCTGAGCCAGGAGAGAAAATGAAAAGGTGGGGGAAGGAGAAAGGTTTAGTGGCTGCATCAACACATCCTCAGCCTGCAGAAACGGGATTAAGGAGGAAAGCCAAGAGTGGAAGGGAAATTGAGGATTATGACAGAGGCCACTGCAGGTTCAAACAAAATTTGGCCTGCTGGAGGCAGGAGAAATCAGATTGGTGACAGGTGCCATCTCATGGGTCACTATACCACTCTGCCTCCTGACACTTTCTATAACAAGGACAGAGAAAGGAGGGAGGGTTTTGCAGAGGCTGGAACAGGGAATGTCATGCAAAACGATGGGAGGCATCCCAGTTTTCGTGAGATATATAAGATACGGCTTGCTGGAGAGCTGGAGGGTGCCGAAGCAAACCCTGAAGTGCTTCCCTCCAAATGTGCAATTGTAAATACTTTGTGTGATAATCAAATTATTTCTGGACTTTATACTAATGCGGATAAAATATTCATGGGGCACCTAGGCTGGGGAAGGGTTAGAAGATGGCAGACGGTTAATTAAAATACATAACAGGCCTCACAAGAGGTAGAAGGGGAAGATGACTTTTGCTTGTATCTCGCCCCCCTATCAATTCCCCCATTTGGAGAAGATTTTATCTCTGATGGGGGGGAGAGGGGGGAGTCCAAATAAAACCAAAACAACCTGGCGTTTTAGACCCAGCTAAAAGGAATATTATTTACCAAAAGCTCTAGCCTAATATATAAAAAAAGGAAGCATGATATCGAAAGGATGGCTTCATAAGGAAGAAGAAGGGGGGTAGGTTAGCGATATATTTATGGGTTTATAGATTAAATCCTTTATCAAATTGGCCATCAAAGCAATTTAATTCAGAACTCATAGCCCATACTTCTAAGGCTTAAAGCCACGTCCATAAACCAGAATGTAAGCAAGCCTGCGAAGAACATGGTCAAACAACGGTTTACGGTTGAACAAACGATGCTGTTCTCATTTCAGTGTGGTTCATATACATATCAGCTCTTGACAGCGGACTCGACTGTGGGATATTCATTTGGCTATTTTGCCAACATGCTTGTCCTTGATTTAAGGATTGCAAAATTCATACGTACATTTATTCAGTGAAGCGATTCAATTAATCCTCCCAATTGAGGAGAATTGTGCTTAGTTATTTTTTTTCCCCCTTTTAAATAAAAATGTAGATTTGGAGATGAAAAAACAAACAAAGATTTAGAAAGAGTAGAATTTATTTGTGAGAAAAAGGTCCTAAGATGTATTTTACAAATAAGCCCCAAAAGGAAGGATTAAATTAATCAGAACCTGCACCATTTATAGGCAGCAAAACAAAACAAAACAAAAAAAACCCATCAAGGTTTAGGGGCAAAAAAATAAGATTTTTTTGAGAAGAACCCCTCACATATAGATCAGTGTTATTCTCCCTGTTCATTTTATACCATTCTTATTTAGATTTAAGAAAAGGGCTTTTATTCTGAATGGCACCAAATCCTGGATGGCTTTCTTCCTTGCTTCTCCGAAAGATAAATTATCCACATATGGCCAAACTTTTTCAGTTGCGTATTTCGTTTGTCAACTCGCAAGCCCACCCACCCACCCACACGAAGCCTATTCCTTGCGAAACTTTCCTTTCCGTGGTGATATTTTAATCGGAGAATATGTCAAGTTCTTTTTCTTCTTCCTCAAATTGCTGATGAAAACAAATTAATGTTAAATATATTTTCTCCTTTGCGTCGATGACATCTCTGTCAGTCGCCCGCCTCTTTCTTTGCTTCCCCAGTCTCTCTGCCTCTCACAATGGCTCACAAAGGGAGGTATTAACAGAATAACAGTAGATGTTGTGTGTTCTGCCATGAACAAAACTTGTGATCTCATCCCAAGGTTTCAGACAAGCTTGAACCATCTGGCTCCGAGCTGGCAAAAAGCATGCTGGCTATTCCACAGAATTTCAATGTCAGGGCAAAGGGGCAGTGGGTCTTTGCTTTATGCCAATCTTTTCTCCCACCCAGCTCTCCCTTCCTTCTAACCCCCCTCCTCCTCCTCTTCCTCCTCCTCCTCCTCCTCCTCCTCCTCTTCTTCTTCTTCTTCTTCTTCTTCTTCTTCTTCTTCTTCTTCTTCTTCTTCTTCTTCTTCTTCTTCTTCTTCTTCTTCTTCTTTCTTCTTCTTCTTCTTCTTCTTCTTCTTCTTCTTCTTCCTCTCTTCTTCTTCTTCTTATTCTTCTTCTTCTTCTTCTTCTCTTCCTTCTTCCTTCTTCTTCCTCGTCTCTTTTCTTCTTCTCCTACTCCTCCCCATCCTCCTCCTCCTCCTCTCCTCCTCCTCTCCTCTTCTTCCCTCTTCTTTCTTCTTTTTTCTTCTTCTTTCTTCTTCTTCTTCTTCTTCTTCTTCTTCTTCTTCTTCTCTTTCTTCTCTTCTTCTTCTTTCCTTCTTCCTCCGCCTCTCCTCCTCCTCCTCCTCCCCCTCCTCCCCTCCTCCTCCTCCTCCTCATCCCCTCCTCCTCCTCCTCCTCCTCCGCCTCCTCCTCCTCCTCCTCCTCCTCCTCCTCCTCTACCTCCAATAAGACAGCAGCCTGACACTGCAAAACAGATCATGAGTTTTTAAACACATCCCTGACATTTCCTAGTAGGGATTTCATTTTATTTTATTTTGGTGTTGTGATTTTTTTTTTTCCCCTGCAGCTCAGGCCTTCTTTTTTCTTTTTTCTAAACAGAATATTCCCCCCCCCCGCTTTTATTTCTCTTTCAATCAAATAAGGCACCCGTTCTCTCTCTCTCTCTCTCTCTCTCTCTCTCTCTCAACACACACATGCATGCCCACTCTTTGCAGAGAAGGAGAGGGTTTCGAAGAGGGGGGGGGGAGGGAGGATGAGAAGAGAAAGTTGGCAATTTAATTCAAACAAAAGGAGCTTGAAATCTATAAGCACAGCAACTGGGAGACTCTTAGCAATAGAATTCTAATTAGTATTCTCCTATTTTTCTTTTAGACAGTTCAGGAATGCCCCCTATTGACACTAAAAGGCAGGCTGGTTAAAAGAGAGAGAGAGAGAGGGAGGGAGGGAAGGGGAATGTGTGCGTGTGTGGGGCGGAGAAGGGAGGGGGCTGAGACACAGCCAGCAAACACTGCAGATTGCAAATTATATCACAACCCTTGCCAAGTCCCTACTCTTGGCATCAGGTTTTTTAATGACACCCTGCAAAAAAAGAGAATGGAGGGAGGTGCGGAGAGGAAAGCCCTCAGCTAGAGAGAGAGAGAGAGAGAGAGAGAAAGTGTGTGTGTGGGAGGCGAGTTGTGTGGCGGCATGCCTTTGTTGCAAACCCAAATGGTGAAGCGCACACAACACCCACACCCCTACCCGCCACACATATATGGTTTGAACGTATTCCTAATGAGAAGTGAAGATCGGAAGAGGGGCATCTTGGATGCCTGGTCAATTGGCAGCTCCTATTGCATATTAATGAAAGGGATGATCTCATGTTAGAAGGAGAAGAAGGAGAAGGCACCTCCTGCCTCATCTTTCTTTCTTATTCCTTCCCCCTCCCCGCCCCTAAACTAAGAATCCCCGACTATGATTCTTTGGTTCTGAAGAATAAACATTGCAGAGACGTGGAGAAAGTTCCCTCATTTTCATTTGAGCTTGACCTCAGGCAAGCCCATGTTTAAGGCAGGAATTTGGTGGCACTTTAAAAGTACAATTGCCTCTTTGCATAATAATATCGCTGGTGTGTGTGCCTGTGGAATTCTTTGCAATTTCCACGATCCCCGTTCTGCTAGTGTACCCGTTTCAATCACATTCACAAAGACAAGGATGGGACTTGTGTCTATGGAGGGGTTACTTTATAAATCGCACCTCCCAGGACATTGCCTTTTGCCCTTTCCTGATCCTTGTATCTTGTACCCAAATAGGAGGAGGAGGAGGAGGAGGAGGAGGAGGAGGAGGAGGAGGAAGAAGAAGAAGAAGAAGAAGAAGAAGAAGAAGAAGAAGAAGAAGAAGAAGAAGAAGAAGAAGAAGAAGAAGAAGAAGAAGAAGAAGGAAAGAAAGAAAGAAAGAAAGAAAATAGAGGGAAAGAGAGGAGGAGAAGAGGAGGGAGGATGAGGGGGGAGAGGAGGAAGAAGAAAAAAGAAAGAAAATATAAAAGGAGGAGAGGAGAGGAAGAAAAAGAAGAAGAGAAGAAGATAAGAAGAGAAAGAATTAGTAGGTGAAGAAGGGGAGGAAGGAGGAGAAAGAGGAGAAGAAGAGAGAAAGGAGAAGAGGAGGAGAGGTGAGGAGGAGGAGAGAAGAAAGAAAAATAAGGAGAAGAAGAGAGGAGGAGAGGAGGAGAGGAAAATAAAAAAGAAAGAAGGAAAAAAAAAAAAGAAGAAAAAGAAGAGAAAGAAGAAAGAAGAAAAAGAAGAAGAAAAGCCAAAAAAGAGAAATTAAGAAGAAGAGAAGAGAGGAGAGGAGGAGGAGGAGGAGGAGGAGGAGGAGGGGAGGAGGAAAGGGAAGAAGAGAAAATAGAGGAGGAGGAGGGGAAGGAGGAAGAAGAAAAGAAGAAGGAGGAGAAAGAAGAGAACTGAAGGAGGAGGAGGAGGAGGAGGAGGATAGAAGAAAAAGAAGAAGAAGAGAAAAGAGAAGAGGAGGAGGAGGAGGAGAGAATAAGAAAAGAAAGAAGAAGAAATAGAAGGAAGGAGAGGAGAGAGGAAAAAAAGTAAGAAGAAAGACGCAAGAAGAAAGAGAGAAAAAGAAGAAAGAAGAAGAGAAGAGGAGGGAGGAGGAGGAGAGGAGGAGGAGGAGGAGGAGGAGGAGGATATGACTGTCTGTATGCTTGTGTCTGAATATGTACAGTATCTAGGCTCCCAATCTAGATAGCGTTTTGCTTCCAGTGATTTTTTAAAATCCCTTTTTATACATTTTTAAAATTTGTCTTAAGCTCCATGTAGTGAAGGGGCAACCTACTTATTCAGCAATAAAAGTAGTTGTGAATATCTATTTTTCGAGAATCAAGATTCGTGGGAGAAGAAGATGACTCCTTGAATTAGACTTGTCTGGTAGTTTAATCGAGCTATCCAGTTTAATCCAATTCTCCATCATTTTTATTTATGTGAAGGTTCACAAATGAAGGCTATGGAATTCATCACACATGTTGGATATTGGTAGTTTTTCTATTCTGCCACTCTGTAAAACAGCTGGCTTTACACAACTCAATTGGACACTGGTTTTGGCAGCCTTGTTAACAATATCAGTGGCACAATTTTGAAGAAGGAAGAAGGAGGAGGAGGAGGAGGAGGAGGAGGAGGAGGAGAAGAAGAAAGAAGAAGAAGAAGAAGAAGGAAGAGACGAAGGAAGAGAAGAAGAAGAAGAAGAAGAAGAAGAGGCAGAAGAAGAAGAGAAGAGAAGAAGAAGAAGAAGAGAAGAAGAAGAAGAGGCGGAGGAGGAGGAGGAGGAGGAGAGAGGCGGAGGAGGGGAGGAGGAGGAGGAGGAGGAGGAGGAGGAGGAGGAGGATAGGAGTGACTGTATGCTTGTGTTTGAATATGTATTTAGGTTCCCAATCTAGATAGCTTTTTGCTTCCAGTGATTTTTTAAATCTCTTTTTATACATTTTAAAAATTTGTCTGAAGCCCCATGAAGTGTAGGGACAACCTACCTATTCAGCAATCAAAGTAGCTGCTAATATCTATGGCTTCTGTACATGCACACTGTGTGGACCATACAGCTACTTGTGAGGTTGCGCTGCCAATAGAAATAAGTTGACCCCATCTCAGCTTTAAAGGGAGCCAAGGGAAACCAATATATCTTGGCAGGAAAATTTTATAGTATTACTCTGAACGAGTGGGATTAGGAGTTTCTAAATTGCAGCGCAGATTAAACTTTACGAAGAAGCCACAACATGTGAAACTCTGCAGTATAATTTATAATGTTTACATTATTGACATATGCCTCTCAGCTCTTCCTCTTCCCACCCTCCCCACACATTTTCCCTGTCTGAAGGCATCTGCTGCAGCTTGTCTCACCATGAGGAAACTAGAGCTGAGACTCAACAAGGTTAGGACAGCAGACCTGAAGCAGGAAAAAAAAAATAGGTCCAAGGAGCTGTGACCTTTTGAGAATAGACATGATGTCCTAATGGTTCTGCATCTAAACTATCTGGAGATAAAATCCCAAAATAAGACATTGGCCTGGGGTGGCTTGCCCTGCCTTCTTTCCCTCCTTGCAGTTTGGCCAATACCCTGCATTGGGTTTGACAGGTAAGGTATCCTGGCTTATGTACAAAAAGGATAAACTGGAGAAGTGGAAGCAAAATCCGAGCTCTGATACTGTCACATGGTAGTCTGTAGGAGACCTTTGAGCTAGCTTGCTAATATAGTTGGGTTATCGTATAATTATAACAGAATAACAGAGTTGGGAGGGACCTTGGAGGTCTTCTAATCCAACCCCCTGCTCAGGCAGGAGACCCTGTACTATTCCAGACAAATTGCTGTCCGGTCTCTTCTTAAAAGCCTTTGGTGATGAAAGGTCCATATGTTTCTTTTTGCTATCCAGAATTCCTTGGTTAGATGGCACAGGAGAAGAAGATGCAGAGATGGAGTCAAGAAAGCAAACAGTCTGGAGTCCTTACATTCTCACAAGCGGTCTAAATCCAACCCCTTTTGAATTTGGTTAACTCTTATCTAGCGCCAATTTAGTGCTGACTGTGACTTGACTAGATTCTTAAACAAGTTTTATTGATTTTTTTTGGTTTTACATCAAAGTGCTTAGGAATCATCATGGAGATAGGGTAATCAATCACCCATAAAGGGGAAAAAAAGCATAATCATACATATATAATTCAGATTAATTCTTTAAAGGTTAGGGTTAGGGTTAGATTCTTGTGTATAGGACAATCAACCAGTGGAACAGCTTACCCCCAGAAATCGTGGGTGCTCCATCACTGGAGATTTTCAAGAAGAGACTAGACATTCACCTGTCTGAGATGTCATAGGTTCTCCTGCTTGAGCGGGGGCTGGACTAGAAGACCTCCAAGGTCCCTTCCAGCTCTATTCTATTCTATTCTATTCTATTCTATTCTATTCTATTCTATTCTATTCCATTCCATTCCATTCCATTCCATTCCATTCCATTCCATTCCATATTTTCTATTCTATTCTATTCTATTCTATTCTATTCTATTCTATTCTATTCTATTCTATTCTATTCTATTTGGTTGAGCAATAAATCTTCTTAATCGGAACTTAATGTGTGGTCCTGTTCCTTTGTGCCTGACAGATGGACCTCACTATTAATGTGGTAAATAATCAAAATAAATAGCTTGGAATACCAAGGGTGTGGGTCAGAAGACCTGGCTGTATTTGTTCTCTGAATTGGCAGCCCCACGGAAGAAGCATAGAAGTACAGGAATCCAGGGTTGATGCAATCTATTGTAGAGAATTCAGCACTCTTTATAGTTGTAGTTGCAGACAACAGAGGATGGTTTTATTGTCTATAGAGATTCTCAGTCATCCAGATCATGGTTGTCCCAAAGATGCTTTTTCAAGAGGCAACTGGATATTCTTTGTTTTTCCCTGAAGATGTTTCACTTCTCATCCAAGAAGCTTCCTCAATTTTGAAGAAGAGCTGAAGAAGCTTCTTGGATGAGAAGTGAAATATCTTCAGGGAAAAACAACGAAAGTCCCGTTGCGTCTTGAAAAAGCACCTTTGGGATGATTTTATCGGTCTTTTATTTCTGTTACCTGGTTTCCCATCAACCTGAAACCTCTCTTGCTGCCACCATGGATGGTGTCCTGTCCTGGGAGCCACCCTTGGAATTAAATGGAAGTATGAGAAGCTAAGGAGGCTGTGGATCCATGGAGAAAGAACTGCATAATGGCGAACAGGACATTTTTTGCATACAGTACATCTCTTGCCACTTAGGAGAATTTCATCAAAGCTTTCTTCTCCTCTGAAATCAATTTGAGAGTTTTTCTGCCCAACAGCAAATACCAAATACTGACTTTCAGAACTCCATATCTATCCATAATGATACCCTGTTTTTTAATCAGAGGAAGGAAGGAAGGAAGGAAGGAAGGAAGGAAGGAAGGAAGGAAGGAAGGAAGGAAGGAAGGAAGGAAGGAAGGAAGGAAGGAAGGAAGGTGAAAGATAGTATGAAAGAGAGAGAGAAAGGAAAGGAAAGGAAAGGAAAGGAAGAGTGGGAGGGGAAGGGGAGGAAAGGAAAGGAAAGAAGGAAAGGAAAGGAAAGGAAAGGAAAGAAGGAAAGGAAAGAAAGGAAAGGAAAGGAAAGGAAAGGAAAGGAAAGGGAAAGGAAAGGAAAGGAAGGAAAGGAAAGGAAAGGAAAGGAAAGGAAGGAAAGGAAAGAAGGAAAGGAAAGGAAAGGAAAGGGAAGGAAAGGAAAGGAAAGGAAAGGAAAGGAAAGGAAAGGAAAAAGGAAAGGAAAGGAAAGGAAAGGAAAGGAAAGGAAAGGAAGGAAAGGAAAGGAAAAAGGAAAGGAAAGGAAAGGAAAGGAAGGAAAGGAAAGGAAAGGAAAGGAAAGGAAAGGAAAGGAAAGGAAAGGAAAGGAAAGGAAAGGAAAGGAAAGGAAAGGAAAGGAAAGGAAAGGAAAGGAAGGGATATGTTTTGAATATACTTCTGCAGTAACAGGCAATCCTCCTCCTCCTCCTTTCTCCCCCTTTCCCCTTCTGTTTCTCCTTCTCACTCAGCTTTTGTATAATACCTAAACTTATTTTTCTTTATCATCTATAAAAATCATTAGAGCCAGGTAACGCTCAACTTTTTTCTTTTAAATTAAATACATTTCCAAGAGAAAATAAGCTGGATATCTCCTGCACCAAAAACTTCAGAATTTACCGGGTCCTTGCCTGACTGTTCTATAATATAGCACGGATGAAAACAGTTGCAGCTTCCATCTCTGCAGGTGAAAACAAAAAATCAGAAATCTTCTGAGTTCTTGCACAACTTTCGACAACTAAATTAATTTTGAAGGCTACCTCACCACAATGAATCACATGTCGGAACTGACAATGGTCTCATCCAGCATGAAAAGAGGGCATTTATCAATTGTAAGCTTTCAGAGGGTCAACTACAGAATGCAAGTAACATGATTTGTTCCATAAATTATGTCTCTATATAAATTTATATGCTGCCTGATTCCAAACAACTCTGGGTAATATTTAAATTTATATTTATGTAAAAGTTGTGTGACTCATTCTCATTTTCACTTTCCAAGCAAATCTAGGGAAATCTCCTACCTTAACAGCCTTTCCCTTACATCTGCTTAGGTCCCTGATGTACTAAAGTCTACTCACTGAATGATCCCATTATTCAGGGATCACACAGTGTCCATTCTGTTCTTCACTGGTGATCAGCAATGGATTCCAAACAATGTCAGCAGTGGCAGAAAATCATAGAATCATAGGGGTGGAAGGGACCTTGGAGGTCTTCTAATCCAACCCCTTGCTCAAGGCAGGAGACCTGATACCATTCTGGACAAATGGTTGTCCAATCTCTTCTTGAAAACCTCCAGTGAAGGATTACCCACAACTCCAAGAGGCAAGCTATTCCACTGATTAATTGCTGTCACGGTCAGAAAATTTCTCCTTACTTCTAGGTTGAGTCTCTCTGTGTCCTTAAAAGTCCTCTCATTGTCCTTACTCTGATGGAGCTAGAGCAGAGGTCTTCAAACTTGGCCCTTTTATGACTTGTGGACTTCAGCTCCCAGAATTCCTCAGCCAGTCAGGCACGCTGGCTGAGGAATTCTGGGAGTTGAAGTCCACAAGTCACAAAAGGGCCAAGTTTGAAGACCCCTGAGCTAGAGAAACAAAACCCATCTTCATTGCCCAGGCAACTAGGTGGTGTTCCTTCACTGACTGCACTATGCTAATTCATGTACAAACACAAATGCCCTTGAAGGATGAATATTTCTCATGAAATATGTCTACCTTCCCACATTTAGGATTAACGTAGTAATAATAAAAACATGGGGAAAAGGATATCATTTTCATTAATACATCTATGTTTATCCTGAATATCGTAGAGACTTCTAGTCACAACATAGAGCCTTTCCAGACTAGGAAAACAGGAGTGGGGTCGAGGGAGGTTTAATAATTAGGCTTTTTTCCTTAAAGGAATCCAGGTGGTCCTCAACTTTACATCCATTCGTTTAGTGACCATTCAAAGTTACAACGGCATTGGAAAAAGTGATTCATGACATTTTTCACTCTTATGACCTCTGCAGCATCCCCACGGTCATGGCAACTGCCATGTATTTATGACGGTCGCGGTGTCCTGGGGTCATGGGATTCCCCCTTTTGCGACCTTCTGACAAGCAAAAGGTTTATGTAACAACCATGTGACTAACTTAATAACTTAACAAGTGCAGTGATTCCCTTTCGCTGTGGCAAGGAAGCTGGTAACATGGGGCAAAGCTTACTTAACAACACGCTTAGCAGTAGAAACTTTGGGCTTAATTTTGGTTGTAACTTAAGGACTACCTGCATTTAGTTACAGATTAAAAGGTCTTAAATTTCAAGTCAAGTTAACCTATCCATGCTAAAAATCATGCACAAACTACAGTATTAAAACCATACTATTTTGCCCCACTGTGGTCTACAATGCCTAATCATTTAATCTGCCCCCTCAAAATAGAAGAGTTATTACACTCATGACTATCCACATATTTGTTTTGAACAATAATATACACTTACCTCATTAACAATTTTAATATTATGAAATTGAAGAGAGGATTGCTTTAGAATTTCTTGGAGCCTTCCAGGTGTTGCTATGATTACCTAAAATAAAGGCAGGAAATACAAATAACAGACAATAGATTCACTGCTAGTGCAAATTCCAACAAACTATTAAATCAAATGTTCCCAGGTGAGAAAAATTTTAAAGTTGACAAACAGGATTGTTCACAATGTGTGTCACATACTTTACATGGGTCTGCATGGAGATGGATGCGGTGGTCCTCTCAAAGTAGCTGAAACATGGCACTGATGTGGTTACCTAGGAAAAGTTTGACCCTATAAGTCTGGAGAAAAGAACAGAATCTTTGGGCTTCTGTGTCTACCGGTGTCTTAGATCCACACTCCTCTTGGTTGGTTAAAGTCTCCCAGGAGATGGTATGTGGTTGTATCCAAAAGAGAATACATTAAGAGGAGTGGTCCTGCTTCACATTTGTGGACCGAATTGTTTTGGATAATTTCTAGTCTGTCTCCCAACCTTCCATTTTAAGGAAAGGTTGTTAAGAAGTGTGTCATGTTTGATGTTCCGCCTAGGAGCAGAGCATCAATTCCTATCCAGGGGAACCCATAAAAGGTCTAAGTGGAGACAGGAGTTCGAGATGAAGCAAGCACTGAGAATTGTTAGAGCAAGTAAGTGGGCACAGGAGAAAACAATCGCCACATTTTTCACTGGCACAGAAATTCCGATTAAGTGATCACTTTCCTCCTTACGAAGAGTAGAAGTTCATTTCCTCCATTGAAGCTGAATGCTAAGAGATTTAGGATTGATAAAGAGGTTCCTCATCATGCAGTTCTTCAATAAGTGCCGGAATTCAGTTACATAAGATGTGGTTATGGCCACTAGCTTTGTTTCAAGAGGGAATTATACAAACACAAGGAGGAAAAGGCTCTTAGGAACTGTTGGTTAGGAGGATGGCTATGCGTGTAGCTCCAAAAGTAGAAGAAGAATGCTTTTAAGTGACAGTTGCTAGGCAACCACATTAGAAGAGTGTCTCTAGAAAGGACCTCATATTCATACTGTGGGTTTCTCAGAGGCATCTCGCCAGTCCTGTGTGAAGAGCAAAAAATGAAGGAGACTGCCAAGTGAACATTACACAAAAACTCATTTGAATAATATTCTTGCTTCAGAATATTCCTGGTTTGGTCCCTTCCTTCCTTCCTTCCTTCCTTCCTTCCTTCCTTCCTTCCTTCCTTCCTTCCTTCCTTCCTTCCTTCCTTCCTTCCTTCCTTCCTTCCCCAATTTGTACATCGCTTTTCCTCCAAGAAAACTTGTGGTCTGTTGAAGAAAAGCAATAAAATAATTCAATAAAATAGTCCATGAGAAAAACATAATAACAATAATCATGTTCCATTTCTCTCATGTTCTGAAGGAACAGTTATTCCAGAAATGCTTGGGAAAGCAAGAAGGTCTGAGTCTGAATCACATAGGACGGTGATGGCGAACCTTTTAGAGATCGAGTGCCCAAACTGCAACCCAAAATCCACTTATGTATCGTCGGGTGCTGGGTGGGCGTGGCCCATTGGGTGGGTGTGGCTGCGGTGGTAACGGCAGACTGGGTGGGACCAAAAAGTTCAATCAATCAATTCCAACTTTGCGAGATCTTTTTTTTTCCCACGAGAAGTTGAAATTGATTGATTGATTGAACCTTTTTTTTTTTTGCACACGGCGGCAGAGGCCTAAAGCGAAAACGTTTTATAAAACCTAGCTGAAGGTCTAAGACTGGGGCGACGGCGCGCGTGCCCACAGAGAGGCCTCTGCGTGCCACCTGTGGCACCCGTGCCATAGGTTTGCCACCACGGACATAGGATCTGCCATATGTTCTCTGTCAGAGAATCCATGGTTGCAATAAAGAAGAATATTTTGGTTGATGGCTGATTCCTTAGTAATTCCATGATTCCTTACTAGCACTGATGATGTTACCTAGTTTGGGTAATGAAACCTCTGCAAGAAAACAACAAAGCTCAGGGAGCACCAAGGATCCCTAATCCCATGGTTATTCCATGTTTCCATTCCACAGTTCTGCCACTGAGAACACCCTGTTCCAACTCACTGCTCTCTGAGTCAGATCCAAAGATAGAATTATGAGAAGTGTCTTCTAATGAGGTGTTAATGTAGATGATGGGGTATAGTGTGGGAATACTGTTTTAATATTTATGTTCTAAGTACTTTAGGGCATTACAGATTTATGTCAGCCATATGTATTGAGGTAGATAGCAGGAATCAGAATACAATACAATACAAGGTCATCCAGTTGGCTTTGCACCCAACATGGGGCTAGAACTCATGGCCTTTTGCTTTCTAGCCCTGTGCCTTAACCAATTCACCACTACACCAAACTGGCTCCATGTAACACCTAGGGAGATACATTTTACACCAGCCACAGCTTTCATATTGTCTTCAGGAATTACTCCTGGTACAATCACTGCAGTTATCCTAATGTGGTTGTTATTGCATTAATCACTGAGATGAGGTTCTTAGCTTGTGACAAATGTAATTTCCTGAACCCCTCCTCAAGGAACATAAAAATAGCCCTTCTTGAATTGTTTCTGCTTCTCATTACCCTTAATAACTTGATATCATTTACAAATTTGGTCAGCTTACCTCAGACCACTCCATTAGAATCATTTGTGATCCCACTAAAAAACACTGCTCCCCATACAGATCTTTGAGGGTCCCCACTTCTTATTTCTCTCCTTTGAGAACATTGCCTATTTATTCCCATTTTTTTCTTTCTGTTATTCTTTTTGACTAGTTAGTAATCCATAAAAGAACAGGTCCTATTATCCCATGACCACTAAGTTCACTCAATAGCCTTTGATAAGGAATTTGGTCAAAGGCTTTTTGAAAGCCCAAAGGCAGAAGGTTGACAAGGTCACCTCCATCCATGTGTCTGTTGACACTGTCAGAAAGATCCAGAAGTTTGATGAGGCGGGATTGAACCTTGCTGAGGGCAGCTGACATTTGCAGAATCCATGCAGATTCCTCTGATGCAATATATCTTCTTTCATTACTAGCTTTACTAATTTGCTTGGGGAAAAAATGCTAAGTTACCTGAGCTGTATCTTTGTAATACTTTCCTGAGTCTCTTTTGAAAGAAAGAAAGAAAGAGAAAAAAGAAAGAGAAAGAAAGAAAAAGGAAGAAAAAAGAAAGAGAAAGAAAGAAAGAGAAAAAGAAAGAAAAAGAAAAAAGAAAGAGAAAGAATGAAAAAGAAAGAAAGAAAAAGAGAAAAGCAATTGTGTCACATTTCATTCCTCTAGCAATTAGCCCTATTTGAGGGATATGTTCCTTATTAAGTTCTTGCATTCATCTTAACTTTTTCCATTTCTAATGCCTTGACATAATTGTACCGTTAATCATTTTCCTCCTAATTTTTAACAGGCATCCCTCATGGACCTCAGAAATTTTACAACAAATGGTCAGAGAAGGCCACTTTGCAAATGATAATCTGAGGCTGCTGTAAGCCTGTTTGGGACAATAAAGGATGTGGACACCAAATTTCCAGAAGGATATTGGTTAGATGGAAGAGGATTCAGAAGAGGCAAAAACAGAGAATACAGGAATTTGAGGACATGAATTAGGAAGATAGAATGAAGGATCTTAGGATGTTCGGTCTGGATCAAGGAAGACTTGAGAGAAGAGCTGGTAGCTTGGGTTCAGCTCTATAAAAGGATGTCATAGCAAAAATGGACAGGAAAGAATAACCATAGCCACGTAACCTAGGATCAGAAATAATGTTTATAAGTTGCAGCTACCCAGATTTCATTAAATATAAGGAAAAAAGAATGGTAAGATCCATACAACAATGGAACAATCCACCTGTGGAAGTATGGGTTCTCCATCACTGGAGGAATTTAGGAAGAGGCTGAACTGGTTGATATGCATGTTCTAGAGGATTAGTCTAGATGATCCGTATGGTCTCTTCTAACTATACCTATAAGGTTTCTTGTCTAAAACTAGGACTCACATCTTTTCAAAATGAACTTTTGGTCCATTTTGCTAGACCGACTCTTAACTCAGCTTCATGCATTCATATCGACACCACCATTACCTAGATTCCCTCATTTCTTTTCAGGCATTTTATCAATTATTTTAACTTGCATTTAAGCCCAGGAAGGGAAAATATTTTAATAGAAGATCACCCTAGTCTTGCTCCGAGAGTGGCCTTTTCTGTCCTTTTTTAAGGTCTTATTTACTGGCATCCCCTTGTAGAGATCTGAGGAGGAGCAAGGTGCAATGATGAGCAATTGTTGTGCCCAACGGCATTAAAGAGTTCAAATGACCACAAATGTCGCATTAAGTTGTCAAATCGAACCAGGCTCTTTCCATCATTGAAACATTACAATGAGGGCTTGAGACAATAAAATCGTTCAATTATAATGCATTAAAGCTCTCCTTGCAGTGAAAGGAAGAATGTTGAGTGAAAAGGGGAGAGAATCTTGACGGGACTTTCTTAGCAATAGTGTTGTTGTCTTTTTTCTTTTTTTTTCTTTTTTGCTGGGACCCTCTCCCCCCCTCAAAGGAAGAAAAAAAAAACCCATGAAAGGAGCATAATTGGAGAGTTTGAAAGGATTCTTCATGACAAGGACAATAAAATGGATAATGGCATAAGAATTCCATTTGTGCCCTAAATGGCACAGCCTTAGTTGAGATTTGTGTTTTTTCCCCCAATAAAATTGGGCCCAGTTTTATAGGTGTGAAAAGCAGTTCCAATCTTTCTCTCACCATACATCCTTCAGTATGTGCAAGGATTAACAGTGAGGAGGGGAGAGGGGAAGCACATTGTCCAGCCTTGCATCCAATATTCTCCTCATAATTCATGCAAACTAACACGATTTTTATGTTGTGGTTCTAGAAGATATGCTGAAAAGGGACACACCTGGAAGGTTCATTGACCCACCTGGGAATTCAAGCAAGTTACTGTACTGAATTTAATGCAGTATGTTTCTGTTGGAGAGAGACTGCTCGAGCCAGTGGGAGGAGTCAAATGGGGAACTAGCATTAATGATTCACCTGTGGAGATGGTTACCAGCATCAAATTCCTGGGTGTGCAGCTAACGAGTAGGCTGACTTGGTCGCTAAACAGTGAGAAACTGGTGAAGCGGGCACAGCAGCGCCTGCATTTTCTGCGCCTCATGAGAAAAGCACATCTTCCTTCCCCTGTCCTGACCACTTTCTACAGGGGGACAATCGAGAGCATCCTGTCATACAGCATCACAGTCTGGTTTGGAGGCATCACTGCTTCAGACAGAAAGGCGGTGCAGAGAGTGGTGAGGATGGCCGAAAAGATCATTGGCAGTTCCCTCCCTACCATCCAGGACATAGCACAGAAGCGTTGCTTGAGCAGGGCCCGCAAGATTTTCTGGGACACTACACATCCTCTTCACAACCTGTTTTCCCTGTTACCTTCTGGGAGGAGGCTTCGTGGTATCCGTAGCAGAACATCCAGATTCAGCCATAGTTTCATTCCATACAGCATTAACCTTGCGAACTCTCAAACTTCCTCCTTGTGTTATATATTCAAGATGGACAGTATTTAATATTTATTTGCTATGTATATGTAGGGATGTGGGTCTATATATATGTTGTACATAGTATGTTTAGGTGTGTGTCATGTATATGTTTCACTTTGTGAGCGGGCAACTAAATTTCATTTTTTTATGTGTGCCATTGTGCCCACAATATAAAAAATGACAATAAAGGTTATTTATCTTTATTTATTTATTTAGTCTGGAATCCCTACATGGGCACAAGAGGGTGAAGTCCGACTTTCCTTGAATTCCATTTATCCTTATCTGGTCTCACCCATGGGCCTACTTTCAATCTGAGAAGATTCCCATGTATAGGCTTGAGCAATAAAATAGCTAATTGAGTTCTTCACGTGTGGGTCTGGTTGTATGTGCCTGAGAGAATGCCAGCTTCACAATTTCTCAATAGTTTATATAACATATCAGTAGAATGCTTGAAATATGATTTTCAGAATTATCTTGATGCTCTTTCATTGCTGAGACAGAGTGATCAGTACTGGTAGTATTTTTTTTTATATATATATGCCTCTCCATCACTGCAGCTTCCTTGCTACCCAATCCATTGAAATGTGCTTCAAAGTTTAGAATAACATCCTATCTTCGAAGCAACATTTGGCTCAGTTATCTAAATTGAAATAATAAATAATAAATAAATAATTTGACACCCCCTCCTGCTATTATTATAATCTAAAGCAGGGGTGTCAAACTCGCAACGTCACGTGACGTGTCGCGACGTATCACGACTTTTTTGCCATTGCCGACAATGGGGTGGGCGCGATTTCGCTATGATGCATCCGGCCTGCGGGCCGGCAGTTTGACACCCCTGATCTAAAGCAAGAATAGATATCATACCCAAATTTTGATTTATTTATGCATATCTATGATGAAATCGAACAAGATTTTAGTAATCGGTACTGTAAATCTTTATTTTTCTGAATCCAATATATTCCTGCTACTCCTAACAACTTCTCATGATGTCTTTTAGCTGTATATGGATTCACATTTAAAGAATGATTGCAGGACTCATCAATCACATTTAGCTTCATTCTTACTCTTTCATCCTCAAACATCCCATCCTTGTCCTTGTTTTCTTTCCTTTTCGTGGAAGATTCCTCCCCTGTGTAATTATTCTCATCTGATTATGCTTTAAGTTCATGGATTAATAGCCATTAATGTTTTAGCTTATGCTCAAATAGCTACTAGGAAGTATTATCCAATATCCCTTAACTCTCATGTGCTCAATTTATAAGCTGAACGCAGAAACTCAGCTCCCGTAGTTTACTCATTAGGAGCAGCTATCCAGAATACAAGTGGGCAATCTCATGATTTCCCCTTCTTTCAGAGAGATT
>JALGBA010004205.1:285000-322500 GCA_023970755.1 Azemiops feae | reverse complement strand
TTGAGTACAGTTTGTCAGCCAGCTACAAATCCATCTGGTGGTTGTGATGTGGTGATTTGAAATATCAGGACAGTGGTCTCCTAAGAAGACTACAACCAACTAGGCTGAGAGTGTAGCACTGATGATGTTACCTAGTTGGGTAATGAAATGTCTGCAAAAAAACAACCAAGCTCAGAGAGCACCAAGGACCCCACAGTTTAACCTTGAGCTACAGATATTCTTTTCCATCTAAATGGGCTTACCTCTACTGAACAGGGAGCAGAAAAATGGTTTTTGCCTGCTGCTGATTCCACGCACCCGTCTCACACTTCAACAACTCCTCTCTGGCAACTGAGCCATAATGGAGCTAGGACTACCTTCAGCTACACGGTTATATTCTAGACTATAGGTAGATCACATACAGCCTGTTTATTTTGTGTGGCTCCAGCAATGTCTACTACTCTACAGCACTCCAATGTAGTCTAATGCCCATCGGGAGATTTGCTAGACATCCATGGCATCCTGTTTGATTTCAGTAGAAGGAAGTGACCGGCAGAGGAAGAAAATGAGAGGGTGCACAGATTGGTTGTCTTCTACTAGTACAACTCAGGGATTTAATTTGCATTCAGAGTCCTCTATGCATGACAGCAATCAGAAGCGAGGGGTCTGATATCTGAAGATGCCTTGAAGCTCAGCCGCCTTGTAAAAAGGTTTGAGGTTCATATGGTCAATCAATCATGCTCCTCACCCAATCTCTGTTCCTTAATACTATCTTATTCTTCTCACCTTAATTAAAATCTGCAGTCATCGATTTGGTCTCTCCAGACCTTCTGTCTGATTTCAATTTGAAAAGGGTCTTCAGGAGAAGAAAAGGCCTGTACAGACCAAAGCACTTGGTTGCCTTAGGGTGTCAGATGATCAAATAGTTTTGGGGTGATTATCTGCCATATTTTTAATTGCTTAATTAAACCATTAGGATTGACATTACTGTTTTTAATACATTCTGGGGAATACTTTAAAAAGCGTAATGGTTTTTTTCCCCCCCCTTGGATTGTTCCATGAAAATCCATTATTATCTAGATCAAATGAAAGGACCATTTCTAAGCTCAGCTGGATGCGGTTTGGGAGAGTTATGACTCCAGTTAAACCCAAGATCATGGCAGAAATGAAAGAACAAAAGGAGGACTGGCAATAATGTGCAGCTTGGATTTCAGTTAGAAAATTCACTTAGTGAGAAGCACTAGAGATTGTTGGTTAGGAGGAGTCAGGCCCTTGAATGAGAAGTAGGAGATGATAGACTGGTTGCTTAGAAAATGGTTTTAAAAGTGGCAATTCTTGTTGAGAAGACAGGGAATTAGTTGGGTGAGGCAAATCATACTAATTTCTTGGCAAGAAAATCAGAAGTAAAGACAAACTGTTTTTATATTAATGAAATACAAAATATATTTTATGTTTTAGCTGGGACACTAGGTTAGTAAAAGCGCAGGTATTGGGTAGAAGCCATGATATCGTATGTGTCATTAGATCATACGATAGACATGATGGCGAACCTTTTAAAGACCGAGTGCCCCAAAACTGGCCCCGCCACTGCTCCACCCCCTGCCCTGCCCCTGCTCCACCCCTGCTCCACCCCCACACCGTCCCCTGCCCCACCTGCCTGCAGGGCCACTCACCGCCTCCAGGGCCCGCCACAGATCACCCAGGCAGCCCAGCAGCGCCATGGCGGTCACGCCCTCTACCCGCGCCCCGCAGCATCAAATGTGCGCGATGGGGCGTGAGGGCAGAGTCTTGTCTACACTGCCTGACTGCCATGTCCTTGGCTGCGCTGCTGTGTGTGGGCCACGCTCAGGGGTGACTACTCCAGGGGGGCTGCTGGTGAGGAAGGGGTCATGGGGGGAGGCAAGGCTGGGGCAATGGCACGTGTGCCCACAGAGAGGGCCCCGAGTGCCGCCTCTGGCACGAGTGCCATAGGTTCGCCACCACTGATATAATGCATATCAGTTAAAATATAGCAATAGCACTTAGACTTATATACCGCTTCACAGTGCTTTATAGCCCTCTCTAAGAGGTTTACAGAGTCAGCCTATTGGCCCCATCAATCTGGGTCTTCATTTTGCCAACCTTGGAAGGATGGAAGGCTGAGTCAAACTTGAGCTGGTTAGGATCGAACTCCGGGCAGTGAGCAGTGAGTTAGAATGCAATACTGCATTCTAACCACTATGCCACCATGGCTCATATATTCACATATATTCATATATATATAATATTATATAATATTATATAATTCATATCAGGTATTTATGCCAGTGAGACCTGGAAGGCATCAGTAAGTATTAACAAGAGACTTGACTTGATCCAACAAAGACTCCTTTGTCAAATCCTAAAGATTTGCTATTTTGACCATTTTACTCAAGAAGAAGTGTTCCCCAAAAGTTTCTTCTGCAAATTACATAATATGGTCACACGCATAAGACTCCAACTTGCAGGCCATATGCTCCGTATGAAGAATAATTGAATTCCCAAGGTGGCAATGAAATGGATCCCACTGATGCCAAACGAGAGGATGCCCTCAAAAATATATGGCTCATAGACGACTTAAAGCATCACATGGGAAGATGCTGACATACTCGCCCCAGACCGAAAATACCGGAGGTCCCTTGCTGCTCGATGGGAGGATCTAATGCAGGGGTCTTCAAACTTGGCCCTTTTATGACTTGTGGACTTCAACTCCCAGAATTCCTCAGCCAGGCAAGCTGGCTGAGGAATTCTGGGAGTTGAAGTCCACAAGTCATAAAAGGGCCAAGTTTGAAGACCCCTGATCTAATGCTAATGCTACAAAAAATATCAGTTAGAGGTCAATATAATGTGTGTGATATCACTTGCTGCTCCTTGCCAACCATGGATGCCAAATTGGACAGCTGGAGGAGATTTTCCTTCAAACTACAAAATTCCAGTTTCCTGAATCTTTATTTCTGGATAATCTTTCTTGTCTTTTGCACCCAATGAATCCAGTTGCATTAACTTGCATGTTTATTGCATCTTCTTCTTCTTCTGCCATATCCGTTATCGGACGTTGGCGATCATGTTGGCGATCCTGTTTTTATCAGTAGCCACACGAAAAAGTGCTGCTGAGTTTTGTCCAAACCAGTCCCTTAGATTTTGAAGCCATGATGTTCTTCTTCTGCCTGGACCTCGTTTGCCTTCAATCTTTCCCTGGAGGATTAAATGGAGTATGCCGTATTTTTCTGGGTGTCGCATCACATGTCCGAAATATTCTAACTTTCGTTTTTTAATTGTTTCGATGATTTCCCTTGGCTTTCCCAGGCGGCTTATCACTTCCTCATTTCTGATTTTGTCAACCCAGCTTATACGTAACAGCCGCCTGTAAATCCACATTTCAAATGCTTCTAGTCTCTTCAGGTGGCCTTCTGTCAGAGACCAACTCTCTACTCCATAGAGCAGGATGCAGGTTTATTGCATGCAACCGCCCAACTTCACATAAATGAAAATATCTCTTATTCTATCATTGGGTGGGAGACCTGGTTTCTTTCCAGCGGTTTGAACCTTCCTCCATTGTTTACCATGCTGTGACTCGAATCGGTGAAACTTCTCTCACTATTCTATTGAAAAGTTTCGTCCACCTATCACTGATGCTAAGTTTGCAACCCAAACATAATGGTCGACGGAGCGAAATGCTCATTCTTCTTCTGTAGGTAATTCCAGTGCTGGTTCTGTGAGAAAGCTTTTAGTAATGCGTTTACTTAGGATCCTGCTTCTTTGACAAACATAAAACCATTACGGATAAAGCTGTGTTGTTTGCAACGAGGGTTGGAATAGCAGAGGCAGAGGTCTCCCCATAAAAGGTTCAAGCAAGGAGTTAATTTGCTCCTTAAGATTAAATATGTAATCGTAGGGAGTCATTACGGTGTAGAACTAATGAGCAGTTCTAGATAGAGATGGACAACGTTGCTCCTTAGCCTGCATTTCATGTGTATAAAGGGAAATAAAATTCTAAATGATCTTATGTCATGTTTTCTTACGAAGCCTGGTATGATCTGCTCTGCTGCTTAGCTAAAGGGCTCCGTTGATTAATTGTTAATTTATAGTACAATCACTGCTTTGTTGCTCCATTGTTGGTGAGTCTGTTACTAATTCAGGAAAAACCCTTCGGCTTGCTGATTCAATCAACTCCTGCTGCTCAAAGGGAGATATTGAAATCTTGTTGTTGCTAAATGAGGATTGTCCCTCACTTTAGCTCAAGCCCAAACCATGACTGAATGGACTAGTCCAAAATGGCTCTTTGTCAAGATAGGTCAGAGATGCTCCTGATTAAAAATCTCCCATCAAGCCTTACCTCTGGTTCATGATTTTAGATTCAACACGAAGAAAGGAACAGGCAGCCCAAAAGGAATCAAGCAATGTTTTAAAATACTCACATCTCAGCCACATTGTGTTTGTATTGCTGCAATGCCCTCTACATGGGGCTGCCCAGGTTCAAGGCATTTTGAAATATCCGGACAGTGGAATTGGTCTGGAATGCAGCTGGACAACTGATTATGGCTGTTTACTTGCTGCAATGTTATCTGGTATCTGGCATTATCAGTCAGTTTCTGGCGAAAATCAAAGTGGTCCTTGAACAGTCCTTCATAGAATAACAGAATTGAAAGGGACCTTGGAGATCTTCTAGTCCAACCCTCTGCTCAAGCAGGAGACCCTAGAGCCTAGACCATTCCAGACAAGTGACTGTCCAGTCTATTCTTAAAAGCCTCCAATGATGGAGCACCCACAACTTCTGGAAAGAAGCCATTCCACTGGTTAATTGTGCTGTCAGGAAATTTCTCCTTATTTCCAGGTTGCTTCTCTCCTTGATTAATTTCCATCCATTGCTT
This sequence comes from Azemiops feae, assembly GCA_023970755.1. Taxonomy (NCBI): domain Eukaryota; kingdom Metazoa; phylum Chordata; class Lepidosauria; order Squamata; family Viperidae; genus Azemiops; species Azemiops feae. The sequence goes on along the minus strand of JALGBA010004205.1, from coordinate 317,632 downwards.
CTTGTCCTGCCTTCAGGTGCTTTGGAGAATAGGTTGACCCCCCTCTTTTTTGTGGCAGCCCCTCACATCAGCAGTGCTGGAAGGGAGTGGAATTTACTCTCTGTTTATTATCCCTTCTAGCACTGATGGTGTTATCTTCAGAGGACCAAGAACCCCACAAACGCATGATTGCCAGTGCATTCAAATGTTTTAGTGCAGAAGAGGGAAGAAGAGTAATGATTTTAATGCCTTATCTGCCCTCAATTCAAAGCGACTCTTGCAGACTACCATCAGATCCCCAATTGCAGTGTCCTGGGAATAAGGGTGGAAGGAATTTGATACAGAATCTTTAACTAATGATTGACTCATCTTATTCTTTCCCATCACCCACCTTAAAACTTGTTAAGACATTTTCTAGCTATCAGCTGTGTACTAGCGTAAAGTTTATTTTTGCCTTAAGGAATCATTCTGCTAATTTCGGTACATTCTGTCTCAATGCAAACAAAATGTGACACTCTTTGTATCAAAACAGAGTGTAACGCGGAATAACTTAGAAAATCCAGCCACTAATTTCTACTACATATGATATATTCCATCTTTTAATAATAGTCTACTCTTCCTATAAAATGTATTATTTTCACTTTTGTGTTGGAGTCTACAGCATCTCTTTTTCATTAGGAAATTTCTCAGATGCAGTGGTCCTGAAAATGTGGTCACATGTTTCCTTAAAAAAAGAAATGACTATATTTTTATGGTTGGTTGCACAGTCAGTTCATGTTTAGACTGGATTTGGTATTTTGATCCACCTATCAAGTTATTATTATTATGATTTGTTCTACACTCAGCAGATATTTAGACTGAATTTGACATTTTTGTCCAGCCATTGAATCCTTCCCAAGGACCTAGGATAGACAAATGTTCTTGTTTGATGGTGTTAAAGGCATTGTTACAGGATGTAAGCTGTCCAAATAAAGCTGCCTTTTGCAATTGACCGATGGTGGTTTTGTCAATGACGATGGTGTATTACAGTATTATGGTCACTCAGCCATCCAGATGTTCAGATTGGATTTGGCATTTTAATCTATCTATTTAATCCTTTCCAAGGACCTGGATAGGCAGATGATGTTAGAGGTACCATTGCAGGATGTCAGCTGTTCCAAATAAAGCTGCCTTTTGCAATTGATGGATGTTGATTTTGTCAATGCCAATGGTGCTCAAGTGGTGCTCCAGATGTTTGGGGATTGCAGCCAAGGCACCTATCTCCATTGGTACTATCTTTGCTTTCCTTTGCTACAGTTGTTCTACTTCTATTTGCAGGTCTTTGGAATTTGTGATTTTCTCCAGTTCTTTCTCTTCTATTTTGCTGCCTCCAGGTATTGCCAAATCCTCTATCCAGACTTTTTTTTTTCTCTTTCTCATCGAGAAATAATATTATTATTTAAACAAATTTATATTGTCACCCATCTGCCAATGGAATAAAGTGGTGAACAAAGATAAAATATAATTCGATTACCAAGACCAGTTGGAAAGAAAAGAAAAAAGTTGAGGCCCTAATAAAAATCTTAACACCCATAGTTCATACACAACCATGTTGGAGCATTATTGTTATCCTTATCATTATTTCTGCAAATGAGTGTTCTATTTATAATACTATAGGAAAAGACAAGAGATTATCTAAGCAGAATCATTTGTTCACCTTCCAGTTAACCCATTTTAAGTTCACTTCTTAATAAAAGGCAATCTTAAGTCTTGGTTTTACGGCGGAAATTTCGCTCTGCTTCCAAATGCTTTATATCTCCTTTAATGATCCCATCAGGAGGAGAGAAAAAAACAGTTAGCAAAATACAATTATCCCCTTGTTAAAATAAACAAAGTGTTCCGTGGCAGGCAACATAAAAGGGCCTGTGAATTCATACATATTTTAAACCCATAAAGCACATGTGTTAATAAAGCCACATTAAAAGGAGACATCAGCTTTGCCTATAAATTACACTGCTTCATTCACGATCTCTCCCACCAGCTTCCATTTCCCTGTCTTAAATCACCCATAAGTAGAAACTAATCTTCAGTATACAAGTTGGCAGAAAGGGAGATTTAGCATTTGGGCTGATATTGTACTAATGAAGGGGTACATTTCCAAGCATGCTAATGCAGACATTTCTCCCTATTGTGGCACATTTGCCTATTACGTCCTAGGCACAAATTCCAGTAAGAGTAGGCAGGGGTGGAGAATATTTATCTCTGAAATTTTATGCCATGACCTTTCATTGTTTTGAAAACTGTTACCTAATCACAATGTGGCATGAAGACAAAGGATGATGTCATTTCTGCCAACTTTCTTTCTTTCTTTCTTTCTTTCTTTCTTTCTTTCTTTCTTTCTTTCTTTCTTTCTTTCTTTCTTTCTTTCTTTCTTTTCTTTCTCTGTTTTCCTTCCTCCCTCCTGCCCTCCCTCCCTCTCTCTTTCTCTTTCTTTCTTTCTTTCTTTCTTTCTTTCTTTCTTTCTTTCTTTCTTTCTTTCTTTCTTTCTTTCTCTCTCTCTCTCTCTCTCCTCTCTCTCTCTCTCTCTCTTTCTTTCTTTCTTTCTCTTTCTTTCTTTCTTTCTTTCATTCTTTCTTTCTTTCTCTCTCTTTCTTTCTTTCTTTCTTTCTCTCTTTTCTTTTTTCTTTTCTTTTCTTTCTCTTTTTCTTTCTCTCTTTCTCTTCCTTCCTTCCTTCCTTCCTTCCTTTCTTTCTTTCTTTCTTTCTTTCTTTCTTTCTTTCTTTCTTTCTTTCTTTCTTTCTTTCTTTTTTCTTTCTCTCCCCCTCTCTCTTTCTTTTTTCTTTCTTTTTCTCTCTCTCTGTATTTCGTTCCCCATCCTCACCAGCATCTTCCTTTTGTTTGGAATATTGGGAAAAGTTGAATGTAGGAACCCCTGCCAAAGATAAAATACAAAATTTGCTCTGATCTTCTTGGGATTACTTCTCCATAACCCTGCCTTTATTGAATGATTTCGAGTTTCATTAGAATTCAGGATTTCTTTGGAAAGAAAACCCATCGTGGCACGAACTTCTCTTCCAGAGGGATTGCGAGCTGACCCATCAAAATGAAAAGACTCAGTGTTTGGCTGACAGGTCCCTGAGCAGATCTGAGTGACAGCTTCCTTCCCTGCTCTTCTCAGATGAGATTTGAATGGTGGGGGAGGAGGGAAGAAGGTAGCAGTAGGGAGATTTTGTTCCTTTTTTAAAAGAAAAAAAAGAAAAAGAAAAAAGAAGGGGGGGGGGAGGAGAAAGCCAGTGTCACCTCTTCAAAGTTCATGTCCTTGCAATGTAGTACAGAATCTAGCTAGAAATACAATTAAGATTCCGGTGGTTCTCAATTTTATTATTTGTGCCTCTCTGGTATGAAAATGGAGGAGATTTAATTTAAAATTTGGGAGGTCTCTGTCTGTGGATGACCCCTCTCCCCTTTCGCAAGGAAGAAAAGGCTAGAGAAAAAGTATTCGTAGGGAAACAATAATGGGGAAAAGATGGTTATACGGCTATTGAATTTATTGCTTTATTTTATTCTTGTTAGGGTACTCTAGAGAATGACCCATACACTAATGCTGATAACAGCAAATGTTCTGCTTATTTGAGGCGGCATAGCAGTTAAGGGAATGACACCCTTCAACCCCCATCAGGACAGGTCAGGGTTGCCTTAGACACTAAATAGGAATGTGAAAGAAACCGACCATACATTTCTGCAGGAGCAAATCTTCAGGCACCAGGAGGACAGTCTGGGCACGCCACACAGGGCAAGGCAGAACTAAGTCCTCAAGATTGCTTCTTTCTTTGCTCGGATATCTACAGAAATAATCCCTTTTCGTGTGAAAGATGCATTTTTTTTAAAAAAAACAAAACAAAACAAAACCTACTGATTTCCACAAGTTGTATATACACAGAGAGAAAGAGAGAGTTGGATAGCTCACGAGAAAAAAAGAGATCCCATTCGGGAAATTTTTCTTTTAAAATCCTGCGTTATTAATGTAATGATATATTAATAATTGTATAGAATGATTAGTTATTAGTTCATCCACATATAAAATACAAAAATACAAAGAAAAATGGGAAAATGGGAGAGGGGAGGGGAAAGAGGAAAAAAGAATAAGGGAAAGGGGGGAAAAGAATGGAAAAGCATTGACTTCTTTTTGGTGCAGTAGAATAAGGTAATAACAGCCAACCTCAACTTTTTACTTTTACATAATAATATATACTAGCCATTTCTATAATAACAAACCTATCTGATCAGCAAAACCCAACATCAAAGTTTCATAATTTTTTTCCTGCCTCAAACACCAAGTCCAGGAGAGGTTTCCAAGTAGAAATAAAGTTAATTGTATTCTTTTCTTTAATCAAAGCAGTCAACTTTCTAGCAGCGATAAAGGAAAGGGGCATTGGATTGGGATGGGATAAAAGTCCTTCTCTGGTTCAGGATCTCCATTACATGAGTGATTCAGCTGGTGCCATGATCTCAAACTCTCAGCCATGATGAAGAGCTGAAGGATACTGACCACATCAATTTGGCATTCTGTATCACACAGGCACTGCTTAAATGTTGTGGTTGTTTGCTTGAAACCCATTAACAATAAATAAAATGAAAAGCCCCCGAATTGAAAGATGACTGCAAATTGCTCACTTCCCCACAATTTAAGATCCATTCTCTGGTGCTCAGGCGACCAAACTCGTGGGAAAGACTTTCCATTTAAGCCAATAATTCCATGTGTGTTGACATATTCTTTACTCTTTACTCTCATCATTCTTACTTCCAAGAATAAGGTTGCATTAGAGACACAACTTGGAAAATTTATCCTAGGAATTTGGACTGAACAGGTTCTGGCAGGAAAAAGTGGGAGATGGTTCTGGCTGTGCACTGGACAGTAACTGTGTTAGGATCTTGGCCCCAGATTGGGTTGATAGAGTCTTAAAACAGACACTGCACTCTTCTGCATATTGGGCCATAGACAAACCCATCCAACACAGAACATAGAATTATTGGCTTGGAAGGGACCTTGGAGGTCTTCTAGTCCAACCCCCTGCTCAAGGCAGGAGATCTTATACTATCCTGGTTAAGCAGTTGTCCAGTCTCTTTTTGAAAACCTCCAGTGATGGAGCACTCAGAACTCTGGGAGGCAAGCTATTCCATTGATTAATTGCTTGCTCTTACTGTCAGAAAATTTCTCCTCGTATCTCTCTCTCTCCGACAAGCTTCCACCCATTACTTCTCATCCTTCCCTCAAGTGCTTTGGAGAATAAGTCAATCTCCTCTTCTCTGTGGCAGCCCCTCAACTACTGGAAGATGGTTATCATGTCCCTCTCAATTCTTCTTTTCAATAAGCAAGATATATCTTGTTCCTTTAACCATTCGTTATACAGTTGCGCCTTTAGACCCCATATCATCTTTGTTGCTCTTCTCCGCATAATTTCTAGGGTCTCAGCATCTTTTTTTCTATCATGGGGACCAGAACTGGATGCAGTATTCCAAGTGTATTCCAAGTGTACACAGTATTCCATTGTTTTCTTACTTTGAATGGTTGCTAAACCAGGCAATCTTTAAGTGAAGACTACCTTGTACAATATCCTTTGATGTCTTCAGCTCCAGCTCCCATCATTCCTTGCCACTGGGCAGGCAGGGCCAGATTGAGTGAAAGTCTAATACTATATGAAGCTGCCAGTTTGCATGTCCTTGCCTTGTTCCAAGTCAGATTATTAACCCATAACTGCCTAAATTGATTGGCAGAGATTCTCCAGGATTATGGTCTAACAAAATATATCTTTGTCTTTGACAATGTTCAGAAAAAGCTTACCTTACCTCTCTTTTCATTTTCCTGTTATATTTATAGCTGCATTTTAGACGCAATACACAAAATAGCAGGGAATTTACATTAACTGTAGAGAGTAATGAATATCACTTTGATAAAAATATATTCAGGAACTGGTACCTAAGTAAAAAGGGCTGAAACATCGTTTAAGCTGTGGGAAATGAGGTAATATTCAGAAGTAGCTCAAGGAGATACCTCTGTGATTTTATGGGGTATAAGAAAGCTGGAGGATACAGTACAATCAGACTTATAAGAGCCCAATATTATAGACAATCTCAATAAAAATAGTTCTAGTTTTCCCATGGAGTTGATTTACCAGTCTGGTCTACATAGTGGAGCTGACATCAAGCTAAAAATATAATTATATTATATTATAAGTATAATTATATATTATATATATATATAATATTATGTTTTCTGAGGTTTTCACGGGTGTTTGTATGTAGGTCTTTGGTAATTCGGGTTTTCTCCCGTGTAAAATTGAAAGTGTCTTGGCGACGTTTCGACGTTTGCTTCTAGAAGCACGAGGCCGAAGAGACACCAGCCTGAAGATGACGAATGAGACTTCGTCGAAACGTCGCCAAGACACTTTCAATTTTACACGGGAGAAAACCCGAATTACCAAAGACCTACATATAATATTATATATATATATAATGCCCCAGGAGTCATCTTCCAGCAGCATTATATAATTATTTATTATATATAAATAAAGCTAAACCCATAATCATTATTTTTGCATGACATACTATGCTTAAACAGATAAACCAGGTTATGACACTTATCACAACCCATTAAAACACTAGACATCATTTAAATCAAATCTGCAATATTGTGAAAAGCCAGTTATGTTGCAAGATACAGCTGGTCTGATATGTGCAGAGAACTCTTTTCCTAATGTCACATAGTCTACAAAAGTTGTGAACATTGGTTTTGACTATCTTTCCTCTTGGTATCTGCTCATTTTTTCTTTCTCTAAAGGAGTAATGCATTTTTAAGGTACACATTTGATGGGACTTCTAAGATACTCAGTCTTATGCATGATCAAACTTATGGTCTTTCCAGATATATACATTCTCGCTTGTGATGCAAACAATTGTGTTGAAACAAGTTTTAAATCATGTATAAATCATGATGAGAACTTTTGGAAAATCCTTCTCCTTCTCCTTCTCCTTCTCCTTTTTGTCCTAAGTTGCGTTCTTCAATGATTCTAGACTATTCAAAGAGCATAAAAATAGCATAGGAAAGAGTAGGGAGCATTATGTTCCCTACTATGCTCCCTACTACCAGAATTCTCAACCAGTCCCAGGAGTTATGGAGGAGGATCCAATCCAAAATTTCTGGTGGGCACATGATTGCTACCTTGGCTGACAATGTGACTAATTTGGGAACAAAATATCTTCAATCTGTATATATTAAATTACCATGTGGCTATTACTTGGAGATATTTTGTAGAAATTCAAATGATCAAAAATTTATTTAGACAACACCATTTGAATTACTCTTCACCAATAAGCCTTCATTTGAGCTATATTCCCAGGAATTTGTGAAGATATGAAGAAATATGGATGCTTGGTACATCAGAAGGGGGGAACTGAAGATGTTTAGCAATGTAATAATCTAATCTTATATAGTCTCTGGTGCTGTATTATTTAACTAGTGCCTAACATTAGAAGATTTAAATCAGTTAACTGCAGCAGTGGGTTTCAGATCCTTGCAGTCAACATCTGACGTAATCTCTTTTGAAAACAATCCAAGAAGGAAAACTTTTAAGCAATCTCCTCTCATTCCATATATTTTTCACATTTTTTCTTCCTTTTTTTTTAAAAAAAGGATTTTCGTTTCAGAACGCAATGTAATAAATATAGGCTAGAAAATAACGCTTGGAATCATTTCTTACTGTAGTTGGGCAAAAATGAAGGTGGTAGTAAAATGGCCCTCTTTCTCCTAGGAATCCATTTTGCTTAGAACACACAATACCATTAAAAAAGTGAATTCCTGTTCCAAGCCTACAATCAGCTCAGAGGTGGACCAATAAGAAAGATTTACCTCACAGTCAGAAATGACTGGTTGATGTGGTGGTGATAGAGGTGGGTCAGTCTCCAATGGATATAAACGCCTCTGGAGGGGGTGTGTGGATGAAGGAGAGATGCAGGCACACTAATACTATGGGAATCAAAGTTAGTGGCCCTGTGAGATCTAAGACAAGCAATTTTCTCACCCACCAATGACGAATGTACCCTAGAAATATTACTGAAAGTTGAAGTCAGAAAAAAAAAAAACCTGAAGAAAATGAAGGCTAGAACTGAGCCAAAATATCTCAGGAGGCATTTTCTTCTCAGGAATATATGATATTAGTTTTCATGTTCTCATACTTCCAACCTATCCTGTGGAATTTTATTCCAAAAGAGTCCACATTTTTGGAGTGGGGCTGTTGTATTTATGACATATTCTAGCTCCCTGCTCCCTTCAGTCCATCCAAAAAAAATGCTTGGAAGCTAAGATACCAAATGGTAGCCATGTTGCTTGTGCTAAATTTTATTAAATGCATGTCCAATGGAAATCCTTTTGCAATTTTTTTCCCCACCTGATCAGAGCTCACCTCCCCCCCCCAAGAAAATGTTTTCTTTGTATGTTTGGTGAACGTACAAGGAAGATACTGATACCTTTCTGAAATAATTTTGTCAGATAATTCTGTACTGATAGTTATGCTGTTGGAGCCCTTGGTGCTCTCTGAGCTTGGATGTTTTCTTGCAGATATTTCATTACCCAACTAGGCAACATCACCAGTATTACTATTGGGCTCAGGTCTGAATAAAAGAATGCAATCAATGGAAAAAAGCAGATTTTTGTAGTTGCAAAGGCCTGTGGGAAATAATAAAGGCAAAGGCCTTTATAGGACACATGTTATAAGCTGAGTTCTTTGACCTGTTGGGGCAAAAGTATCCCTTGTCCTTTGGTAGTTGTCTACTTTGGCCAGTGATGATGAATGAACTGAAGCACTAATTATTCCTTTGTCTTCCGCATTTCACTAATCCAAATCCCACTGGGGTCTCCATTATTGATCATAAAGGTTTGTGTTCCACATTTGAATAACAGAATTGGAAGGGAACTTGGAGGTCTTCTAGTCCAGCCCCCTGCTCATAGCAGGAAACCCTATACCATTTCAGACAAATGGTTGTCCAATCTCTTCTTAAAATCCTCCAGTGTTGGAGCACCCACAACTTCTGGAGGCAAGTCGTTCCGCTGATTAATTGTTCAAACTTCCAGGAAATTTCTCCTAGCAATTGCATCAAGAGACACATTGAACTACAACCAGCCTACGAACCCCTCAGAATCCAAATCAATTGCACAGCTAACCAGAGACAGCATCAAACCCCAACCAACCCACACAAGCTCCCCTCCCCACCCAGCAGTTCACCTCCCAATGATCCTGACCTGATATAATCTCCCCAAGACCCATCATCAACTTCTCACTGATGACTCACCACTGGCCCACTGATAATTCACACTTTCCAACAACTCTGACCTGAAGTAACCTCCCCATCAGAAGACCCATCCCCAGCCTCTCTCTGATGACTCATCACAAGACCCTCACTTGACACACCCACACCTGAAGCCCTTATAAACAGAAGAGCACCGACACAGACATCCCCTAAAACGCCACTGAAGATGTTACCTAGCCTGGTAATGAAACGTTCGGAAACCAACCCACAAGCTCGGAGAATGAATGTCCACCTTCAATTTCTCCTTAGTTCTAGGTTGGATCTCTAATTTGCACATTATTTTAAAAGAAACAAATCTTCTCAACTTAATTTGGAAAAGAAAAGTTGGCGAGACTATTAATGTTTTATCGGTAGACATTATTAAGATGTATTACTGAACAGCAACCTATGATATGATCATGATCATTTGCTGCTTTATCGACATATTTTACAACCATTAGGAAATATAACCATAATGGACAGGCTCCATTACTGTCATATATTGAGGACTGTATGTATTAAATTAGAAATGTCACTGAATGGAATTCTCTGGGGAAAGAATGGAATTGTATCTAAGATATGAATTTATGTAAACTCCAAAATTATAATGCTGTGATATCAGTTTGGAATTATTGCATTGCCACAAGACATCCAAGTCCAGAATAACAGAACAGAATAATAGAGTTGGAAGGGACCTTGGAGGTCTTCTAGTCCAAACCACTACTCAAGGAGACCCTATACAATTTCAGACAAATCATTTTCTAATCTTTTCTTAAAAACCTCCAGTGATGGAGCACCCACAATTTCTGGAGGCAAGCTGTTCCTCTGGTTAATTGTTCTCACTGCCAGGAAGTTTCTCTTTAATTCCAGGTTGCTTCTCTCCTTGATTAGTTTCCATCCATTGCTTCTTGTCCTGCTTTCAAGTGCTTTGGAGAATAGGCAGCCCCTCAAATGCTAGAACACTGCTGTCATGTCATCCGTAGTCCTTTTCGTGTTTTCCCTCAGAGGGAAAAATCTGAATGCTCTGTGAAAATGTGAATGTGCCACAGTTGGCCCTCTAGACGTCACAGAAAATAAGTTCTTTTCTCAAACTGCCTTCACAATCTTGCAACAGGAAAAATACACCAAAAGATTGCTTGCCTATTTTGTGTTTCTTTTACCAGAATCAATGGGTAGGAAATGGTGAAAAAAGGAAGGAATGTGCAGGAGAAGAAAATCTTGAAGTCCTGGACATAAATCAAGGATAAACCAACAAGAGAACTTTAAATAGCAACTCTCTTCTCTTTCTACCATGCTAGAAAAAAAAATCAAGAATGCCTCTTCCTGTGTACAATAGAATCGTGCTGTTAATAAAATAGATTTCTTCCAAAGCTTGTGGTTTCCAACCACAACTGAAAAAAACAACAAATAAATAATGATATCTCTCAGGCATGTAGCATTTTGAAGGCTGAACATTTCTCATGGGCTTCAGCTCCTTAACATGTGTGGGGTTTTCTCTGGCATTTCATTATCCCAATTTGGAAATTAATCTGGCTCCTTTATTAGACTGGACTACTCTTAAGGAAAAATAAATAAATCCAATGGTAGGGATTGTCCCCCATCTGGCTCAGGAGAGGACCACAATGTCACAGGATCCCCAAAATGCTGCTCCATTTCGACCTGCCATTGTCGCTTATTCTGCTGGTCATTCATCAAAAAAAATGATGCAATATAACTGTTTTTTATGGGACTTAATCTCCCTCTCTCCTCTCGCTCTCTCTCTCTCTCTCTCTTCTCTCTCTGAGTTCAGTGTGATAATGAATGTGAAGGTCTCGATACAGACGCCAAACTTGTGGAGCATTCTTTTTTTCCTCTTCTTTCTCTCCTCTTCATTTTTTTATTATATATATATAATATATATTTTGCACGGTTCACACAGATAGGCATTTTTTAATAGCCTGAAAGGGGATGTTTTCTTTTCGTTGCGCTTAATATCACAGCCAAACCGCCGGCACATACATCCACTTCAGAAAATCCTCTACCAATGGTTGTATCTTTATAAAAAAGTACAGCTGGCGTTGTGTGTATTGGGGGAGAGAGGGGTGGTTCCCTTGCTGTGAGCCATCCTGCTAATTGTCGTATGCAAATAAAAGCAGATTATGAGGCTTTTAGGGTAAAAGGCTGACAGCTGAGTTGGCAGTTGGAGCTCACCCACCTTGTTACCATGGAAACCCAGGGAGATGGGAAAAAAAGGGGCAAAAATGTTTTGTGCCTGCCTCCTGTGTGCATGGGTGTGTAACAGTTATTTTGGTCGGAGAATTGGGGGCTGTGTGTGGTGTTGCACGTGTGTATGTGTGTGCGCGCGCGTATGTGTATTTTAGATTATAATATATATATATATATATTTATATACATAGCATACCAATGTTATCATGGCTGACAATCAAGCAATATGAATGTTATGGCTTTGTTTAAAACCCAGCAGAAATTAAACTGCCATCGCCTTGCTTTGGCCTTCCCATGCAAGTGATCCTGTCATTTAACTCGCTTTTACCGGGCATTTTATCTGTGACTTTGGAAGTTAGGAGTCGATCACAGCAACATACTCATTAATGAGGAGATTATGAATTCCCGAGATTTGCACCCACCGTTAAATGTTACCCATCTGTTATTGAGCAATGGAGCGTGACAGCTTGATGAGGGGGTGGAGAGACACAACTTCTCTTACCCTATTAGTGCAAGTTTCACCACAATAGCAAAAGTCAAGCATCATACATATACATATACATACACATTACAGGCACACACACATACATACATGCTAAAATGGGAGAAGAAAAAAAATAAGAAGGCTTTTTGGCCAGAATTAAAGAATTAAAAGAAAGTTTAATTTTGTGAGTGCGTGTATGAAAATAAGTTTTAATATATATATATATATATATTATATATATATATATTCTATACACATCACACACACATACACAGTAATATATATATACACAGTATATATATATATACCGTATATAATACACACAGTATATATATATAATATTATACCGTATATATATATACATATAATATATATATATATATATATATATACACATAGTTATATATATATATATACATATATATATATATTACAGTGTAATATTAGTCTATACACATATATAATTATATTATTATATACACATATATATACCAGTATGTTATTATCTATAACAGTATGTATATATATACAAAACAGTATATATATTACAGTCTGTATATAGATACACACACAGTATGGTATATATATATATATATATATATTATATTATAGATATATATATATAGTAGTATATACTATAATATATTATATATATATATATATATATATATATATATATATATACATACACACACATACACATACACAGTATATATATATATATACAGTATATATATACACACAGTATATATATATATATATATACAGTATATATATATATAAACTTATTTTCATACATATAAATATATATATTCCCTATGGCAATTTATTTCTTGTGGAAGCTTTCATGAATTAAATATGAGTTCCATCCTGAAATTAGGTGTTATAAAGGCTAAATTATGAGAGGCAGCCCATAATTGAGGTGGCTGCAACACAGGGTCCAGTGAACTAATCTCTTGTGTCGCCACGTGGTGTGGCCTGACCAATCTAGACCTTCTTCAGGCCATAGGGGAAAAAAAAAGAAGTGGGGAAAAAAAAGGAAGAATAAAAACAGAAGCAGCTGAGAAAAATTGATTTCTTATCACAGCCGTATTTGATAGCTTTTGAAATCAAAAATTTAAATTAACTAACCTAAGACCCATTGCAGCAAAGGAGCCAATTTAAATATGCGGTTTTGTTTCTGACTGTCAGCAAGAGAGGCCGGCCGAGGTAAATTTGTAAACAGAGTTGGAGATGATGCAATTCTCCCTCTTCCAATCTGTAAAATAGGGATAAAAGAAGAAGAAAAGGAAAAGAAAAAAAAAATGCTGTGAGTTATCAGAAGAAATTGTTTAAAGGATCTTGACAAAATGACGGAAGATCAGTATCAGCAGAAAGTCTGTAAGAAGCCATTTGAAATGTCTCCTTCTTTTATTATACAATGCCAAGTGGCTAGACAAATAAATAAATAAATAAAAAGTCCAAAGCAAATTTGTTTGAAGACTGCAGCTAGCAAAGAATAATAACATATCTATGTGATTTTCCACATTAGCTGTGTCTTTCGTGGTCATTTTCTAATTCAGAAAAACACAAACAATCTAATGCCCTAGAACTGAGAGGCATGCAAGAATATTTTAGAAGTTAGCTTTTCATTCCTTCTCCCGGTTCAAGAACTTACTATTCCTAACTGTATATTTTTCAGAGTTCAAATATAATAGAGTTAAAGTTAACAGGAATTTTAGAAAAGGGGGTTGGAATTTAAAATGGGGGCTAACAGCTTCCGTTGGGACGAAAGTAATTTTTATCATCACATATTAGCTCCTTCCCTTCCCTTCCCTTCCCATAAAAATGAATAGAAAAATTCAATGCTTCACAAACTAGATAAGTTGGCATTTGATACTCTAGAAAAACAAACCAGAAATAGTCTATTGTATTAAAATTTGGTAACCATTGTAGAAATGACTCTATATCAAGAATAGCCTTATCTACTGTATGAATGTGTCAGTTTGAGCACACAGCTACAGATGATGCTATTTTCTTTTAAGTATTTCTCCATCACTCAGAAGACTCCCTTCTGCTGAAGGAGTTGTCCTAACTTGGGATTAAATAGAATTGGGGAAGCCAAGGAATTTAACAATTGCTGGAGATAAATTTATATTCTGCAAGACAAGATATGCCCATGACTTTCCTGGCCACCTCATCATTAAAAATAAATGCAGACATTCAATATCCAATCATGAGAACCTCTGTTTGCTATTTGAGATCATTTCTAAAGCAACTTCTCTAGAACGGAACACAGAACACAGAACACAGAACACAGAACACAGAACACAGAACACAGAACACAGAACACAGAACACAGAACACAGAACACAGAACACAGAACACAGAACACAGAACACAGAACACAGAACAGAACAGAACAGAACAGAACAGAACAGAACAGAACAGAATAGAACAGAATAGAATAGAATAGAATAGAATAGAATAGAATAGAATAGAATAGAATAGAATAGAATAGAATAGAATAGAATAGAATAGAATAGTTGGAAGGGACCTTGAAGGTCTCCCAGTCCAACCCCCTGCTCAAACAGGAGATCTTATACCATTTCAGACAAATTTCAAAAACTTTCAGTGATGGAGCACCCACAACTTCTAGAGGCAAGCCATTCCATTGATTAATTGATCTCACTATTAGGAAATTTCTCCTTATTTCTAGGTTGGATCTCTCCTTCATAAGTTTCCATCTGCTGCTTCTTGACTTGCCTTCAGGACTCTGGAGAATAGATTGACCTTCTCAGAGGCTTTCCTTTATCAGTTAGGTGAAGTAAATGCTGTGAGCCTGGAGAGCAAAGAAGTAAGGAGGGAATTCATTCCAGGGTCTTCTCCAGCCCCATTATTATTGGCACTGGTTAGGGTGAAATCATTCCCCTGGAGGAATTCATAGCAGCTCTCCATCCAACTTCTCTGCCATCAAATTCATGGAGAATTTCCAAGGCTGCCAATCCTCATTTGTGGTTAATGCCTAGTTAAGTACCCCTATCCTTCGCCTTTCTAAGGCTAATAAGTCAACTCAACAGGAAGGCTAAAACTACTTTCATTGAAATTGCCTACAATAACAGAATCTTGCAAGTGTGATTGTTCTTTATCTCCTCCTCCTCCTCCTAGTTCAATTAGTTGGTTTGAGCCACTTCCAAATATTATCTGCCTCTTGTGGACTTAAAATAAGTCACACCTTACATTGTCTTGGTGACAGATCTTCAATATCTCCATAGATTTCATTATTCTCTACATCTTCCCTTTCCACACCTATCTCCTCCTCCTCCTCCTTCTTCTCCTTCCTTCCTTCCTTCCTTCCTTCTTTCCTTCCTTCCTTCCTTCCTTCCTTCCTTCCTTCCTTCCTTCCTTCCTTCCTTCCTTCTTCCTTTTTTATTTTAATTGATTTTTAAACATTGCGCCATAGCTGAAGTTCTCTTGGCTGTTACCATAAAGCACACTAAAAGATACCATTTAGGTAAACATATGCATTAGAATCCAAGAAAATGCAAAATGAGAACAGCATAGAAACTAGACAGCAGCAAGGTGGCTGGTGGTTCAACATCTAAAACAATCTGACTGGAAATACAACGACAAGCTAATTAAATAGCTTGAGAAATTAAAAAAAAAGGTCTCCTCCTGGCAGTGAAAAGGTGCTAATGTGGGCTCCAGTCGGGCTCCTTTGGGGAACAAATTCCATAAATTCTATGGGTGCTGTCACAGAAGATGCTTTCTTCCTTGTAGACCCCTTGTAGACACCCACCGGTTGTTATTCTTGGAGGGGGGGAGGGGGGAACCTGATCAGATTTCATACTGGAAGCTCCCAGAGAGTGAGAACCCGCCTTCTGCTTATGTTAGCTTTCTGGAATTCATACCATTATTTAATTTTCAACAGCAAGCAACCTCACCCAGGCTTTAACATGCGAACATTTAAACGCATCCCCTCACAGATGATGAGATCCAGTCTCCAAATCTCCCTCTCTCACCCGCTCACTTCCCCGCTCTGTTTTCTTGAGTATTCATAGCTCATTTGCTTTCCAAGTCTGTGGAAATTTCTCATCATTGGCGGACCTGGCAATGGCCCATGAAATTGTACCGTTTCCCTGCCTTGGCAAGTTCAGTGTGAACAGATATAAAATCCGGTGACAACTGTAATTGAGGATATTACAGTTAGCCTGTCTGTCATCCTGGGGATCTTGTAAAATCATTTTCTGTTCTAATTTATTACTTTTAGTGTCAATCACACCCCAACAAGCTGAGTAACATCATTAGGCAGCAGCTTCAGCTACTCAGCACTTTTAAAATGTGGTTTAAGTAGTTGTCTCATTATCTGTAGGACGACAGGAAGTCAAGGTTCGAGAAATTATTTTCTCCTCCCCTCATTTTTAAGCAGCTTCGCTGTCAGAGCTTGCAGCTTTTTCTTTGAAGGAAGAGAATCGACATGCAAGGAATATTTCCGTGCTGTTCTTCCTGCTGTTATTTTGAAAGGGAGGCCATAGACTCTCCTTATTAACAGCAATAGGATAGTGGGTCTTCTTTGCTCAATCAGTGAGAACTCAGAAGTTTGTATCAACCTCCCAGGCATTTCCAGCTAAAATTAGGACTGCAGGACTGGGAAGTCTTCTTCGGAGAGATTGGATAGCACTCGACAAGTTGACAATTGGCCAATTCGTCTTGCCCTGGTAGGTGTTGGGTTAGAGCTATTGTCAGCCCAGACATGAGGACATGAGCTAATTCTACTTTATTGCAAAGCTGCATTAACAGAATCTTGCAAGTCTGAAAGTACAAACTTCCCACCATCACTTTTATCCACCTGATCAATTATGTGTTCTTCTTAAGTTTCCTTCTCTGGCCATTAAGTCACCAGGGGCTCCTGTCTGTCTCATCTAATGGTTTCCTAGGCACCACCTCTTCCCCTCATTCCCCAAGGTCACCCCCACAATCCATTACAGCTATGCTGAGCATGGCCATTGTTGAGAAGTTTAGGAGATGAAGTTCACATATCTGGAAGAAGCCACGTTTGGGAATGACTGATGTAGGGTGTCAAGCTGCCTTGAAGGCCTCATGTGAAGAATTTGGTACAGAAAACTCTAAAATGGTGGCACTTTTCCAGAACCTGCATAAGAGATGAAATCTCTTTTTCTAAGTGGGTTTCAGAGTAGAGGAGGAAGGACAATTACCTTTTCCTTTAAAGCCATTTAATACCCAGCCCAGCATTCCTCCCAACTGTACACATATAGCAATAGCACTTATACCACTTATATACCACTTATATACCACTCCATAGTGCTTCATGGCACTCTCTGAGCAGTTTATAGTGTCAGCATTTTGCCCCCAGCAATCTGGGTCCTCATTTTACCAACCTTGGAAGGATGGAAGGCTGAGTCAACCTTGAGCCGGTCAGGATCGAACTCCAGGCTGTCGGCAGAGTCAGCCTGCAATATTGCATTCTAACCACTGCACCACTACAGTGGATGGCACACATCTATAGAATATCCTGCATGCGACCACGTGGATGCTGCAAAGGTTGTAAGTGTGAAAAACGGTCACAAGTGACTTTTTTCAGTGCTGTTGCAACTTCAAATGACCACTAAACGAATGGCTGTAAGTCATTGTAATGCTCTCATATTTCCTATATTAATCAGTTAATAAGATAAACTCCCTTTTTATGACCCTGTAATCCCTTAATTCGGGATAGATGACTGGATGGAGCTGAGCTTTTGCTAGCCGGATGCCCTTCGTCACACCAATACAGAGTTCACAGCAGATGTTTTTTCTTTGAGCCCTAAGAGAGAAACATCTGTCGCTACCTAGGATTGAACTCTCAACTTTCCGAGTGGGAGGCGAGAGTCTTCACCACTAGGCCACCACGCTGCTCATTAATCAGTTCATAAGTTGAACTTAATAAAACTGAATTGGCTCTCACTTCTTTTTCTCCTCCTCTGTTTTTCTTTTAAGATGAAGGTGGTGGGAGAGAATCTATGAATTCCTCACTCTTTGATAAGGACACACAATAAGCAAACGGCAGGAAACTAAAGCATTATTTCCTTTTACTACCACACCTTGTTTCATGATAACTATCAAGGTTTCACAGTTGGAACTGACTTGTGATGTTGCTTATATATCTCTATGTGGGGTAAAGTTTGGATAAAAGAGATTAACCGGATTGTGTAATTATGATAGGAAAAGCTTGAAAAAAATAAATGAATATAGCAGCCGTTTGGATTCCTGACTCTTTGATGTACATTACAACATTGGAAACAAATCTTCCCTTCATCCTCTACTCCCCATTCCTTCAGAATTACATAGAAGACCATGGTTAGCAGGTGGAAGCTAGAAAAATGGTCAGTGAGTGGGAAACCCACTGACCAAAAAATATCTACCAGCAACTCGTTTTATTCTTATTTATGAATGGCTAGTTGGATGTAAATATATGTATTTGGTTTACATCTTTCTACCACTTTCTTTAAAACAGGTTTGCAAACTTATTTTAGGTCAAGGGTCAGATTTGACCTTCAAGTAGGGCCAAATTCCAAACATGGATGGTATAATGGTCAAGACAAAGACATGGAAGAGACTGGCGAATAACTAAATTTAATTTAATGTTAATTTAACTGAAGTGAGAGAGCCAGTTTTGCGTTGTGCTCCAGGAACACTCTAGATACCGAAAGCAAAGACAGGACTTCCATTCATGTCACAGGTTTGGAAAAAAATTCTGGCCAAATATTATTATGATTCGAGAAATACCTGCACCTTCCTTACATCATTCAGATCTTGAGTCCATTGGCTTCGCTACTGATAGCAGCGAAGGTCAGGAATTCTCCACAGTTTCATTTCTGGTGGGATCAGAAATCCCAGCTGGAATCTTTTGCATTCAAAGCAGGTGTCTCACTACTGTGACAGAATGCTGTTTGCATTCCATAATTTCTTGTAATCCACTAGTCAGCCTACTGCTGATTGACACAACGATCCATGAGTCAACACATTTATTAGATGTCGTAGCATCTCAGAATAGCTTTGGCTAGCTTCCTCTCTTAGCAGCTTACCTATATGGGTTGTCTCCAGCTTCCAGAAGGTGCATTCTACATTCGGCCTGTAAAACCAGGGATCCTACTTCCTTGCTGCAAGGCTTAAGCTCCATTTTTATCCAGCAAAATAGACCTGCATTGATCGAACAATCATTTATCTGCAGGCTGCTTTTATTGTTATCTTAAAAAAAAACAAAAAAACAAAATGAGTATCTGAATCATCATAACAAACTAATAGAATGATAGCAAATAAATACAGTTCATTCCTTTGCTTTGATTGTTATATCTCTGTATATTTAAAGAGAGAGAGAGAGAGAGAGAGAGAGAGAGAGAGAGAAAGGACGAGGAAAAAACTCAAACATGCATGCCGCCTTTTAATAAAGATCATATTAAAAACTCAAGAAATAGTAATATCTCTGATCTTTTAACAAAGGCGGCTGGTGTACAGGAAATTAAATAAAAAAAAAACCCTTTTGATTTTTGTACATGTTAGCCGGAAGCAGAATTCACATGGATGATTTCCCCCCCCCCCTTCTCTTCAGCTCTTTCTGTCTCACATTTGGTTCTGTCCCCTGTCATGTCTTTCCTCCTTTCTGCCATATCCTTTAAAAATAAAAACAAAACAAAGCAAAACAAAGCAAAAAAAAAAAAAAAAGAGGGGAACCCCCCCCCTTCTCCCATGCAATGTTGTCTGGGTAACCTTGGTGTAACACAGACTGTTTCTTAGCGACATTCGGAAATAAAAGAATAAAATCATATTTTTGTTTCTCGCGGTGGTCTAAACGGGGAGGGGAGGGGAGGGGAGGGGAAGGGCGGTCAAAGGGATGGGAGGGCAACGGGTGCCATTGTCTGTTCTCATGGTCGTGCTGTGAGGGATCTGTCTTGAACCAGGTGATAACCTGATAGACTTTATCTTGTCTTTTCTGGTCTTCCCTGATGCCTGCCAACACTTCAACGGGCTGTTAGGCATTTTAAATATTCCCTCAGAGCCCTAACCTTACCCCTTTTCTCTTCTAGTCAGCTGGAATGTCTCCGAGCTGTCAGAATCGTGTTGCTTATTGATGTTTCTGCGTGTTTTATGTCTTTTCTGAGATATGACAGCCTCTGACATAGGGTTGATTTCAATCAGGCAACTTTCTGGAGAGCCTTGACAATTACACACACACACACACACACACACAAAGAGAGAGAGAGAGACAAACAGGCCACCCTTTTACGTTTGGAGGCTACTTCAGAGGCTCTCTTTCATCTAATGAAAATATTTTCAGGAAGGCTGAAATCAAAGGCCCATAGATCTCAACTAACAACAACCACCACCACAACGACAGTCAGGGATCTCACAAAACTGAAAGAAAACTGATAAAGGGAGGGGGCAGGGGAGGAAGAAGATGAAGATGAAGAGGAAGAGGAGGAGGAGGAGGAGGAGGAGGAGGAGGAGGAGGAGAATTGTCCCCCCCCCAAAAAAAACCCCAAGACTATTCTGCTTTTGTTATATGAAACCCTAGAAGAAAGAATGACTTTCTAAGGCAAAGGTTTTGACACTGCATCAAATCCCTTTAGGTTTCAGTTGGCAGGCTAGACTGGGCTTTAAATTACTTTATCAGAAGTCCGAGAAGGAGACCTTTACGTGTTCCTCAGGGGGTGCCTTGCATATAAAGAGATGGCTATTTTGCCACATGCTTTCCCTCAAGACAATCTTCAAGGCTTCTAGGAAAACGAAAGCTTGTCTTGAAGGTGGCAGTGAGGAAAAGCGAGACAGTGATAAGTATTAGCCGCTTCTAATCTTGGCTGTTGCTTATTTTTATACTAGGGCAGAAAAAGAGAGGAGGGAGAGGAGAATTGGGGGTGGTGGGGGGAGTGATTGGAGGATGGAAGACACATCCAACATACCCTTGAGCACCAAGAGTGGGTGGGTGGGGGAAGAAAGATAATTTTAATTTGTGTCAGCCAGGAGCAGAACACAGAGTGCGAGTGTTAACGAGAGTTCAGCTGTAAGGTGTGGTCCCTCAGGGAGGAAGGATGGACAAGTTAGCAGGTTTATTGAGGAAATGAGGGGCAGGATTGTTGAGGAATGGAGGATTGTTGAGGTGGAAGCTTGTTGAAAAGTGGTCAACATTTCTTAGAAGTAATAAATTTCCTGACAGTGAGGATGATTAAGCACTGGAACAGCTGGTCTCCCAGAGTTGTGGGTGTTCCATCACTGGAGGTTTTCAAGAACAGCCTGGACAGCTGTTTGTCCAGAGTGGTATAGGGTCTACTGCTTGGGCAGGGTGTTGGACTAGAAGACCAACCCAATATCTATGTTCTACATTCAGTGTAATATTGAGATGGTAAGGCCAGATTATACCCAGTGATATCTGCCTGATATTTCTTTCTTCTTTGGATACGGTGTGTATTTTCTCTTCACCAAACAGAACAAAAGAGGTGGTCATGGATTGATTTCTAGATAATGTTGTTGAACTGGAATATTATTCTAACATTTCAAAGCAAGCCTAGGTCACTTTCAAACAGTTAAAATTAACTTGGACCTTTGGGAGACTATTATCATAATGTCCCTTGGCAAGATTGTCTCTGTCCAATTTTGAACATTCAGAAATGTCAGTTCCACCAGTTTTGTTTCATGATTCTCTACACCAGTCTTGGTTTTCTACACCAGTGTTCACCTTTTCTCAGGCCAGCTGGACCAGCCAGATGCAGAAAAGATATATTTCTTGCCAAAAACTTTTCCTCTGAAAGACTTCAGATGGTTGCTAGGTTTTGCTCAGTGACAATCTTATAAGACTTAAGTCAGTGGCTCCCAACCTCCCACCCCTAGAATGCTTCTGATATATTCTCACACCCCTTACAAATGTTCAAAATAACGAATTATGCATATACACTATAACTTTGAAACTTCTAAACCCAAGTTTTTGCAACCCCTGGAATATCCTCTCGCACCCCTGATTGGGAACCCCTGACTTAAGTCAAACATCAATATTGTTATCTCACATTCATTAAAATAGGTAGGTCTTTTTATATTTCATTCACCCATTCTTTTATTATTTTTATAAAGTATTTTAAGTATGTTCATTTACATAGTATATCAGTTTGGAATCTTTGGTGGAAATAAATAAACAAAGTAAACATAGAAGAAGAGGAGAGGAGATGGGAGGAGAGTGGAAGAGAAGGAAGGGAAGGGAAACGAAGGGAAAGGAAAGGGAAGGGAAGGGAAGGGGAGAAGAGAAGAGAAGAGAAGAGAAGAGAAGAGAAGAGAAGAGAAGAGAAGAGAAGAGAAAAGAAGAGAAGAGAAGAGAAGAGAAGAGAAGAGAAGAGAAGGGAAGGGAAGGGAAGGGAAGGGAAGGGAAGGGAAGGGAAGAAAAAGTAGAGAGAAGAGAAGAGAAGAGAAGAGAAGAGAAGAGAAGAGAAGAGAAGAGAAGAGAAGAGAAGAGAAGAGAAGAGAAGAGAAGAGAAGAAGAGGTTTTTGTAGAACAAGACAGATGCTCCTTAGCTTTCCAGGGTGCATTACCTTCTACCTTGGACATGGACATATTTCTCCTCTTACTTTGTACCTATCGATGTTCTGAAATCTTCAACTTTGGTCCTACTCCTATCTGAGAATGTTAAAATAAAAATCAAAAGAAGTGATCATGTAATTGGATCATGACCCGATTCAGGTTCATAACCCAAGTCACGATATACAGGTTGGGATTTGCTCTTCCCTCCCACTTCCATCCATGGCCACCTGTTCCAGGAAGAGTTTACAATTTTGAAAAAGGCAACAGTTTTTTACAGGCTCGATTGATTTAAAATATTATACGTCAGCCTTTGATCATCTCACTCAGTCACAGGGTGGCTTTTACATTCTCATTTTGTATATTATTTCATCTTCCCATGAGAATGTAATTAATTGGTCATGATTTTTTTTTATATGGCATTTATTTTATATGGCAGTATTTTGAATAAAAAAAAGTGAGCCATCCCTATCCATTTGCATTATAAATACAGTATACAATAGGGGTTTGTGTGTGTTTATGTGAACATGCACAAGTGACAGGTCACTTGTCACTCCTGGCACCTCTATGGGCAAGTCCATGCCATTATCTTGGCACATTTTCAGAAGTGGTTTGCCCTTGCTTTCTTGCTCAGGCTTTTGGTGATTGACCAAAAGTCAACCAATTGACTTCATGCTCAAGGGACAATTGTAAGGCAGAATCACAATAGAATAGAATAGAATAGAATAGAATAGAATAGAAGAGAAGAGAATAGAAGAGAAGAGAAGAGAAGAGAAGAGAAGAGAAGAGAAGAGAAGAGAACAATAGAATAGAATAGAATAGAAGAATAGAATAGAATAGAAGAATAGAATAGAATAGAATAGAATAGAATAGAATAGAATAGAATAGAATAGAATAGAATAGAATAGAATAGAATAGAATAGAATAGAATAGAATAGAATAGAATAGAATAGAATAGAGTTCTTTATTGGCCAAGTGTGGTTGGGCATACAAGGAATTTGTTTCCGGTGCATAAGCTCTCAGTGTACATACAAGTAATAGTGATAATCATGATCATATACAACATGAAAATACATTCATCATAAATCATGAAATACAACACTTCATCATAAATCATAAGATGCAACGCTTAGTGATAGTCATTGAGTACTAGCTAAGCAAACAACATAAATCATACTAGGGTACAAAAAAAACAATATAAATTGTAAGATACAAGCAGCAAAGTTATAGTCATAAGAAGATAAGGATAGGTAATAGGAAAGATGAGGAGTATCATAGTAATACAGCTTTACTAAGTAGTTTGACAGTGTTGTAGGAATTAGTTGTTAAGAAGAGTGACGGCATGGGGGAAAGAAACTGTTCTTATGTCTAGTTGTTCTGGTGTGCAATGCCCTATAGCAGGGGTGTCAAACTCAATTTCATTGAGGGCTGCATCAGCATTGCGGTTGCCCTCGGGGGGGGCGGGGGTGTGTGGCCAGGGGGGGTGCAGTCTACTGGGTGGGCGTGGATGGAGTGAGTGTGGCCTACTGGGTGGGCATGGCCAGCTCTACATCGTTTGTGTCAAGGGTGCCTGTGGAGACCTGGGCAGGAGTGGGACAGATCTGAGGGTCTCTGGCAGAAGGGGGTGGGACTAGGGCAAGTGCCAAGGCATGGTCTACTGGAGGAGCCTCCCCAGCATGCACCCAGAAGGTTGACCAGAAGGTTGGCAGTTTAAGAATCAAGCACCTTATGACAGGGTGAACTCCCATTCCTGCCCTAGTTCCTGCCAACCTAGCAATTGGAAAGCATGCAAATGCAAGTAGATAAATAGGTACCACTTCGGTGGGAAGGTAACAGAATTCCGTGAACCTTTGGCCACATGACCACGGAAGGATACAACAGAACAATTAATCAACGGAACGGCTTACCCCCTGGGGTTGTGGGTCCTCCATCATTGGAGGTTTTCAAAAATAGACTGGACAACCATTTGGCTGGAATTGCATAAGACGCCTGCCTTGAGCAGGGGGTTGGATTAGAAGACCTCCAAGGTCCCTTCTAGCCCTGTGATTCTATGATTCTACGATACCCCAGTTCCATCTCAGAACAGATGGAAGCATAGAAATTGGAACCATTTAGTGGTGACCATTACAAAGCCAAATGATGAAAAATGATGAAATGCAAGTTATGACATCACAGCATAAACCCTGGTATTTATGTCCCGATGCTGGTAGAAGGACATAAGTTAGTGTGGTTTCATTGGGATGTCATGGGTTTCGTCCCATGTGCTTCCTTCATACTGATGGCTATGCTATCTGCTTTTTGGCTCTTCATGTTTCATAACCAACTGCTTTTCAAGTATATGTTTGCCAATGTTTGATTTTCACAGACCTTTTCAGAAATATTTCCAAATTGTCCCACAAATGTTTTATGATGAAGCACTGTTATTTGGGGGTTGTCTATGTTAAATTAAGTCAAAACCAAATGTGTCCAAACACATTTTTCAGCGCCTGATTTTTAGGCACTAAAAATTTACAAATGTTAGCATCAGGGTTTATATTCATAAATTTTTAGTGCCTAAAAAAATCAGGCACTGAAAAATGTTTTGATTTATAAATTTTTAATGCCTAAAAATTATTTACTAAAGAATTTTAGGATATAAATAAGATGAATCTTTTATACATTTTGCAGCTGGTATTTGGTTATTGTTGTAAGCCATCTTAAGAACTAATGATTCTGCAGCATATAAATTTCATAAGCAATAAATATTAATAAATAATTGCATCATAAATACCTGTAAGGAGCTCGTATTAATGATAACCTGAATAAACCAATTTCCCCTAGCTATAAATGCAAATATATTTAATATCACAACTTCTTTTTTTACCCAAAATGTATTATTTAAATAAATATCTATAAACAAACTCATATTTATGATACCCTCTCTGCTGACTATTACTGCTGCAACAGCAAGAGAAGAATAAATCAATTTCACTCACATATAAATGCAAATATACTTAAAATCACAACTTCTTCTTTTGAACCAAAATGTATTATTTAAAATTTGTGGTCTGACATTATTATGGCTGTTATTGTTATTAGTGCACCCATTCATAAAATAATGCACAAAAATACAGTATATTTGCCAAACCAATGTAAACATATGCCAAAACATCTTGTTTTAGAAAACTCTGCTGAGCTATATAAAGGATTCTCAAGTTAACAGAATCTGGCCAATTCTGAAAAGTGAAAACCTTGTTGTTGTTGTTGTTGTTGTTGTTGTTGTTGTTGTTGTTGTTCTTCTTCTTCTTCTTCTTCTTCTTCTTCTTCTTCTTCTTCTTCTTCTTCTTCTTCTTCTTCTTATTCTTATTCTTATTCTTATTCTTCTTATTATTATTATTATAAAGCTTCTACCTCCTATCTTCATATTTGTCTTAGCACCAACAATAGTACAGTTGAAATCTAATCCCTGTTAACCTGTTTTTCACTCAGTCTTAAATTAGCAGACAAATGAAGGGCTGCAACACAAATCATTCAGGAAAGAAATGCACAATAGGACATGGAATCTGTTTTATTTGTCTGAAATGTCCATTCCTTCACTCAGAGCAATATATTGCTATGATATGTCTAAAGAAATGAATTTCTCCCGCTGTTCTCTGTCAAGAAAAATACCCATATACTTTTCTGCTCACAATGCAATTCTATTTTTTTTTTAAACTCTTTTCAATATTTTTGAACAGTACTAATATCATAAACGTGGATGGGCCTATTGGGTTATACTGTATTTTATAACTTAGGATCCAATTTCAGGCTTGCTCCTTCTACGACTGTCACTATCCATTTTGGGTCCAATTTTTTCAACTCACTGCAAACCCTGTCATTGGACTATTGTTTGCAGACGATAAGCAGCTTCTAGCATTATTATCATTTCACCAGAGCTCCTCAACTATCAACAAATTTTTGCCTTCAAAAAGTATTAAAATTTATCAGGGGAGGGAGGGAGGGGAGGGGAGGGAGGGAGGGAGGAAGGAAGGAAGGAAAGAAAGAAAGAAAGAAAGAAAGAAAGAAAGAAAGAAGGAAGGAAGGAAAGAAAGAAAGAAAGAAAGAAAGAAAGAAAGAAAGAAAGAAAGAAAGAAAGAAAGAAAGAAAGAAAGAAAGAAAGAAAGAAAGAAAGAAAGAAAGAAAGAAAGAAAGAAAGAAAGAAAGAAAGAAAGAAAGAAGGAGGAAGGGAAGAGGAAAGGAAAGGAAAGTCTTTTGACTCATTCTCATTTTTTAAAGCTCACCATAAATGCATTACTACAGTATTTATGAAAGTTAAGAATAGAATATTATGAAAGCTGCCGAAAGGAAAATATATGAGAGAGAGAGAAAGAGAAAGAAAGAGAAAGAGAGATAGGAACGTAGCTACTATCACTACCTCCAGGGAACAAAGAATGCTTTCACAGTATGCCTTTTGGATTTTAATTTATTTTGGTCTTGACTCGTGACATAGGCCAAGTAAACTAAGCCTAGGAGTCAGATCTCCCAGTGACCTTTGCATGCAGCACTTCAGCAGAGATGTCAGCTCAAAAATTCCCAGGGATCATGGGGGTTCCCAAATGCTTTGAAATTGACTACCAATTTGGCCTGGTGTCTATCAAATGGATGCCTCAGAAGAAGAGGAATGGACAATAATAAAGCAGTTTTACCCAGAAATATATTGCCCTCCTTTCTGTCCTCTCCCTAAACTTGGCTTATGGTATTCCTATCACTAGCAGTACCCGCTAACACCAACGTTTTCCCTAGTTTAAAAATGCAAATCGACATGGGTGTAAATGCCTAACTAGCTTTAACTATTTGCAAATATAAATTTGTTTGGGCTTGTGACCTTTCAAGGTTACACCTGGAAGTGAAAGCCCAAAACCACAATAACCACACACACAAAAAAGGTGGTATTTTTCACTGCTCATGTACAACAGAGTAGAAAAGACTACCTTACATTATATTGAAATCGTTTTTTCTTCCATTTTCATCAACCCCCTGAAGTCTCTCAAAGTAGATATACAGCAGGGGTCCCCAACCCCCGATCGGTGGACCGGTACCGGGCCGCGGCATGCCAGCAACTGGTCCGCACAAACAAGCAAATCCCCATCCGCGAGATGCAGGCAGCACACAAAACCATGCACTCTCCGGTCTGTGGAAGAACCTTTCTCCAGGGAACTGGTCCCTGGTGCCCAAAAGGTTGGGGACCTCTGATATAGAGCATAGAACAACAGGGTTGGAAGAGAACTTGGCGGTTTTCCAAGCCAATCCCCTGCTTAAGGTAGAAGACCTTATAACATTCTAGTCCAGGGGTGTCAAACTCAATTTCATTGAGGGCCGCATCAGCATTGCGGTTGCCCTCGGGGGGGCCGGGCGTGTGTGGCCAGGGTGGGTGCGGCCTACTGGGTGGGCGTGGATGGAGTGGGTATGGCCTACTGGGTGGGCATGGCCAGCTCTACATCGTTCGTGTCAAGGGGGCCTGTGGGGGCCTGGGCAGGAGTGGGACAGATCTGAGGGTCTCTGGCAGAAGGGGGTGGGACCAGGGCAAGTGCCAAGGCATGGTCCACTGGAGGAGCCTCCCCAGCATGCACCCAAGGGTCAGGGCCGATGCAGCAGGGGCTGGTTCCTCGTGTTTCCAGATGGCCTTGTGGAGCTAAGACTGAATGCGTTTCAGCATAGATGGCCACCACAAAATTGGACATTGGCTCCCGGCCAGCCTGGGCCAAGGCAGCGGGGGCCGTTCCCTCACTGTTTCCAGGATGGCTTCACGGGCCACATGAAACCACTTCGCGGGCAAACATGTGTTTGACATGTCTGTTCTAGTCAAATGGTTGTCCAGGGTAATTTTGAAAAACCTCCAATTATGGTGCACCCACAATTTCCGGAGGCAAATTATTCCATTGATAATTCTTCTCACTGTCAGGAAATTTCTCCTTAATTCTAGATTGGATCTCTCGTTGATATCTTCCACCTGAAGCAAAGCTTTCTTGGAAAGAACACCAAAGGGAAAAAAACAACAACTTTGCTTATTCTTGTCTGGAAATAAGCTTGGAGTGAAAAATCTGAGGTGAAGCTTCCAGAGACAAGCCAAAGCCCTGCAAATTGGAATAATGTAAAACAGACACGTTTTGTTAGTAGGGCAGGGCACAGGTGGTCTATAAACATTGCTCAAGAGCCTGACCCTTTCAGTACCACCAACCTGTAAACTTTTTTTTCAGGCCAATCCATCAAACAAACAAACAAACAGACAAACACCTTACTTTCATTCTCCCCTCTCAAAACTGTCTGTTATATGCAGAATTGGATGCATAAGGCCAGCACCAGAGGCAATTATGACTAAAAATAGTGATCTGCAGATGAAGGTTAGCAAGCAAGAACTTTTATCTATAAACATCAAGGATGCATAACTGCAAATCATCAAAATCCATTGATGTAGCACAAGCCATCTGCATATTACGTCTATTTTTAAGTTGTATTAGATCAGCAATGCAACCAAATTCTACCTCCCCCATGAATTGGATTTGTAGACAACAATCACTAGATACTAGACACTCTAAGCATTTTTTTTTTTTAAATTCTATAGTGTAACTTGGGAGAAAGGTAATTTTCTAGCTGTTATTGTCAAAGGAGTTGTCTGAATTCCTGGCTTGAGCTAAAAAATTACCCAGTAATATATCAGAACCAAAGAAAAAATCTGACTAGATGCAACCAAATGCCCATCTAAACCAGCATTCTCTTCTGACAGTAGTAAATCAGATGTCAGATATGACAGCCCTCAATTTAGGTCATGAATATAGCCACATCTATAAGATTTGCTTTCTGCTTACTTGTGATATTGGACCTATCCTATTTCAGCAAGGCGAAAATGGAGGAGATTTATTAAGTGGTGTCTTCCTCATAAATAGCTAGAAAATAATAGAATGTTCAAATCTATTAATATTTAGGGGATTGATTGATTCATTATATGATATCACATAATTGTTGACTCTTAACAACCACATAGATATTCTCTGTGATGATCTGTTCTTCCCCTCTTCTCTGGGATCTGTCTAAATCTGGAATGTAAGCTTCTTCCAATTATTCTATTTGAAATGCTTCAAGTTTAAGTATCCACAGGCCCAACAGTTCTACCCAAAGATCTACACGCATCAAAAGAACGCAACTAAACCCATCACATTTTATTTTAATGGGCCTTAGTGGTTCCCTGCAGATATCCAGGGAATAGCAACAGCACTTAGACTTATATACCACTTCACAGTGCTTTACAGCCCTCTCTAAGCAATTTACAGAGTCAGCATATTGCCCCTAGCAATCTGGATCTACATTTTACCAACCTCGGAAAGGTGGAAGGCTGAGTCAACCTTGAGCTGGTCAGGTCAAACTGCTGGCAGTTGGCAGTGTTAGCTTGCAATACTGCATTCTAACCATTGCACCACCACGGATAGAAATAAAATCCAACAAACCATACAGTACCTTGCTTGCCAAAGCAAAATTCACTGCAGTGATTTCCATACATGGCAGACTTTCAGAACTGACACAGTCTATACCTCTTTAGCATAGGTTATTATATAATTTGGACAAGTGTAATGATACACTGCTCTAGCCTATTCATGTTTATACACACCATTGGCTTTCTTAAGTCTCTTTCATTTGGCTGCGAAATTATAAATATCTTCCGTACATCATTTTAGGAAGCCATGCAAGAGTCTGTACCTCTGAATAAAATAGAATATATTAACCAAGCGATCCAGGGAAAGTGACTCACATCTATTTAAAGTATCGTGTGTCATTAATAGAATAGAATAGAGCTGGAAGGGACCTTGGAGGTCTTCTAGTCCAGCCCCCCCCCCCCGCTCAAACAGGAGAACCTATACCATCTCAGACAAGTGACTGTCCAGTCTCTTACTACGGAACTTGCTAATTAATTAAGAAGCCACCTTGTCCTTCCCCTTTTTTTGCTTTCCAAAGCAGGACCAGTTTTTTTTGTAAGAAAATAACACACTAATAAAAAGAAAATACTACAGAAAAAATGGTTAAAACATTTAAGAGGTATACGCATGTAGGAGTGTAGGAGAGGGAGAGGAAGAGTCTGGGGGGACAAGTTCTATACTGTGTTTTCATTGCTTGTAAGCCTCCTAGAGTCGCTGTGAGTGAGTAGGAGGTTATACTAAATAAATAAATAAATAAATAAGGACTTAGCCTAGAATTGTTACATGTCCACAAATGGCCAAAGTCCAGCTCTCCCTTGAATTCCATTGACTCTTATCAGTGGAACAACCTGCCTCCAGAAGTTGTGGGAGCTCCAACACTGGAAGTTTTTAAGAAGAGATTTGACAACCCTTTGTCTGAAATGGTATAAGTTTTCCTGCCTGAGCAGGAGGTTGGACTAGAAGACCCCTAAGGTCCCTTCCAACTCGGTTATTCTATTATATAGCACCAATTTAGTGCTGACCATTATTTGACTAGATTCTTGTGCATAGGCTTGGGCAATAAATCTTCTTATCTGGAATTTAATGCGTGATCTTGATTCTTTATGCCTGAGAAGAAGAAAGCAAGTTCTCTGCTACTCCATCCCAAAACCTTCTGGAGAAGAAAACTTTAAGAAGCCGTTCCAGAAACTGGAGGGCACAGCCAAGAAAGCCCTGTTACGCAGACTGGCCCATCTAATTTCCCAGAAGAGGAAACGTGGAATAATGTGAGCCTTCGCTTTTGAAAATGCCACCCAGAAAAGTTCCGTTTCATTAGTATCTCAGTTTATCTCAGTCTGATGAAAAACCGTCTGGTTCTCAAAATCCTTTTAAAGGAGGAGACATTCGAAAATCCTTTTAAAGGAGGAGAGATTGGAAATATGAGTGCTTGGAATGAGTTTTCCTTGCTCACAAAGGTGATAAGAGGAAAAAAACAACTACAGAATTATAAATTGAAAGGGACCTTGGACGTCTTCTAATTCCAACCCCCTGCTTGAGAAGGATACCTGTCCAATCTCTTCTTAAAAACTTCCAGTGATGGAGCACCCACAATTTCTGGAGGCAAGCCGTCCCACTGGTTAATTGTTATCACTGTCAGGAAATTTCTCCTTAGTTCTAGGCTGGATTTCTCTTGAATGATCTTCCACTGATTATTTCTTGTCCTGATTTCAGGTGCTTTGGAAAATAAGTTGAGTCCCTCTTCTCTGAGACAGCCCCTGAAATATTGGAAGACTGCTCTCCTGCCACCCAAGTCCTTCTCTTCCTTAGATTAGACATACCTAGTTTCCCCAATCATTCATTGTATGCTTTAACCTCCAAGCCCCTAATAAACTACCTTGTTCTTCTCTGTACTCTTTCTAGAGTCTCAACTGTCAAGCTCGAAGCGCCTGTATGATATTGCCACCATTATTGCTTCTGAGCTCACCAACGCACTTGGTGGGAGGGAGGAGGAAATGGAATGCAGGCTCCAGACAACAAGAGGTCAGCCCGTGTGAACCAAGGATGTTCCAGCAGGTCTTTGCAAACACACAGAGACACTTTCTCATAACAATATCTTGACATAGGGGAAGGGAGAATGCTATATTTTAATTATATTGGATTGCATGGGAAATAGCCGGAGCTGGTTTTGCTTCATTCATGCCGAAATGATGTACTCAATAAAGTTTTGCATTAAGAGATTGGGTCGTCTCAATGGTGCTTGCTCAGTTGGGTTTGTTCGTTGGAACCTTGACATCAACATTAGATCAAAACATCTAAATTAGATCCATAGTCAAAGTTAGATAGAAACATAATCATTTAATTTCTAACCAAGGACCTAAGAATTATTAAGATAGCATCTGGAGATACAGGTAATTCCAAGCTAGGTATTTTTTTGTAAAATTAAAGTGTCCTGGTCTGATAAATTCAACATTTTCAAATATCAAGGAAGTCCTTTAAGTATTGCTCTAAGGGATCCAGTCGTGATTTGTATAACAGTGAATTTCTTTTTCCATAAGTGTTGAACTTTGATCTATAAGCATTTTGTAAGTATGCTTGGCTGCACAGTCAGACAGAGGTTTGCACTGAATTTGGCATTTTTGTCCACCTGTTGAATCCTTCCCAGGGACTTGGGACAGGCAGAGGTTGTTCTTTGATGGTGCTAAA
>JALGBA010004205.1:20000-282500 GCA_023970755.1 Azemiops feae | reverse complement strand
CCCTTCCTTCCTTCCTCCCCCTTTCTACACAGGGTGCATTTCTCCGAAAGCCTCATGCATTTGATTTCCTAGGTGCACCAATCAGAAGAGGCAGGCAATCCTGCCCTTGAGGTTCAGGTCAGCAGCAGAATTCCAAGGGGCAGCTTGCGGAGGCCAAGCAGCCAAAGGGCAGGGGGGCTATGGGCTCCTCCTCTGTCCAAGTCCCCGCCCCCACTCTAGATCTCAACATGGACTCTCCAGCCTTTCCTCAAAAGCCACCGAAAGAGCTTCATGCCTAGGAAATGAGGTGTGTGTGTATGTGTGTGTGTGTGTGTGTGTGTCAGGCTGCCTTTTCATCCCTTCTCTACTTGATGACAGGAAGGGGATCCTCCTGCGAGTCATTACCTGAAATAATACCATATGGTAAAATGTAAACAACATCTGCATATCCATGTAATAATTTCATCTGTTTAATTAGTTCCAGCAAAAGGGTTTACCCTCTGAGGCCTTGGCTGTCAGCTCCATGCTCAGAGATCCATGGCCTGCTGTCAGGCCTGACAGTTTCCCATTGTTTGCTCAGTGTCTCTACCTCACTGTTTAATGGGAGAGAGGCTTCTCAGCTGGGTGGAGTCGGAACATCCTCCTGACTCGTGCAAATATGGAAGAAGGGAGCACGAGGAGGGTAAGGGACAGGGGAATTGATGGCGCACGGATCATGTAGCGCTAGAACTCATAGATTCCACTTGCTTTGGGTTGATCTCTGCAGGGAAAGAGAAGTATTTCCACCTGCCAAAATTAGGAGAAATACAACTGGGAGACAGAGAGGATCAGCAGATAGAGGTGATACTTAGAGGTGTGTGCAACTAATGT
This sequence comes from Azemiops feae, assembly GCA_023970755.1. Classification (NCBI taxonomy): domain Eukaryota; kingdom Metazoa; phylum Chordata; class Lepidosauria; order Squamata; family Viperidae; genus Azemiops; species Azemiops feae. The sequence goes on along the minus strand of JALGBA010004205.1, from coordinate 281,651 downwards.
CTACAAGATAGAGTTGTGGCATGAACACAAAGCTCATTGCAATATCCATGTATGGCTTCTACCAAGTGTTGAGACCTCTAGGTTCATGAAGAAAGGGTGTCAACCCTCAGACCTCAGGACCATATACAGCCCCTTCACAACCTTGGGTGTTGTCATCAGAACACCAGTGATATGAACAAATAATTGTAGCATGGCAAACAAGGCAAGCCTACACACCTCTTTGCGTCTTGCAATTGAAGAGTAAGAAGCATTAGGTGACCCACCTATGAGAATTTCCTGAACTGTCTCTTCTCATTAATCAAGTGGAAAGGAAAGAATGAAACACAGGAAATAAACAGGAACATATTCTCACCTGAATCTAATAGTAAATGACTAAAGAGTCATAGAAAGAGCCATTGATGTATATACTTTTATGGTATAATAATAATGGTAAAAGATATACTTTTACCATTATTCAGCGTACAATTGTGTATTTTTCAAGTCACATCACACTGCTGAATCATATTCGGTTTGTAATTAATTATTACTCTTGAGAGTTCCCATCCAATTTTTGTTTTTTTGTTTTTTAAAAAATGAGTGTATTGGATATGATGGTTTTTATGCTGCCCTCAAATTGCTCCTTTAAGGGAAAAAAGGCAATTATACTTTTAAACTGTATTATTGTTACCGATTTTTGTGTGCTCAGATTCTGCATTTTCCCCCCTAATGGACATTAGAAGGGCAGAGGGGTTAATGGTGCAGCAAAGAGGTAAAAATCTTGGCTAAAATAATGTTTCCTTTTTCCCAATAATTTTGCATATTACAGCGGAAGAATAGTTTTTCCAAAATATGCATTACAGTGCTTGCCAAGTGGCTTAATATCTTTACCCCAATTGTTTGCATTAGCATTTTCATTTTGTTAACAATAATAACAATCAGGAATTTAGAGGTTGAAATCCCCCTTCCACTCAAAATGAACCCTGTGACCTTTCTTGTACATTTCTTTTTCTGTAGATTATTGCCATAAGGAAAACTCAGTGTTGCAGCCTGCTGGCGTCTACTTATTCCTATGGCATTCCTCTCCGCATTGACCATGATCAATAACCAATTATCAAACTGGCATTTCTTTCCAAGAAGTCTTTGTTTTATAAGCAAATATGGCTCTGAGTTTAGTACTGTTTAAAAGGAAAAAAAAAAAAGCTTGCCTCTCTGACATAACTAAGCTTTTTAAGATCCAGTGGGCTGTCCAACTGAATGATTGTCCCAAGCTAATTGATAAAACTTTGGACAGAAGAGTGCTTTTTAAGTACAGAATGTCAGAATGGCGTCTCTATCAGTGGAGAAAGGGAGATAAAAGAAGGCTGTTGCTGGAACACAGCCAGCAAAAGAAGCTCAAGCAGAAAAGGAGAATAATTCTGATTGCTTTTTTTTAGGGATGTGATTCAATAGGAACTGAAGTGTGGGAAGGATATTAATAGTGTCCGTTGGGAACCTACGTGGAAAACTAGAAGGATGGTTAAGGAACCCAGCAAATTCCAGGAAGGTGGTGGATGTGATCTTATTTCATTATAAACATTTAATGAATATAGGCAAAAAGGCACCATAAATGAGTTAAAGGTGAAAAGAGCTTGTTTGGAGGAAACTGAACAAGTCCTGTCAAAACGTGTTCTGCTAAAACTTCCTGAAATCTTTTGCCCAAGTAAAAATCTAGTCTGGCTTCAAATGTCAGTTGGGAAGGGGCAGAATTGAAAAGAGGGACATCATTCATTCATTCCAAGTAGGGGTAGCCTGCATCAGCTAACAGAAAGATATGCCACAAAAACACAAGTCAACTCTGAAACATCACTAAGAGAAAATTAAAATAATTTCTCAAGCATCCTAAGTTGGAAAGGCAAGAAAACTCATTTTTTATGACCCCGTAGTCCCTTAATTCGGGGTAGAGTCATTGCGACTAGATGGACCCGAGCATTTACTAGCAGGATGCCCTTTCTGACGCCTATGCAGAGTTTGCAGCAGATGTTTTTTTCTTTGCACCTGAGGAGAGAAACATCTGCCGCTAGCTGGAATTGAACTATCAACCTTCCAAGTGGGAGGCGGGTGTCTTCACCACTAGGCCACTACTCTACTCTTGGAAAGGCAGGAAAAAATTAAGAAAATTCAAAAGTGGCTTTCCTTGCCTTCTTTCTCAGGGGAACAGAAAGAGAGAGGGACTGGCCCAAAGTCATCCACCAGGTTTCATGTCTATGGCAGACTGGAACTCCCAGTCTCCCAGTTTCCAGCCTGGTGCTAGAAAACAAACTGGCTGTAATCCTGAAATAGCCCAAGATTAACACGATTTAAACAAAGGAAGAAACACTAAGTTTTTCTTAACAATTTACGTCCACACTGAGTAACAGCAGTTTGCTTTCATGCCCCAGAGGTACAAGAAAGAGTTTGAGACAAATGCTGGTGTCTCCAGATGAACGTAGCCTCTTCCAAATCATTACTTGGTTTCACACAATGTGCCAAATCCTAAATCTAAGTTATGAAAATCATAATATTTTGAACCACAAACGAATTGACCCCACTTAAACCTCATCTAGAACTTTGCGGGAATGCAACCAATTTCTCCGTGTCTCCGGCCTCCTGGAATGCATTCCCTATTAAGTGGCAGGAACCAAATTAACTCCTGAAGGTTTTATTTAAAAACAAACAAACAAATATGCATTTGTTACTACATAATTTTTTTAATTAATTGCGGTTTTATTTATTTGTGGTTTTATTTATTTGTGACTCTGGAATGATGGAAGCTAACCACATAGAAATAGTTAGGAATGGGAAGCAAAACAATGCTTCGCTGCCAATCTTCCTACAAAATTAGAGGAAAACAACAGTTCCGTGCTTCTTGGCTATTTATTTCTGGAAAGTTACTTTCTTGTATTCTACGGTAGCCTGGATATTTTAATTAAACTTTTCCTTATCAAAGTTTAGACATGAATGGCAAGGTGTCCTAATTCCATAAAGGGCAAAGCTACTTTCTTGCAATTTTGAAGGAAGTCATTAAAAAGCCTGGGGGGGGGAGGTGGGTCAAATGTAGTTCAAACCGGCAGTGAAGTGAGACTTTCTCCTTCCACTTGGCTGTCACCGCACCTGACCCAAACCTGTAAAAGCAGCCCCAGTGGAAAAGCAGGCAGGCATCTTTATTCAGACTCTGCTGGTCTTTTATGTTGCAAGCTGCCAGATAAATGTCAAATTTTAATGGTCTTATGATGTTTAATGGGAATCAAGCTCAGAACGCTTAAGCTTGTTTGCTTTAGAGAAGTTCTTGTCACTGATTCTCTGATGGGTGGGGAAAGGTTGCCAATCAATAGTAAGTATAAATGAAAAATACTCAACAAACAACCTCCTCCTCCTCCTCCTCCGCCTCCTCCTCCTCATTCTTCTTCTTCTTCTTCTTCTTCTTCTTCTTCTTCTTCTTCTTCTTCTTCTTCTTCTTCTTCTTCTTCTTCTTCTTCTTCTTCTTCTTCTTCTTCTTCTTCTTCTTCTTCTCTTCTTCTTCTTCTTCTCTTCTTCTTCTTCTTCTTCTTCTTCTTCTTCCTCTTCTTCTTCTTCTTTCTTCCTTCTTCTCCTTCTCTCCTCCTTCCTCCTCCTCCTCATCCTCCTCCTCCCTCCTCCTCCTCTTCTTCTTCTTCTTTCTTCTTCTTCTTCTTTTCTTCTCTTCTTCTTCTTCTTCTTCTCTTCTTCTCTTCTTCTTCTTCTTCTTCTCTTATTCTTCTTCTTCTCCTTCTCCTTCTCCTTCTTCTCCTTCCTTCCTTCCTTCCTTCCTTCCTTCCTTCCTTCCTTCCTTCCTTCCTTCCTTCCTTCCTTCCTTCCTTCCTTCCTTCCTTCCTTCCTTCCTGTTTCTCACCTATAAACAGAAATCTTCCCAAACTAAGGCAGACGACCTGCGGCATTAAATATATACAACCTATTTAACCCTAAACTAGATTGTCACAGTACTTTGATTCAAGGCCATGTCTCAGCTCTGAACATTGAGTCTCTCTCTCTCTGCCTTGAGACCTTAACCCTAACCCTAACCTACTTAACCCTAACCCTAATCTACAGCCTATTTAATATTAACCCTAACCTATTTAACCCTAACCCTAATCTACAGCTTATTTAACACTAACACTAACCTATTTAACCCTAACCTAGATTGTCACAACACTTTGATTCAAGGCCATGTCTCATCTCTGAACATTGAGTCTCAATTGACCTTGACCTTGACCTCAATTCCTAACCCCAATTCCTAGGGAGGAGCTGTCTTGACTCTCTTCCATCCACACAAGAATCTAAACTTTGTTGTCGCTTGCTCCTCTGGAATGCAGCCCTTCCCTCCTGGGAATCCAGACTACATTCCACCACAATAAGACAGCAAATGGCCATTGAAGTGGAGAAAAGGATAGCAGAAAGAAAAAAAGTTTGGTGGTAGAGGAAAAACATGTCCAAAAAAATATGGTGTCAGAGAAAGTATGGGGTATTTCCATCCACTTTGGGCCTTGGACCCTGTCCCTCTTTATTTCTGCTCCTGCTGACCCTCTAGCAGGTGATCCTGGGGAAATGTAGTCACTATCAGAATGAAATGATTGCCTCCCGATGTTAAGGTGATACATTGGGTCAATCCAGTCCGTTGAGTCATGTCATTCCCTTGCTTTCATCTTTACTTCTTTCTGATGTTCAGAAATGACCAAACCAGGGGAGGACCGCCCCCGTTTGCTTTCGTGTCAAGCTGCTACATTAAAAAAAATGAATTCATCTGACTGTTAAAGAGTTTCAGGAGGTGGGGAGAGAGAATGAATTAAGGTGAGGTAGGGGAAGAATCAGGCCATTCCTAATGTCTCTTCATTGCTTTAATGATATCAGTTGCAACCAGTCCAATAGCTGACCTCATTACAAGGGTTTAATTGCATTGTTACACTGTTTCACTTCTTTTCTCTGGCCTCTTTCTCTTTATGACAGCTTTAGAAAAGAATTTCAGCTTAAGGTCAAAGGAAATTAATTACTGCTTTCTTAATCTGGGCTCATCTACATTGAAAAAAGTTGGGAGTCTTTCAACTTTAAGGTATCTGTTCCTCCTCCTCCTTCTCCTCCTCCTTCTCCTCCTCCTTCTCCTCCTCCTTCTTCTCCTCCTTCTCCTCCTTCTCCTCCTTCTCCTCCTCTTCCTCCTCCTCCAACTTCCCAAAACGCTAAGGATCAGTACAATTAGAAAAAATAGGGCTATGAACCTCACCAACTTTTTAAAAAATGAGCTTGGCTGTGCTATTTACAGCATAAGTGAAAAACATGAAGAATAAAGTGAATCAGGCCAACTTGGATTTATGTTTGATATGTATCATTGGTGACGGGACCTAAGCTTTAATATTGCAACCTTGAAGCACAGAAGAGAAGGTGGGTTGATCATGGTGGGTTGGTTGATTGGCTGAGATAGGAGGAAACACTGTAACTGAAATCATTTTGATGTAGTAATATTGATCACAATTACCTCTCCCTTTAACTAAGTTTCCTGCAACTGTTTATGTTACATGAGTAATTGGATAATCCTTGCCACTGAGGTGACATTCTACAAGACATAACAGACCAGGAAAAATATGTAGGGAGGAGGAGGAAAAGCAGCAAAGTTAGGCTCTCTGTCTCTCTGGGTCTCTCTCTCTCTCTCGACACACACACACAAGCATACACTTTTGTGTATGACCAAGACAATTGTATGGACATTTCCATGAAGTCACTAGGAGAAGATAAGTTTGACTTAAGTGAATAGTTGCCTTCAGTTTTCATCTCTGCAAAATTGGGTGAACAATCTTCAGATCCAGGAAGTTTTAAAAAGCTACCGTTTGTCACATGACTAGCTGAGATGAAAACAGGTGGCCTAACAAAAGGTTGTGTGGATGGAAACTTGGAAAAGACTGCAACATTCAGTGGAATGAAAGAGATAAAGAATGAAGGGAAGGCGAGGTGAGGCGAGGTGAGGTGAGGAGAGGAGAGGAGAGGAGAGGAGAGGAAAGGAAAGGAAAGGAAAGGAAAGGAAAGGAAAGGAAAGGAAAGGAAAGGAAAAAGGGAAAGAAAGGAAAGGAAGAGTGGGAAGGGAAGAGAAGGAAAGGAAAGGAATTGCAATTCAAAGACTGCATACTCTTACTTCTCTTCGGGCTTCAAGAACCTCTGACTATTCTCATATGAAGGCATTCTGAAGATTTACTTGTTTAGATATTCATGTTCAAAATCTCATAAGATTTGACATATCTGGTAAGATTTCAGCTAAGTCATATCTTCCCATAAATCTCATGTCATATGCAACATCTCATGAGATCTTTTGGTAGGTTTTTTAAAAGTCTTCATGTATGTCTATAGATTTATTTCCTTATTGTTTTGGTTATTTAGTTAGCGTTTGATTTGTGTCTCTATACACACATGAGGGCATGACAGGCATTTGAGGAGTGATGGGCATTGTACAACTGACCACAATTCTAATCCAATCTATTAAACTTTTTATCCACTTTCCATCATTGGCTTATCTGTATCCAATCTGCTGACAAAGGAACCATAATTATCAATTTAAATGGGTGTTTAATTGCCAGTATAATCCAGTAAGTAACTTTCAGAAATGGATCGGTGAAAAGACAAACATCAAAAGCATTTGTTTTTACTGACCTTGAGTCTGAATCTACAATGGGAGCAGAAAAAAATAAATCAGAGAGGTTTTATTGAATGGTAGCAGCTAAGTGGATTTGTGCAGAAATCTACCTGAACACTAGCTATTTAGAATCACAGAAAAATAATCTCAATCACTTTCTTTTATTTTACTGTCAATTTGTTTAGAGAGGGGAACGGTAAAAAATGGGACATAAGAAACCCACTAGTTAGGGATTGTTATTTTTGAATCTTGGTAGCACCTCAAATCTCTGCTTCCAAACCTGAGACCTTAGAAATATAGAAGATGGCTACCTTGTCTCCTTGGTTTTAGGACATGGAGGTCTACAATGGATGCTTCATGATGGTGAAGAACGTTGAATGTGAAAAGCTCGGTTAACAACAATTAACATTACACCAGCATATCTAGAAACAGAGGCTAGATGGCCATTAGTTAGTGATGTTCAAGAGAGACAGCAGTTAGTGATGTTCAAGAGAGACAGATACTGATCAAGAGATAATAATATAATAATAAAGTTGGAAGGGACCTTGGAGGTCATCGAGTCCAACCCCCTGCTCAGGCAGGAAACCCTATACCATTTCGGACAAATGGCTGTCCAGTCTCTTCTTAAAAACTTCTAGTGTTGGAGCATTCACCGCTTCTGGAGGCAGGTTGTTCCACTGGTTAATTGTTCTGTCAGGAAGTTTCTCCTTAGTTCCAGGTTGCTTCTCTCCTTGATTAGTTTCCATCCGTTGCTTCTTGTCCTGCCTTCAGGTGCTTTGGAGAATAGCTTGACTCCCTCTTCTTTGGGGCAGCCCCTGAGATATTGGAACACTGCTATCATGTCACCCCTAGTCCTTCTTTTCATTAAAATAGATTATAGAGGTTAAATTAATAAATGAAACTCTGCAATTCTATGATCCAGTGATGCTACGAAAATAGATTCCCCATCACTTTCTCTAGACGTGACCAGCTGAATGAAATGAATCACTACTCAATCCATCAACCTTTATGATGGTTAAAGACCAGGATAAAGAGAGCGGGGTATAAAAAATACAAAAGTAAAATTACATAAAAATCTAGAAAATATAAAAACCAAAATCTAAAAAAAAAAGTCTAAAAGAAAAATAAAAGCAACAGATGGACATAAAAAAACCATAACCAACTAAATCTATCCTAATACAAAACACTCAATAAAGACAGTTCAGGTGCTCATTAAAACTGATTTGTGACGCAGCTCTTCTCCTGATGTATTTTAAATGCTGCTACATAAAATCTAGCAATACTGTATGTTACAGCAGTGTTGGTATCTGAGAGCAGCAAGGAGGTATAAAATTGTCCTATGCCTCCGGTGTGTTTATACAATAAGGGTGAAATAAGGCTAGTCTGAATGTCTTTGTAGTAGAGGTCCTGGAGAAGTACATGCTTTGTTCTTTCTTTGTTCTCCAGAGTCATTGTCTCTTTCTAGGTAAGGGATCTACTTATATTGGCCATGAAGGACAGCTGATGTGAGAGCATGACATCCTGCCAAAATAAAGTCTCTTTTATGATTAGGTACTTCGCTGAATTCGTTAAGTATGCCATAGGTTAGGAAGAGTAACTGTTGGGTTTGCTGGTGATAAAAGTTGGAGACCTGGTTGTGTCAGGTACAAAAGATCAGGCCCACGAGTGAAGATGTAATTAAACTGGTTTACTACTAATCATTCTTATGCACAGGAATCCTCTCAATAGTTAGCACCTACTGTTGATGTTAGAAAAGGGTCAAGGGAATTCAAGAGAGGTTGGACTTAAATCGCTTGTGACTATGTAGAGATTCTAGGCTGATTCCTCTTTTAACTCTTTTCAATCTGAGGGTGAAGGCTCGTTCTCCGAACTTGTGGATTGGTTTCTGAACATTTCATTACCAGACTAGGTAGCATCTTCAGTGGAGTGTAGGGGATGTCAGTCTCAGTGTTCTGTTTATAAGGGCTTCAGGTGTAGGTGCGTCAAGTGAGGGTCTTGTGATGGGTCAGGTATGAGTCATCGGTGAGAGTCATCTTTTAACTCTGCCTTCAGGTTCCGCTACTCCTTCTCCTACAAACTGATTTCTGTGCCACTACACAGTGTGTATACTAGACACTGTATTACTGTCTCCACTACACTACACACAGCCTGATCACATCCTATGCTGAATAGAAGACCTAGAAAGAATCCCAAGGATGAGATTTTACTTGTCACTGTCTTTTTTCCATGTGAACTGAAAATCATCTTTCATAGTTAGTGGGGCAAGGCCAAGAGGGAAAAAAGGATAGTCTACACCGGTAACGTGACTATGGTCATCCACACTCAAGACTCTACTTTCATGAGGCCTGTCTCTAGTCTCAAAGTGGCATTAGAGACACATTTTGGGGCTCAAAGGACTGATCGTTAAGTATTTGGACTAAACAAGTTCTACTGGTTCAAAGTGAATCGCTCCTCATTATAAGGAGGCATACCCTCAGACATAATAATAATAATAATAATAATAATAATAATAATAATAATAATAATAATAATAATAATAATAATAATAATAATAATAATAATAATAATAATAATAATAATAATAATAATAATAATATAATAATAATAATAATAATAATAATAATAATAATAATAATAATAATAATAATAATAATAATAATAATAATAATAATAATAATAATAATAATAATAATAATAATAATAATAATAATAAGGTTGGAAGGGACCTTGGAGGCCTTCTAGTCCAACCCCCTTCTCAGGCAGGAAACCCTATACCATTTCAGACAAATGGCTGTCCAGTCTCTTCTTAAAAACTTCCAGTGTTGGAGCATTCACCGCTTCTGGAGGCAGGTTGTTCCACTGGTTAATTGTTCTAACTGTCAGGAAGTTTCTCCTTAGTTTTAGGTTGCTTCTCTCCTTGACTAGTTTCCATCCATTACTTCTTGTCCTGCCTTCAGGCGCTTTGGAGAATAGCTTGACTGCCTCTTCTTTGGGGCAGCCCCTGAGATACTGGAACACTGCTATCATGTCGCCCCTGGTCCTTCTCTTCATTAAACTAGACATACCCAATTCCAGCAAACGTTCCTGATATGCTTTAGCCTCCAGTCCCCTAATCATCTTTGTTGCCCTTCTCTGCACTCTTCTCTGCACTTCATGTTGGTGAATCCTTAACATGTTCAGGGCATCCACGCCATTTTGTGCAAGGAGGAAGCAGGAGGTTAGCTAGGAGGACAGAACAGATTTGACTAGATTTATTTTCTCCAGTAAACAAACAAACAAACATACTTACAGGAAGTTTCCGTGCAGAGAAATTGGGGAAAATTTAAAAATTTAGGTCATCACCCATTTCTGGGGCCTGCAATGGTAGACTCCATTCTAGCTCTACTTTTTTTCTATTGCATTCAAAAGAGAAGGCAAACTGAGGCCCAGAACACGGTGCCTTTCACGGTTGCCAATGTGCGTTTGGAGATGTGAGGGAATGGTTCATTCAGGAGATGGCATCGTTTTTGCACACTCAGGATTCATGACAAAAAGCAAGTGGATTCCTTAAAAGGACACCTCCCCAGGGCTCCACAGAACTAAGCACTGCACTGCCCCCTACAGGTTGGCAACGGCATAGGAAACAGGGACACTTTCCATCATGTCCTTGTTAGCGGGTATTGCTCTTCTTTGTTGGATTCCAGCGCCTTTTGTCCTGAATCCTGAAGCCTCTTTTGCAAATCTCCTTCACACAGAACAGTAGCATAAAGCTTTAGCAGTGCAGAAATGTCCGGGGCCCTCTGTGTTCTGGAGAGAGGAAGAAGAAATCAAAGGAGGAATTAAAAGAACGAAAAGTTGCTCCTTCTCCTGACGCAACTCCAGGGTTACCTTTATTCCAAAGAAGTATTATCTTTTTTTTTTTTTTTTTTAAAGGCATTCTGAAATGATGGTTTTCTCCCCTCTGCTCTGCCATCATCATAACGTTCAAGTAAGCTTCTCGCAAGGTAAATGACTCTTGGAAAATAGGTGGAAATTTGCTGTGAATCAGCCCCTTTTGTGCAAGGCTGCAGGAGCATGTTGAAATGTTTGGACACTAATACCCATTCATTTTCTTGGCTCCATAAATAAAAGCCGCCAGCGATGTGGCGGCTGTGAAATGGTATTCTTCGGTGCCCAGCGGGAAACCCCATCCTTATTACCACTGCAGGAGGCAGGACAGGCCCCCAAAAAGGCAAGACAACTAAATCAAGACATTTCCAATGTCGAACAAAATGACTGTGGTTTAGAACGAAGCAAAAGGTTGTGGCAGGAGAAAGAAAGGAGATTGGAGAGCCGTTCTGCTACTCTGTGCAATATTATTATGAAAAGGAAAGTTCAGAGGAGGAAATAAAATGTGCATGCCACCCAAACCTTTAAAAAAAAAACATGGTACATATTCTCTTTCTCTTGCACATACATATATATATATACACAGAGACTCCTTTATGCAAGGATAAACCGAGAGGTATCACCTTAGAAGAAAGGAATGCATTGATAATGCTGAATCACTGACTATAGCATCTAGAATAGCAGGCCCTAACCCAGAGCTCCCTAACCTTTCCGGGTTGGTGGCCCGGAGGCAAAGGGAGAAGCAGGTAAATCTGCACGCGCACACCCCCGCATGCGCTTGTGCAAATGGGGAGCTCATGGCAGGGTTGCTAGACCCCACACGCATTTGCAAGCAGGCCGTGTGCACCTCTGACAGCCGCACTGGTGCCCGCATGCATGTGCAAACAGGCCACTTGCACCCACGCAGCAGCGCTAGTATGAGTGGGGGGTGCGCACACATGTGTGTGCACTCACCAGCCATTCCCGGGGCCCAGTAGCCAACAGGTCACGGCTCGGTACCGGGTGGCAGCTCATAGGTTGGAGACCCCTGCCCTAACCTTTTGGACACCAGGGACCAGTTCCGCAGAGAGAGGTTTTTCCGCAGGCTGGAGGGGGTGTGGTTTTGCATGCTTCCTGCATCCCACGGATGGGGTTTCACTTGTTTGCATAGCCCAGTCTCTGGCATACACAAACTCCTGATCTATTCTAGAGGGTGAAGAAAAAGATTATGATTCTGGTGTCCTTAAGAAAAGCAGAAGGGATGGTCATTCATTAGAACAGATGAAATGGAGGAAACTCTATTGGGATAGTATAAGGCTTCTGCCTTGAGCAGGGGATTGGACAAGAAAACCTCCAAGGTCCCTTCCAGTCTTAGGATTTTATGATTCTAATTTAACATCTTAGCCATAGTAAGGTTGTCAAGGATGAAACTTTGGCAGCTAGGTGCCTCTGTGTTTCAACTTGCATTTAGAGTAAAGGTGGGAGGTGTTACTTTCAGATGGGTTAGATGGAAAAACGAAACTTCTACGATTCCGCTGAAGAGCATGAGAACCTTGAAACATTGTCAAGGACACAAGAACAGGCGTGGATTTGAAGCAGATGGTTCCCACAACAAAGTGAACATGTGTATATGGACTACATAAGACGTTGGGGGTTTGCCTGGAAAGACTATTGTTTAAGTCTATGAACAGGTGTTGGCACCTCAGAGTTAGTTTTGCTTCGACATTACCATGCAGTGTATTCAATAAACAATAAGATTTAGGAGACGGAATGAACCTGGAGTTTTATTTGAATTCTCGAGCTGGATATTGATAAAGGTAAGGACCTGTACGTGACTTTTAGTATCTCACATTTTAAAGACTGAGGGGATGCCAAAGGCCTTGACAAAGCATGGAATCATAAACTGTGTCAGGCACCAAAGGCCATTTCCACATGCAAAGGTTCACTTGAACTCATGCATTGCTAAAGACCTATGCATAGGAATCTCCTCAACTAATAGTGGACATCAGGTTGGAGTTAGATAAGAGTCAATGTCACTTGAGAGGGGTTGGGCTCAGTTCACTTGTGGCTATACAGGGATTCTAGGCTGATCCCTCTTTTGATTTCACCTCCAGGTTCTAGCATTTCTTCTCCCACCAACTCTAAGGCTTGAAAGGGGTTTTAGGCTATCCTAAACCAACAAGGCAAAATCCCTTCACAATGAAGGAGAAGCATACCCAATACTTCCGGTTGTTCCTCATAGCTTTTCTCCTCTTCAATGATTCTTTATAACCTTGGTTGCTCTCCTTTAGACAATTATGGGATCATAGAATGGAGGAGTTGAAAGGCTAATCACCTGCCCAGTACTACTCCAGCATCCTCAACAGGTAACCCTCCTACCTCTAGTGTACTCAAAAAATAGATAGAACTGAGTAAAAGTTTGAAGTTTGTATAGTTCTTTAATTATACAATTTATCTGTGCAATTGGATTTTGGGGGTTCTCTAGAGGTGTTTCACACCATATCCTTTGGCTAAAATTTATATATATATATATCAGTTTGCTAATAGGTGCTAATCATCCTCACCCCTTCCAAATCAAGCTTTCCCCCTTCTAATCTGGATTTTTGCATAGCCATATTACACATTTCTTACAAGCATGTCTAAAGCATGAGTCCTAATCAGATTGCAAAGGCAGATAGTAGCGAAAGAAACTCTGCATTTTTTTCCTGGCATGGCAGTCTTTGCATGAAAAGCATCCCATTTTCAATCTCGGGAATTGAAAGAAAGACTGAGAATGATTTCTGCCCAACTGAATTAAGAGTTGCCATCTAGTGTAGACTAGGCTGAGCCAATTGGATCAACAATCTGACACCCCAGTAGGTTGACTAAGTACACTAACTGTAAACATCAGTTTGTGATAATACAAACCACCATGCTACTTCTGGATGTCTAATTCTTCCTTCTAGACAAGTGACAGTCACTATCTTGGAAATTCAGAAAATAGACTTTTTGTAACTTAAATTACAAACATCAGTTTCTGTCTGAGTACCAAAGAGGGCAACCATTTCACATCTGTCCAATATGGCTAAGCTCAAACCTGAATTAGAACATAAAATGTAGAATGATGCCATTTGTCTGAAATGGTATAGGGTTTCCTGCCTGAGCAGGCGGTTGGACTAGATGACCTCCAAGGTCCCTTCCAACTTTATGGTGGTGATGATGATGATGATGATGATGATGATGATGATGATGATGATGATGATGATGATGATGATGATGATGATGATTAGGGGAGTGAAAGCTAAAATGTGAAGAACGGTTGCAGGAACTGGGTATATCTAATTTAATGAAAAGGATTAAGGGGTGACATGATAGCTGTCTTCCAATATTTGAGGGGCTGCCACAAAGAAGAGGGGATCCACCTATTCTCCAAAGCACCTGAAGGCAGAACAAGAAACAATGGATGGAAACTAATCAAGGAGAGAACTAACCTAGAACCGAGGAGGAATTTTCTCACAGAACAATAAACCAGTGGAACCACCTGCCTCCAGAAGCTGTGAATGCTCCATCACTGGAAGTTATTAAGAAGAGATTGGACAGCCATTTGTCTGAAATGATATAGGGTTTCCTGCTGGAGCAGGGGGTTGGACTAGAAAACCTCCAAGGTCCCTTCCAACTCTGTTATTCTGTTCTGTTATAAGGTTGGAAGGGATCTTGGAGGTCTTCTAATCTAGCTCCCTGCTCAAACAGGAGAGCCTAGAGTATGTCTAGATTCTTCTTGAAATCCTTCAGTGATGGAGCACCCACAACTCAAGAAGGCAAGCTATTACATTGATTAATTGTTCTCACTGTCAGGAGATTTCTTCTTAGAGTTGAAGAACCATTCATAAGTTGGCACACATGTTATTGTTCGGTGACTTTTAGAGCTAGTAACATGTTAGCATAGACTCTGCTATTATATTGGACACCAGATGTTTAGGTTGCAAGAATTGGGCATGGCTAGTCTAGTAAAAAGAAGGACCAGGGGTGACATGATAGCAGTGTTCCAAAATTTGAGGGGCTGTCGCAGAGGAGAAGGACAATCTATTTTCCAAAGCACTTGAAGGCCAGACAAGGAATAATGGATGGAAACTGATCAAGGAGGGATTCAACCTAGAAATAAGGAATTTTTTTCTGACCATGAGAACAATTAACCAATGGAACAGCTTGCCTTTAGAAGTTCTGGGTACTTCATCATTGGAGGCTTTCAAAAAGAGACTGGACAGCCACTTGTCAGAAATGGGATAGGATCTCCTGCTTGAGCAGGGGGTTGGACTAGATGATCTACAACAGGCATGTCAAACTCGCGATGTCATGTGATGTCGCACGACGTATCGGGACTTTTTCCCCATTGCCGGCAATGGGGTGGGCGCGGTTTTGGTGTGACACATCCGGCCTGCAGGCCGGCAGTTTGACATGCCTGACCTACAAGGTCCTATCCAACTCTGCTATTCTGTATTCTGACTGGATTTGGCATTTTTATCCACTCTTGAGTTCTTCCCAAAGACCTTAGCAAGGCAGATGTTGTTTGATGGTGTTAAAGGATGTAAATTGCTGCAAGTTAAATCTTTTGCAACTGATTAATGGTAATTTTGTTGATGGGGTTGAAGTGGTGCTCCAGATGTTTGGGACTGCATCCAATCACTATCACTATTGGTACAATCTTTGCTTTCTTTTGCCATAGTTGCTCTACTTCTGTTTGCTGGTGTTTGTATTCTGTAAGGACCCTCCTCAATTTACATCTTAAGAAGACAGAACTCTTGGAACAGGTTTTCCAACAGGAATCTTTATTAAGAAAAACTGACTGAAGGTGTGCTAGACAGGATCTGGGGAACCCCCCTGATCATTCAATGTTTTAAAGCGTTCCCAAGCAGTCCCACCCCACATTCCTTCCGGTCAATCCAAATTGGCAGATGGCTGGGTGTTAAATCCATCGGATCCCAAACGTTGCAATCTTCCCCCCTTTTTCCTTGCTGCCGGTAATAGGAGGCTTCATAGGGAGTGAGATCAAAGGCTGATGGCCGCATTGTTATTGTTAGTACTCCAGAGAAGGATTCCACAGAGGATGTTTATTTGTAGATGATAGAAGGAATGCCAGTCATAAACACCCGTGTTTACTCCCCCCCCCTTCGTAGTATGACAGAATCCAAAGAGAGTAAGAATTGGGTTTTCCCAGAGTAGATTAGTTAGAAATAAAATATAATTGGATTCTGACATATTCTGAGATTTTTTCCAATTCTTAATTTTCTTATTAAAAATATTTTTAGCATTTATATCCCACCTTTGTTCAGTGAATTCAAGGTAATTAAATGGGGTCTTCCCCTCATTTTATCTCCTAATAACAACCCTGTGAATTTGCTTAACTTGGGTTGAGAGGACAGCTAGGTCTGAATCCCTGAAAGTGATCTTAGTTAAATGGGGATTTAAATAGATCTTCCTACTTCAAGTTCAAACATGACATTATTTCTGATTCACTGTATTACTATTTAAGGTTCAACACATATTTCTAAACATGCATCTCTATGCTCAAAGTTGTTTAACCCCACATCCTTTGAAATCACCTTTTGGGGGAGATAGTCTGTGTCCATGCTGCTTTTCAAAGTTGTAATCTAGACACATTTATCATAACTTTGCTTCTTTAATAATAAGTCAAGAACTGCAACAGGAGCATGTTACATGAATGCAGGGGCACAAATGTAGAATCTGCCCACTTCAACGGGAAATATTTTTTACTGAAGGATTTTAATAGAATTGTGTGTGTGTGTTTAGAGTGGAATCCTAACTAGATAGAGATAAAGTGCAAGTAATTTATCATAGGCTTCAGTTCCTTCATGCCATCGGAAACTATGTGCAAATGAAGCCAACGCAAAGATAATCCAGACTGTGATGTTATCATGAGAATAAATGGTAAACCTTATTCAGTCTAAAACAGAGAATACACAAGGAAGAAATACATCCTGTTCCAGGCAAAAATGGAAGATGTAGTTATATGCCAAGGGGAGCCTGCAGTGTGTGGCAACAGCCCAAAAAGCTAACACAATCCTTGCATAGAATCAAAATCATGTGAAGTATTAGTACCACTTAGACTGCTTAGACCATGCCTGTAATACTGCATCCAGTTTTGGTCACCACATTACAAAAAAGATGTTGAGACTTTGGAAAAAGTGTAGAGAAGAACAACTAAGATGATTAAGGGCTTGGAGACAAAAACATATGAAGAATGGTTGCAGGAATTGGGTATGGCCAGTCTACAGAAAAGAAGGACTAGGGGTGATATAACAGTATTCAAGTATTTGAGGGGCTGCCACAAAGAAGAGGGGGTCAACTTATTTTCAAAGCACCAGAACGCAAGACAAGAAACAATGTGTTAAGAGTGGAAACTAATCAAGGAGGTAAGCAACCTGGAATTAAGGAGAAACTTCCTAACAATGAGGACAATTAATCGGTGGAACAGCTTGACTTCAGAAGTTCTGGGTGCTCCATCACTGTAGGCTGGACAGGTCCCTTCCAGCTCAATTCTGATTGATTGATTGAAGAGTAAGGCATAATTTTATAAGACAGAAATAAGTGTTTGCAACTCTGAGATCAAACAAAGTCCGTGGGCATTTTGAAGGCTGCAAAAAAAAAAGGGGGGGGGTTCCGAAGAATGATAACATCTCATCTGTAACAAGGATGAGAAGCCTTCAAATGTATGGACCATCACTAGTGGATGATTGCTTAAGTATGAGCCAGCAGTGTATTGCAGATGCCAAAAGAGCCAATGCAATTCTGAGCTGCATCAGAATAACAGAGTTGGAAAGAACCTTGGAGGTCTTCTAGTCCAACCCCCTGTTCAAGCAGGAAACCCTATACCCTTTCAGATAAGTGGCTGTCCAGGCTCTTCTTAAAAGCCTCAAGTAATGGAGCACCCACAACTTATGAAGGCAAATTGTTCCACTGCTTAATTGTTCTAACTGTCAGGAAGTTTCTCCTTAATTCCAGGTTGCTTCTCTCCTTGATTAGTTTCCATCCATTGCTTCTTGTCCTGCCTTCAGGCGCTTTGGAAAATAGGTTGGCTGTCTCTTCTTTATGGCAGTCCTTCAAATATTGGAACATCTTTTTTATATCTTGGAGACCAAAGCTCGATGCAATATTCCAAGTGTGGTCTTACCAAGGCATTATAAAGTGGTATTAGTACTTCATGTGATCTTGATTTTATCCTTCTGTTAATGCAGCCTAGGATTATATTGGCTTTTTTGGCAGCGGCAGCACATGGCTGGCTCATATTTAAGTGACTGTCCACTAGGACTCCAAGATCCATCTCACAGTTGCTACTATTGAGCCAGGTAACAGCTATTCTATACTTGTGCATTTGGTTTTTCATTTATGTTTCCATATGCCTTAAATCAAGAGTCCTTTTATCTATAGGGCTCCCCCATGGTTTAATAAATAATCATATATAAACTTGATAAATGAATAAAGTCCAAAGCATAAATTATCAGCATGTCAAGGCAAGCCTAGTTAGCAAACAGATTTTATTGTCTAGTATCATAACAGAATTTTGAATGTCTCTAAGAGTTTCTATTTCCCTTTTCTTGTATCCAAGGAACTTTATGAAAATAATATTATTATTCTATGTTCTATCAGTCAAGACAGAGCAATTTTGAATTATTTTTCTCACCCTTCTCCTCTCTTTCAAGGCTCAGCTGGTGATAACATAACTGCCTTTGTGTTTGTTCTTCAAGGCTGTCCCCATAGTCTTCTATAAGAATGGATACATATATACCTCCTAATTGGGGGGAAAATTCCCTTCTCTGAGTGATCAAAGAACTAGTAAATGAGGACTGGGAAAAAAAAATCTTTTCACGACAATGGAAAGAATGTTCGCAAGGCACATGGTGTTGAACTCAGATCTGCTGGTGCTCTCCAGGACCCCATGAAACTTCTGAAAATGGTTGAGTGCAGCTCCACTAGCTCTCGTCATGATGACATTTATAATATGACAGAAAGAGAAAATAATTAAATACATGAATGCCAGGTCATCTCATTAACTATAATTAATTTCAATTGCATTGAACTGAATTGCATTCAACTGCATTGAATGTAAATAATTGTAAACTAACCAAGCAGAGAAACAACCTTGAACTAAGGAAAAGATTTCCTAACAGTGAGAGCAATTAATCAGTGGAACGGCTCATCTCCAGAAGTTGTGGGTGCTCCATCACTGGAGGCTTTTAAGAAGAGACTGGATAACCATTTGTCTGAAATGGTATAGGGCAGGGGTAGGCAACCTTGGCTCTTTTATGACTCGTGGACTTCAACTCCCAGAATTCCTGAGCCAGCCATGCTGAGGGGAAAGGGAGAGGTTTCCAAGCTGAGCCATGCTGGCTCAGGAATTCTGGGAGTTGAAGTCATAAAGTCATAAAAGTCATAAAGTCATAAAACGGCCTAGGCCTAGGCCAGAGGTAGGCAACCTTGGCTCTTTTATGACTCGTGGACTTCAACTCCCAGAATTCCTGAGCCAGCATGGCTCAGCTTGGAAACCTCTCCCTTTCCCCTCAGCGTGGCTGGCTCAGGAATTCTGGGAGTTGAAGTCCACAAGTCATAAAGGAGCCACAGTTCCCCCATGCTGGCTCAGGAATTCTGGGAGTTGAAGTCCACGAGTCATAAAAGAGCCAAGGTTGCCTACCCCTGGTATAGGGTCTCCTGCTTGAACAGAAGGTTGGACTAGAAGCTCTCCAAGGTCCCTTCCAACTCTGTTATTCTGTTAAATGTGATTCAACCATTTGAGAAGAAGTTAAATTACACTTACTTTTTTCCTGGCTCCACCCACTAGTTTTTGGAGCAGACTGCCTTAGTGCCACTCAAAAAGCTAAGCTAATCTCAAAATGGAGAATGGCCCTTCTCTAATGGCTGTTCACAGATCTATTAAGGATTCAGGAGATGGCTTTCTTAGCAGTCACCTGTGAGCTTCTCGGTGACCTCTGAAAGCCTGGTCCCCTGGCTCATACGCAAGAAAACCATTAGAAAGAACCTGAAATAATCTCTGCCCTGGCATATTGGGAGATCAATGTTTCTAAATTGGAAATTATTCAGTTGCTGAAATTCTTGTAACAAGGTTTCTTCCATCTCAACAATTCCTGTTAAAGAGGAATGCGTCAGATCCTTGCTGAGAAGAATTACTTTCAGTTGAGTCAGCTACCAAGATCCTCATCGTTCTTGTCCTAAATAGAATAGAGAATATAGAAGAACAGAGTTGGAAAGCACCTTGGTGGTCTTCTAGTTCAACCTCCTGCCCAAGTTAGGAGACTGTATACTATCCTGGGCAAATGGTTGTCCAATATTTTCTTGTAAAATATTGCCGATCGCAATAACGAAATATTGTCATTGGCAAATTGAAGTTGAGCGATTGTGGAGGAAGAAATCAATGGTTGTACCAATAGTAATTTTAGGACCCCAAAGGGTTGCCTAGATACATGAACATCTTGAACTTATTAGACCTGACTATCCTGGCTTTGCAAAAAACAACCTTACTTCGAACTGCTTATATACTTAGAGGCTACCTTAACAGCTCTCTTAGGTCCTTGGTTAGGACTTGAACTGTTAAGTTTTTACCAGTCCCAGACTGTGAATCAAATTGAAGATTAAACCTTTAATAATAATAATATAGGATGTAAGATTAATTCTGATTTTGTTTCTCAGCTTAGCTCATATCCATGAACATTCTATTTCCATTCCTACTGTAAGTATCAAAATAACCAGATAGTTGTTAAAAACAGATATTTTTTTTCCCTTTGACAATTGCAGCACTTTTGAAAAAAGCCATATAAGAATTTGGGGATAAATGGAAACATAGATATCCAGGATGGCTGATATGTTGCTAGAAAGAAGGCTGTGAAACGAAAACCAGGACTTTCACAACCCCTAACTAAATATAAGAGCACCACCTGCCAGGCATGAAACTTCACCAAAAATTATTCTCTTTTGAACAAATTTCAAAAATAAATTCTCCCGAAGAAGAACTGATAGTCAAACAACATGGGACAATTTATCTTCCTGAAATGCACGGAAATATGCTTACGACGCTGAGCCATCATGCCATCAAAATCCAGCAACTTGTGTGGTGAAAATTTGGGGGAATTGAAAAAAAAGCTTTCTGAATTACTTGTATCTGTGAAATAATAGCAGGAAGTTCAATAACAATACCTTTACGCAATGCCACTTGCCATGAATAAAAGTGACTGTTGTTAATTAGTTAAAGTGACTAATTCATAAAAAGTGATTAATTCAAATACTACGAAGTGTGTTTTAATGTTAATGTGTTTACTACTAGCAGTAGTAAATAGGAGCATAAGAAGCAATACTTGCAAAGTGAGGGAAAATTTTGAGTGATTGAGAACTGAGACACAGGCAGGCGATAACAAACTTTTCTAGGCACCTTCTCTTTCTGTCACGTAAAGAAAACTGTTCTAGAATGCTTAGGTCAAAACCTAAAAGGAATTGAAAATGGTGCTTGCTTCCTAGCTCCAACTGATAGCAGGAAGCCATTTCATAGAGATCTGGTCCCATCCTGTTCTATTCCATGCGTGGCTAAATGATGTTTGCAATTCAGGGCTGAGATTTAATTTGTAGTGGGTGAACTACAGAGGAGGACTGTGGGGGGTGGGGGGGTGGGGGGAAGGAAGGCAGACAAGTTAGTACAACAAATGGAAAGCGATTAAGCTTTAATCTGGACAAAACACTCTGTGAGTTTATCATCCTGTGCTTTTCTTATCCTTCTTTTTTTCAAAGCTTTTTTTTTTTTTAAATTGGTCTATTGAGCATTTGCTCAGAGTTTGCAGCAGAATTTTGCCGCCAAAGAAGAGTAAAGGAGAGAGAGAGAAAGAGACGGGGGGAGAGAGAGAGAGAGAGAGAGAGAGAGAGAGAGAGAAAGATGATGATGATGATGATGATGATGATTGCAAGAGAGATGAAGCTGCCCAAGTGGCGCTAATCTGTGTTTTGAAGCCTATGTAGTAGCCTAGAGAAACGCTGCTGCCCTCGGCTAAATTTGCAGGTGGTCCTTGTTTTGAAAGGTTAACCTACAAGACATCCTCTGTGAATCTGGGCAAACACCCAGAGAGCCTCACAAGAGTATGAAAATAATGGTATCAACCTGGCTGGACTTAAATACATAACATGCCGAAAAGCTTACGGTTGCCTGGTTTGGAACAAAGGTCGGGGTGGAGTCGAAAGCGCAGGGGGTGGGGAGGGATCACACACACACACGTCTATAGAGAAAGAGGCTTGGTTGTAGGTCTCTACTCTTAATAGGCCGGTTGGGAGTTCAACCAAAGGTGGGCTATGGAGCTGCCATTTTAGCTGGGAAAAAGCATGATTGTCTCCAGTCGTGAAAGGAGAAGGAGGACATCATGAAAGAAATCTGTTTGGAGAGAAGCATCTTTCCTAGCAGAGAAAATAATCAGCGATCATCTGGGAAATCACACAAAGTGGAATGTGATTTTTTTAAAAAAACAAACAAAACAAAACAACAACCCTTGACATTCACACAATTCCCTGGGAGAGATTTGTAGAGCAAGATTATTATTATTATTATTATTATTATTATTATTATTATTATTATTATTATTATTATTATTATTGTTATTGTTATTGTTATTGTTATTGTTATTGTTATTGTTGTTGTTGTTGTTGTTGTTGTTGTTGTTGTTGTTGTTGTTGTTGTTGTTGTTATGGATCATCGCACAGTCAGCCAGATGTTCAGACTGGATTTGGCATTTTGTCTACCTATCGAGTCCTTACCAAGGACCTGGGATAGGCAGATGTGGATGTTTGATGTTATTACAGATGTCGTCGCAGGATGGAAGCAGTTCCTAGTAAGGCCGCCTTTTGCAATTGACTAATGGTGAATTTGTCAATTATTATTATTATTATTATTATTATTATTATTATTATTATTATTATTATTATTATTATTATTATTATTATTATTATTATTATTATTATTATTATTATTATTATTATTTTAGAAATGCAGATTTAAAAGGGCCTCTTGGAAATGACATCACATCACATAGCGGCATACAATCTGGAAAAAACAGGGAAGGCACAAGGAAGGTGAGAGTTTGGCTTATTTGATCTTTAATAGAACCCTAAATTGTATTAAATGTGTCCACTCAGAATCTGAGAACCAGATCTCAGACTGAGTGATACAGGAAATACAACTCTCATTGGAGGAGGAGGAGGAGGAGGAGGAGGAGGAGGAGGAGGAGGAGGAGAGGAGGAGGAGGAGAGAGAAGGAGAAGGAGAAGGAGAAAGAAGAAGGAAGAAGGAAGAAGGAAGAAGAAGAAGAAGAAGAGAAGAAGAAGAAGAAGAAGAAGAAGAAGAAGAAGAAGAAGAAAAGAAGAAAAGAAGAAAAGAAGAAGAAGAAGAAGAAGAAGAAGAAGAAGAAGAAGAAGAAGAAGAAGAAGAAGAAGAAGAAGAAGAAGAAGAAGAAGAAGAAGAAGAAGAAGAAGAAGAAGAAGAAGACAAAATTACTTTTCTTACATGCTATATAGCTGGAATTAATATTTAAAACATGAAAAAGAGAAATGACAAAGATGATTACATTGGTTAAAGCATAAAATGATGTTTGAATTCTAAGCAATCTCACAGCAGCCTGGAATACCTGGGAAAGAGAGATGTCAGAAGGTTAACTTAATTCCCTTTCTGAATCACAAAAGAATCCCTGATTGGTTCTTCTGCCATTTTCAAAACTGAAAGAACAGTTAAAACCCAACTTCCAGTACAACTTTGCGTCAAATCTCTGCAAAAGGAACCCTCTGTTTTCAACACTCTGACAATTTATTTATCCCAACCCAATAAATAAAAGGAATGGTGCAGAAAGCAGGAGAGCCCCAAAGAAAGGGGATTTTCCTCTTGAGTGAATGTGGCAATGTCATTTTGAATGAATTTTTTCTCCATTAAAATGTTTCTTGTTTGCCAAAAAAAGACTCCACCCCAAACAAAATCATCCTCCCGTCTCCGTGCAACTTCTTTCCCCAACAGCCGTGTGTTACAGCTTGCTTTCTTTCTTTCTTTCTTTCTTTCCTTCTTTCTTTCTTTCTTTCTTTCTTTCTTTCTTTCTTTCTTTCTTTCTTTCTTTCTTTCTTTCTTTCTTTTCTTTCTTTCTTTCTTTCTTTCTTTCTTTCTTTCTTGCTTTCTTTCTTTCTTTCTTTCTTTCTTTCTTTCTTTCTTTCTTTCTTTCTTTCTTTCTTTCTTTCTTTCTTTCTTTCTTTCTTTCTTTCTTCCTTTCTTTCTTTCTTTCTTTCTTTCTTTCTTTCTTTCTTTGTCTGTCTGACTCAGCTGGTATTTAATTGGTCAGCAATACGAAGGAGGCCTCCTTTGAGGCTATGAATATTGACTGTTTATGTTGAAATGGCCAAGTGAAAGAGGCTTCGCCACCAAAGCCACAGGACTCAGTGTGGGGGTTTCAACACAAAGGCGGCACCAGCCAAGCGTCCACATTGAAAACCAAATGCAGCTGAAATTCAAAGGGAAACGAGAAAATGGGTACGGTGCACAAGTGTGGGAATTTTTAAGATCGCAGCTGACGGTGGAAGAAGTCATTATTTTACCTGCGAGGCTTAAGTGCCATTGTTTGCTTGGCTGAAGCGACATGGAGACAGTGGCTTAAAGAGGGTTTTAATTGCAGAAGGATTTCAAAAATGATTCAGTAGAAAGGGCTGGCCTTGTTTCTGAGCTAACCTTCTTCCCCTACCGCACCATCCCCCCCCCTCCCAAGTCTTGAAAACAACAACAAAAAGAAAAAGGGGGAAAAGAAAAAGAAAAAGAAAGAAAAAAATGGATTTGTCAGACATTTATCAGTGAACAAAGCTATGCAATAAGACAGAGATTTGCCAGTGAACAAATTTACCCATTTTAGTTTTGCTCAATTTAGCATTCTCTTTCTTACTTCTTATTCATTGCCTCTCATTTCTCCATCAGTCTGAGGTTTTTTTCCAACAACACTTGTGCACACAAACCCAAAGACCCACACAAATACATACATCTATTCTCTCTTTCTCTTTGTCTCTTTCTCTCTCTCCTTTCTTTTTCTCTCTCTCCTTCTTTTTCTCTCTCTCTTTCTGTCTCTTTCTCTCTCCCTCTCTCTCAATCTCTCTCTCTTTCTCTGTCTCCTTTCTTTTTCTCAGTTTCTCTCTCTGTGTGTTTCTTTCTCTCCCTCTTTCTTTCTCTCTCTCCTTCTGCCTCTTTCTCTTTTTCTTTCTTTCTCCTTCTCTGTTTCTCTGTGTGTTTCTCATTCTCTCTCTCTCCTCTTTCTTTCTCTCCTTCTGTCTCTCTCTCTCTCTCTCTTGATCTCAATCTTTCTCTCTCTTTTTCTTTCTCTCTCTCTATTTCTCTCTCTCTCTGTTTCTCTTCCATTCTCTCTTTCTCTCTTTCTGTCTATTTCTCTCTCCCTCTCTCTCAATCTCTATCTCTTTCTCTCTCTTTCTCTGTCTCCTTTCTCTTTCTCAGTTTCTCTGTGTGTGTGTTTCTTTCTCTCCCTCTTTCTTTCTCTCTCTCTTCTGCCTCTTTCTCTTTTTCTTTCTTTCTCCTTCTCTGTTTCTCTGTGTGTTTCTCATTCTCTCTCTCTCCTCTTTCTTTCTCTCCTTCTGTCTCTCTCTCTCTCTCTCTTGATCTCAATCTTTCTCTCTCTTTTTCTCTCTCTCTCTCTGTTTCTCTTCCATTCTCTCTTTTTCTCTCTCCTTCTCTTTCTTTCTGTCTATTTCTCTTTTTTGTTCTCTCTCACTCTCTCTTTCTCTCTCTTTCTCTCTCTCTCACCTCTCTCAACTCCATTTCTATCCACTATTCAAAACAGAATTTTTGCAATGCATTTTGAGCGTGCATTTTGCTAAAATGTCACCATCCTATTATAGCATTGTGTTCCTCCCCATCATTCATGTAGGCATTTTTGGGCACACGTTTCCTTAATACGTGCATTTTTCATACATTCTTAAATTGGAGCATTGCCCTGGAAGATTCAGATGACTAGAGTATTTCTGTGTTTTTGTCTGAGCAGATCAGTCAGTCGGTTCTGTATTAATATGTAATGTGGATGAATTTCTCTCTTCCTCACAGCATCTCTGCTTGAAAAAGTCCTAACCAAACAGTTATTGAAAACTGTTTAGAAAAAGTTGTATGCAACCGATCTGGATTTCCCAAGGGGAACAGTTATGTAAAGTGATCTGATTTGATCTGGTTACAAGCACTTACTTCTCCTCCCTAGGTCAAGCAATTTGAAAATTTCCAAGAACGTTGAATCCTGAGGCTGGAAGGGACCTCAGAGGTCTTGTAGTCCAACCCCCTGCTCAAGACAGGTGACTTTATACAATCCTAGTCACATGGTTATCCAATCTATTCTTGGAAACCTCCAGTGATGGAGCACCGACAACTCCAGGAGAGAAGCTGTCCCACTGATTGATTGTTCTTACTGTCAGGAAATTCCTCCTTAGTTCTAGGTTGGATTTCTCTTTCATAAACTTCCACCCATGGTCTTGTCCTGCCCTCATGTGCTTTGGAGACGAGGTTAATCCATTCTTCTGTGTAACAGCGCCTTAAGTAGCAATAGCCCTTACGCTTATATATCGCTTCACAGTGCTTTGTTTACAGCCTCTTCTAAGCAGTTTACAGAGTCAGCCTCTTGCCCCCAATAATCTGGGTCTTCATTTTACCGACCTTGGAAGGATGGAAGGCTGAGTCAACCTTGAGCTGGTCAGGATCGAATTCCTGACTGTGAGCAGAGTTAGTCTGCAATACTGCAATCATTGCTCTGCCACGGATTCATAGTCCATCTTTGTCTTCCTCAGGAAATTTTAGGGGATTGAAGACCAATTTCTTACTGAAATGTTAAGTACTATTATAGCCATTTTTTATTTAGATTGCAGATCCTCTTTCCGAAGGCCTGTAGAATTTTTTCCCCCTAGGTTTTATTACTAAAGATGAATATTGGGCTCAGATCTTTACTCCAAATTCTTAAATATTTTTTTCCCTGCCAAGGAGGTTTTATGTACCCATCTTTTTCCAAAGTATGATTCTGAACTTTTTTTGCGAGTGAGTGTGTATGTGGGGTGGTCTTCCTGACCCATGTCTTCTAAGGGAAGTAGGAGAGGGACATGGTTAATGTGTTGAGTTTCTCTCTTCCTATTGCTTTGCAACAGGTTGACTTTTTCTGATCTGAAAACCCCCCTTGATGAAAATTCCCTTTTGATTTGTTCCTTGGAGATCTAATCGTGTGGTGTGCTGTATTGGAAAGAAGTTGCCAGAGACAAAATACAATTTGGAGTTTAGGCTAGAGAAGGAGGAAGAGAATAAAAAAGAGGACAAGGAAGAGAATGAGATACTACATACCATCTCTAACTGTTCTATTTAACAAGGGCAGTTGGTGTCCTTCACAAATCCTGTGACTACAACTCCCATTATTCCAGGCTACCATGTCCAACTATAATGGGTTAAGGTTAGGGTTAGTGTACACTTAAAGCGACAATAAAGTTATTATTCTATTCTATTCTATTCTATTCTATTCTATTCTATTCTATTCTATTCTATTCTATTCTATTCTGTTCTGTTCTGTTCTGTTCTGTTCTACTCTACTCTACTCTACTCTACTCTACTCTACTCTACTCTACTCTACTCTACTCTACTCTACTCTACTCTGTTCTGTTCTATTCTATTCTATTCTATTCTATTCTATTCTATTCTATTCTATTCTATTCTATTCTATTCTATTCTATTCTATTCTATTCTATTCTATTCTATTCTATTCTATTCTATTCTATTCCATTCCATTCTATTCCATTCCATTCCGAATCTATTCTATTCTATTCTATTCTATTCTATTCTATTCTATTCTATTCTATTCTATTCTATTCTATTCTATTCTATTCTATTCTATTCTATTCTATTCCATTCCATTCCATTCCATTCCATTCCATTCCATTCCATTCCATTCCATCCCATCCCACTGACTGTTTTGATTTGTTGACCTTAGTACAAGTCAAGGATTCCATCCTCCAAATGGAAGACTCTAATTTTGAAGGAGGGAATCTGACTTTCAACCCTCTTTCCAATCTCTCTGCCTGCTGGTTTCTACCCCTAACTCTTGCCTAGCTCCTGATGCTCAGACTTTCCTCAAAATAATAGGCGCAGTGGAGTAACGCTTTGGAAGTACAGGTAGTCCTTGACTTATGACCACAGTTGAGCCCAAAATTTCTTTTGCTGAGCGAAACATTTGTTACCTGAGTTTGCCCCATTTTACGACCTTTCTTGCCATAGTTATTAAGTGAACCGCTGTACTTGTTCAATTAAGTGTTGTTGTTAAGTGAATCTGGCTTCCCCACTGGCTTGGCTGCTCATAAGGTCGCAAAAGAGGACCACGTGGCCCCAGGATACTCTAGCCATCATAAATACGAATCAATTGCCAAGCGTCTGAATTTTGATTGCATGATCACGGGGATGCTCCAACGGTCATAAGTCTGAAAACCGCTCAAAGGTTCAGTGCCGTTGTAACTTTGAACAGCCACTAAATGAACTGTTGTATGTCAAGGACCACCTGTATTCTGGGAACCCCTTAAGAGCCTTTTATCTCTCATCTTCTTTATATATATATATAAATTTTATTAGGTTTTATAGGGTTAGGGATAAAATGGGGTCAGGATTAGGATTGAGGTTGGGGTTGGGGTTTTCCCAGGTAACATTTTCAATATTTAGCAAACAGCATATTGTCTGGGTACATGTATTTAACTAACAGTAATAGATATAGTTAATTATCATAAACAGTATTAATTAATTGCTCAGTAGCCTTCTTCTTACTAATATATATTCAAAATTACATATCACATTCCTTTCTCTCTGACTCGTTTTTCTAGCCATTGGTAAAAGTTATCCCATGTTCCAAAGTACACTGAGTCTTCTTTCTCTTTAATCTCTAAAGTCAATCTATCCATTTCTGCACACTCTAGAATTTTCTTAATTAGTACTTCTTCAGTTGGTAAGTTTTCATTTTTCCAGTATCGGGCAAATACAATTCTTGTTGCTGTTAATACATGTAATATTAGATATGCGCAATCTTTCTTGTACTTGGCTCCTATTATTCCTAATAAAAACAATTCTGGTTTGAAGTCTATTTGTTTTTTAGTCATCTTTTCCAACTATAGATGCATTTTAGCCCGATAACTTTCTGCTTTAGGGCATGTCCACCAGATGTGGTAATAAGTACCTGGCCTTTGTTTGCATTTCCAACAATTGTTTGAAGTATTTTTAAACATTTTCACTAGTCTCACTGGTGTCATGTGCCATCTGTAAAACATTTTGTATAAGTTTTCTTTATATGGCACTGCTTTAGTTAATTTAATATTTCTTTCCCATAGTTTTTGCCACTCTTCTAATTCTATAGTACAGGGCTTTTCAACCTTTTCACCCATTGTACCACTTTTAGGATATGGCAACATCCGAGTTCCACCAGCAAGGTGTCAAAAAATTGATGACCCAAAAAAAAAAAAAAAGGAAAAAAGTATTAAAGTACAGGTAGTCCTCGACTTACAACAGTTCGCTTAGTGACTGTTTGAAGTTACAATGGCACTGAAAAAAGTGCCCCCCAAGCCACAGCCGAGCAAGACACCTGCCTGCCCGCCCGGCGGCACTCTTCCTCCTGTCCGAGGTTTTCATTGTTGTGAGCATTTCTGTTGAGGATTGGCAGCGGGGGGGGTGTTTGGTTTTTATTCCCCCCATCTGCTGGGTGGTTGCAGCAGGTTTTGGTCACTTCACATGACCCTGGGACACTGTGACCGTCATAAATATGAATCAGTTGTCAAGCATCTGAATGTAAATCACAAGACCCTGGAGATGCTGCAACTTTCCAGCTGATCGACACTTCTTCTGGGCTCAGCAGAAGCACCAGGATCAGCGCCGAGCTCCAGCTGGAGCCTGGCGCTGATCCTGGCGCTTCCACTGAGCCCTGACAGCCCCGAAGAAGCGCCAATCAGCTGGAAAGCGGCACTGATCCTGGCGCTTCCGCTGAGCCCTGACAGCCCTGCAGCTCCAGCCATCTCTCGCTCAGGCTTGTGCGGTGCTGCCACCGGTTCAGCTCATTCCCCTCCCCTGCTACCACTTTTCTAGGATGGTCGCGTACCATCTGCTGGGTTCCAATGTACCACAGGTGGTACCCGTACCACTGGTTGAAAAGCCCTGCTATAGTATATCCAAAATTCTTTGCGACATATTATCATTGTTTCCCTTTTATCTCTCATCTTCTTAACTCAAGGCAACAGGACATTGAGACCATTTCTTAAACTTGACCCAGCGGTGATAACAGCTCCATCAGTTGCTTTAAAAGGAGAGAAGCACCACACCCAAAAGAAATCCTCTCTCTTCCTTTTCTCTCAGCTGGATGAAATGGGATTTGCTGAAGAACGACCCTCTCTTGAGCGGAATGCATTTTTGTTTTTAGCTACAGGTTGCCAAGGGCTGTTTAAAGGACTATTTACAGTCGTCGGTCCGTTGCCTTACTTCCCAACTGTCAGGGGGAAAACTTGTTAAAGAGAAACAAGAGACAACACACAGCAAAAGTCTCACTTTAGGATCCAGAGGTTTATTTAAACTTGACACACAAATTCAATACTTACATTTCAACAACTTATTGCAATAAGGACCAAGTGGACAAGCAGTCACTTTGAAGCAGGTTTTATAGCTTAGCATTGTGCCCACCTCTAACGTTCTGGTGCCACCCGGTAGCCATCCCACTTCCCTTTTCTTGCTAAACACATCATCACGTTTCTCGGATCTTTCCTTTGGGTCACCTCCCTATTCTTGGAACTGACCATTAGGTTAGTTCCTTATTTTTCCACTCTTGCCCTGGTTACTGGGCTACGTCCCTGTTCTTTCTTGTCCTTGTCCTAACCATTACTTTCCTCACTACTGTTCCTACACGTGTCATTGCAAAGGTTGCAGCCATACACAAGGCTTAGTTCCTCTTTTCACCTACGTTCTTGTTTAATGTTCCATTTGTCTTAACAATTTGTGCCGACCACAAACAGTCAACTTTTTCCTATGAAAAGGTCAACAAAGAGGAAAAAGCTAAGTGCTAGATAGCAAGTTCAACTCCAAATATGACTAATTAATTAGTTCACTCATAGGGATAAATATTTTTTTTCCTTTCACACCCCTGATTGTCCACCTTTTCATTCAGTCCTGAGGGAAATACAAAGTTCTTCACGTAGATCTTTTCCCAAGGGGCAAACGTGACCCACTCGGGAACCTTCAGGAAGATGGAAAAAGTGTTTTCAAGAAAGCAGTGGCTACCATTGTTCCAGTAGGAAAGTCCATTCAAAATGACCACCAAGAGATCTTCAGAACACATGTCAATGGCTCTGTGAATAAGGAAGAAAAACAGATGCTTATTTCACAGGGGAAGAAAAACTGTCGAACTTTTGGAAGCTACAACGTTGTTTACAGCAAATCTCAAAACATGATAAAGGGACGAATGTTTCTTTTATCAGAGACCGAGAGAAGAGAAGCGCAAGATGGCTAAATATCCCTAACCTCACCACAATATCATGAACTAGTTTCTGTGATGCTCCTTTAGTCATCTTGCACTTAATGTTATGGTTCCAAAGGAAGAGGCTTTTCAAAGAAACTTGAGGCATTGTTTTCCTTTAAGAATCTTTTTAATGGCAACATAGCTTCGGCACATACGTAAGCGAAGCCAAAATCTGAACCCTCCTACTTCATCCCACAGTATCTGAGCACATTCCCCTCCCTCATTTGACAGTCATTAATCACATTCTCCAATTAGTTTAAAGTGTGAACTTTCCCTCCCGTTCCATAACGCGCTATATTTTATCTCCTCGTATTTCATCCAGCTTTGAAGATGCTCTGCTGAAATATTGTTATGGCTAACTAGTTCCCAAGCACATTCTTTCACTCCCCCCCTCCATACTATCTAATAGTGGCCCTAAGTAATACACAGGTTAAATAGTAAACGTCTGCATCCACATATAACGTCAGGCAAAAACATTCGATGTTAGCAGCATTGACACTTAACTGGAGTGATACTGTTTTGATTTTCAGCACATGGTCATTCAGAATTACAGAAGGGACCTTGGAAGGGACTTTAGAGGTCTTCCAGTCCATCCTCCTGCTCAAGCAGGAGACCCTATACATTCCAGAAAAATGGTTGTCCAATCACTTCTTAAAAACCTCCAGCAATGGACCATCCACAACTTCTGGAGGCAAGCAGTTCCACTGGTTAATTGTTCTCACTGTCAGGAAGTTTCTCCTAAGTTCTAGGTTGATAAGCTAGATAAGCTTCCATCGGTTACTTCTTGTCCTGCCCCCCGGTGCTTTGGGGAATAGTTGATCCCCTCTTCTCTACGGCAGCCCTTCCAATATTGACAGAGTGCTATCTTGTCACCCCTAGTCCTTCTCTTAGTCCTTCATTTCAACTTGGGCTAATATTTTTTTTTTGCTTATTGTACTGTTTAAAATTGCATAAGGCTTATTATGCCAACTGGTACAGGAGTTCAAAGTTCACATTTTTCTAACAGCCACCTGCAATTTTTGGTCCCCTGAAATATCGAGATAGTTAGCACTCTTGAAGGAGCTTGCCAACGATAGCCGTATTCCTTTTTCTTGGCCTCTTTTAAATATAATCCCTAATTTATTTAAACACTTGAATTTACGAAAGCTTTACGCTTTTTTTCTTTTGGGTGAGTCACTCCAAAACTTGTCTATGTGTGCCTGTGTTTAAGAAAGTCTACTTAAAGCTGGACCCATTCATGCTTGTGTTTACACCGAACATCCAGCTCTTCCGAAAATAATGAGCTATTTTAAATGAAAGAGTCCTGCCAGGAATGAGGCTATAAACAAACAAACAAACAAACAAAATAATGTTTCTGAATGATTTCAACGTGTAGGAAACATCTGCAAAGGCACCGTGTTCCACCTTGCTTTATTTCATTCTGCATTTTTGAAAATGCTTTCCAAGACTGAATGCAGCAGATCAGAACCGGCTTCCAAAAGTCATATTCTTCTGTTTGAGAAACCGGAAAGGGTTATGAAGATGATCAAGACTAGTGAAACATATATATATATATTTCCAGTTGCAAATAGCAGTAGGTCACTTCTGAATGTTTTAATTTATAATTCCATTCTGAGGTTAATAATTGTTTATAAAGAACAAATAAAATGATTTGTTGTTTTTATGGCAGAGGAAAAAAATGGGGAATATTAATAAGTTAGCTTCCCACTTGGCTTGTTTTTGGGGGGGTTAGGATAGTGGGTGGCTATAAGACATTTTTTGACTCCTGGTAATTGTCTGGATAAATCCCTGAAGTTTTCTCTGCAAGAGCTTGGAAATAACAACAACAACAATAACAATAATAATAGAGTTGGAAGGGACCTTGGAGGTCTTCTAGTCCAACCCCCTGCTCAGGCAGGAAGCCCTATACCATTTCAGACAAATGGCTGTCCAGTCTCTTCTTAAAAACTTCCAGTGTTGGAGCATTCACAACTTCTGGAGGCAGGTTGTTCCACTGGTTGATTGTGCTAACTGTCAGGAAATTTCTCCTTAGTTCTAGGTTGTTTTGAACTCTACTCCAATTCCTGGCTTCTTGCACCTACAATTTTGATTGTGTATCAATATACTGTATATTTTTACTGTTATTAATATTAGACATGAATGCTATATATTCTTTTGTGTTAATGTTTCAACTTAGAATAAGAGGTTATTTTTTTAATGTAATTCTGTTACTTTGATTCTTTGACTTGTATATTTTTATGTTATTTTTCGGTGTTTTTAATTTAAGTTGGAGTAAGAGTTTACTTTATTATATATTTGTATCTCTAGTGAAGAAAATCGGAATTCGACTTTTCTTTAGTTCTATTTTTTTCCTTGCCACTTTTTAACTTTCTCCCTTTTTGAACTCTTCCCAACCCCAATTTTTCCTTTTCTGTTATTTTGTATTCTATCTCTCTTTGAAACTTATTAAAGTTGATCAAAGAAAACCTGAATAATAGGCTGCTAGAAATGAATTTTATGCTTTGAGCAGTACATGTTTATTACTATCTGAAATTTGCATGGCATATTAAGATTCACTGTTGCTAGACATGCATTTTGTGTTTGTGTGTGTGTGTGTGTCAATTTTCAGAATGGTTTGATTCTCATTTTAATGAATGACTCTACAATAGCCCTCATTGTTTTAAACCTTTAAAACTATGTTTTTACACCAGGGTTCTTCTAAAAACATCCATTTGGAAAACTCAATATTCCTTGGTTTTGACTGGAAAATGTATATCAATAAATGATTAAAAAAAGAGAAGCTTTCATCACATTGCTATGTTATGCTTGATCCCTCACCCCTGACATTCACCTGTGTCATCAAACAAGACTTGTCCAGAAAAGGAATTGCTATTTCTTCATTATCAAGATCCGTTTCACCTTTAAACGGTGCCTGTTCCAGCCTCCCTTCCCCACCCTGCTTCTCCTTTGCAGGAAGCTGAATTGAGACATCTGTGGCTGAGCTGACATTTCGGGAGGGTTCCTGGGGAGGAAAGGAAAGGAAAGGAAAGGAAAGGAAAGGAAAGGAAAGGAAAGGAAAGGAAAGGAAAGGAAAGGAAAGGAAAGGAAAGGAAAGGAAAGGAAAGGAAAGGAAAGGAAGATAGAAGAAGGGAAAGGAAAGGAAAGGAAAGGAAAGGAAAGGAAAGGAAAGGAAAGGAAAGGAAGATAGAAGAAGGGAAAGGAAAGGAAAGGAAGATAGAAGAAGGGAAAGGAAAGGAAAGGAAAGGAAGATAGAAGAAGGGAAAGGAAAGGAAAGGAAGATAGAAGAAGGGAATGGAAAGGAAAGGAAAGGAAGATAGAAGAAGGGAAAGGAAAGGAAGATAGAAGAATGGAAAGGAAAGGAAAGGAAGATAGAAGAAGGGAAAGGAAAGTAAGATAGAAGAAGGGAATGGAAAGGAAAGGAAAGGAAGATAGAAGAAGGGAAAGGAAAGGAAGATAGAAGAAGGGAATGGAATGGAAAGGAAAGGAAAGGAAGATAGAAGAAGGGAAAGGAAAGGAAGACAGAAGAAGGGAATGGAATGGAATGGAAAGGAAAGGAAAGGAAGAATGGGAGGGGAAGGGGAGGGAAGGGAAGGGAAGGGGAGGGGAGGGAGGAGAGGATTAGAATTAGAATTAGAATTAGAATTAGAATTAGAATTAGAATTAGAATTAGAATTAGAATTAGAATTAGAATTAGAATTAGAATTAGAATTAGAATTAGAATTAGAATTAGAATTAGAATTAGAATTAGAATAACAGAGTTGGAAGGAACCTTGTACTGTAGATCATCTAGTCCAACCCCCACCCCCACCCAAGCAGGACACCCTACACCATTTCTGACAGATGGCAGTCCAGTCTCTTCTTGAAAGCTTCCAGTGATGAAACTCCCACAACATCTGAAGGGAAGGGAAGGGAAGGGAAAAGCTGGAAGGAGGAAGGAAGGAAGGAAGGAAGGAAGGAAGGAAGGAAGGAAGGAAGGAAGGAAGGAAGGAAGGAAGGAAGGGGAAAGAGGAAGGGAAGGGAAGGGAAGGGAAGGGAGAGAGAAGGAAAGAAAGAAAGAAAGAAAGAAAGAAAGAAAGAAAGAAAGAAAGAAAGAAAGAAAGAAAGAAAGAAAGAAGCAATTATTCCATCTACAGTTCACCTGCAAAGAAGATGTCATTAAAAGAGGAAGCAAAATGAACCCCTGTCAACTTGTTAAGGCGGCCACCCCTCCCCCCCTCAAAGGTAATTCTACCATCCGATTTGGCGTAAAGGAGCCTGATACATAATCCTATTATTACTGACACAAACTAACTTGCCAGTGTCAAAGGTTTCCTCTTCCAGAAAAGTTCAGGTGTTGCTAAATTCATTAATGTGTCAACTCAAAGAGATGCAATGTCACTTCTGTTGTCTACAGGCGTGCAAAGTGGAGTAATCTTGTGCCTGTCAGCATCTTTTCATCTTAATTCCTTTGACACCGTGCCTCTCCTTGTTGCAGGGGGGAGCAGGGAAGAGGAGGCTGGGGGGGGGGTAAGTGCCTGCTTTTTGCCACAGCAGTTGGATCAGTTCAGTTCAGAGTCTAAGCTGTAGATAAATCAACCAAAGCATTAGCTGATTAATCTACTGCTTTAAATGGGTGGTAATGGAAGCTGACAACACACTTCTTTAAAGGCTGAAGACACTTACAATGCGACACAGGAATAAGGAGAAAACGGGACTTCACTTAAAAGGACCAGCTTTTTAGTTGTCTTGCTTAAGCTGAGAATAACAGATTTTTAGAGAATTGTTTTCCAGTCGGTAGTCTGGGGCTACAGATGGCAAGCAACTACACTTCGATTCAAAAATTTTTTTTATTAGTTTTCCAAATACAGTATAAAGTTGTTGTTAGTTGCGAAGTCGTGTCCGACCCATCGCGACCCCATGGACAACGTTCCTCCAGGCCTTCCTGTCCTCTACCATCTTCTGGAGTCCATTTAAGCTCACGCCTACTGCTTCAGTGACTCCATCCAGCCACCTCATTCTCTGTCGTCCCCTTCTTCTACTGCCCTCCATCTTTCCCAGACAGTATAAAGTATAGAAATACAAAAGAAAATAATGGAAAAATAAGGGAGGAAAAGGGGAAGAGAAACGGGTAGGGCAAAAGGAGAAACCAAAGAAAAAGCATTGACTTCTTTTGGTGCAGTGGAATAAGATACTGACATCAAAGCTCAACTTTTCACTTTTATACAATAATATAAATGAGCCATTTCTACGTCAAGAAACTCATCTAAGCATCTGCAAAACCCAAAATCAAAGTTTTTTTTCCCCACCTGAAGCACAAAGTCCAAAAGCGACTTCCAAGTAGAAATGGTGTTCTTTTCTTTAATCAGAGCAGTTAATTCAGCCATCTCTGCTAACTCCATCAGCTTTTGCAGCCCTTCATCCACTGGGGGAGTCAAAGTGTCCTTCCATTTTTGCGTGCAAGCAACTATGCTTCAGATCTTTAAAAAAAAGAAATCCCCCTGGAAATGTTTGCAGAATGTTGGTATTCTTGCCCCAGATCTCACACAGAACTGGAGACTTGCGATTCTTAGCTCTGCTGCAAACGTAACAATCAGGACCAGCCCCATGTAAACAGGGACTATTTGAGTTTGATTAATATATCCTGGAGAAATTGGAAGGAGCACACAATTTAATTTAACGATTTCATAAACCTTGGATGGGGATGTTCCTAAAGTTGGTTGAATAGATGTCATGTGTGTGTGTGTTTGTGTGTACATGTGTGTGTGTGTGTGTGTGTGTGTGTGTGTGTGTGTGTTTCTTCTGTTCAATCGTGTCCAACTCTTGGAGACAGCCTGAACAAGTACCTGCAGTTTTCATGGCAAGGTTTTTCAGAAGTGGTTTGTCGTTGCTTTCTTTCTGGGCCCAAGGACTACAGCTTACACTCTCCCACTATCTAGCCTCATTATTTAACCCCCACATCAAGCTAGCTAACTACACTAAAGCCTAACGAAGAGAATGACTAGGGGTGACATGATAGCAATCTTACAATATCCAAGGCGCCGTCACAAAGAATAGGAGATCAACTTATTCTCCAAAGCCTCTGAGGGCAGGGCAAGAAGTAACAGGTGGAAGATCATTAAAGAGAGATCCAACTTACAACTAAGGAGAAATTTCCTGACCGGGAGAACAATTAATCAGCGCAACGGCTTCCCCCAGAAGTTGCGGGTGCTCCAATACTGAAGGTTTTCATTGGTGAAGTTTTAATTGTGATAGCAGAACTTGTCTGCTACCTATTTCAGCTATTGTGGGAAGGCAGTTAGAAGCAACCTTCACCATTACCTCAGTTTGGCTTCTGGTGAAACAAGGGAACACACACACACACATATTCCCCTGCAAAGAATGTTTTGTTCATCTCTTGCAACTCATGGAAAATTCTGGCAAGTTTGAGGGCTCATTTGGCAAAGAAAATATGTACTGTATCTGTGAGGAATATGCACCCTATCTTACCCTACTTGTCACATCCTCTGCTAGTTTTACTAACATGGATCTGTGTATTCTGCCAGTTCCTAATATTAATCAGCGTTTGAACCACTCATATTTTCAGACCCGAACTTGGCGTGCCTGAATGGATTAGTTTAGCATTCTTGCTGTCTCACAATGTTTATTGCTCCCAAGTTATGACTGATAGCTGATAATGAAAAAAGCACCTAAAAAATGAGAAGGAACTCACAAATTCCTTCCGAAGTTGGCCACTTCACACTTACATAAATGAAGTAAAGAAAGGACAGAAAGCCATCTGTCTAGCACCCGAATAAAGAAAGTGCTAATAAACATTTTCAAAACACACAACTTCCATAAAATGGCGTAAGGTGGACGAAGCAGATAGGAATTTTCCAGTCAGATACCTGGAGAAAAGAAGAAATGGAGGAGGAAATATCTCATCTTGCCAGTTCCTCAACCAGAGGCTATCTCCTCTCTCTGTCCCCATCTCCTACTTGTGGAATAAACATCTTAGATGAAAATCAGGAAACACTACAATCTTATGCTCTGCCAATGTAGTCCTAGGCTGCATCATCAGAGGGATAACGTCAAGATCATGTGAAGTGTTAGTACTTTACACTACGCTGGTGAGGCCACACTTGGAATACTGCATCTAGTTCTGATCACCACAACACAAAATGATGTTGAGACTAGAAACAGTGGAGAGAAGAGCAATAAAGATGATAAGGGGTCTAGAGGTTAAGCATGCAGTGAACAGTTGAGGGAACTAGGTATGCTTGGTCTAATGAAGAGAAGGACTAGGGGTGACATGATAACTGTCATGATTCCGACAGATGAAACTCTTCAAAAGAACTTCGAGGCATTGTTTACCTTAAAGAATCTTTTATTCGAGAAACAAAGTATCGGCACTAACATAGTTAAAGCCAAAACCTGAATTCCCCTCCCCTGGGGACAAAGTAGCAAAGAACAATTCCCTCCTCCAATTAACAGTCATAAATCACATTCCCCAATTAGCTTGAAGCCCGGGCTTTCTCCCCAGCTCTCCAGCCCGCCAAATCTTTATCAACTCTGGGCGCAATAACCTTGGATTCCCACCGCTGAGTTATTATTGTTATGACTAACTGGACTCTCATCCATATCCCCCCTCCCAACATCAACTAACTCTAAAAGCGAAAGAGAAAAAATTGCTACATTTCCATCTGTCGTCAAAGCAAGAACATCCGATGTTAGCAGCGTTGACAATAACATTCTTTCAATATTTGAGGGGCTGCCATAGAGAAGAAGGGGGTCAAGCTATTCTCCAAAGCATCTGAAGGCAGGACAAGAAGCAACGGATGGAAATTAATCAAGGAGAGAACCAATGCAGAAATAAGAAGAAATTTCCTGACAGTGAGAACAATTAATCGATGAAACTGCTTGCCACCAGAAGTTGTGGGTGCTCCATCACTGGAGGCTTTTAAGAAGAGATTGGACAGCTATGTGTCTGGAATAGTATAAGGTCTCCTGCCTTGGGCAGGGGGGGTTGGACTAGAAGACCTTCAAGGTCCCTTCCAACCTTATTATTCTGTAT
The DNA here is from genome assembly GCA_023970755.1 of Azemiops feae. Taxonomy (NCBI): domain Eukaryota; kingdom Metazoa; phylum Chordata; class Lepidosauria; order Squamata; family Viperidae; genus Azemiops; species Azemiops feae. The sequence continues at coordinate 242,582 of JALGBA010004205.1, read as the reverse complement.
TCTGTGTTCTTCATTGAATCAGACTATATGAGTTCTACCATATAGGTTGGGCCTAAGGCATGCGAATAATATTCACTTGCATCTTATTCCCTTTCTCCCCATCTTTGTCAATTTTAATCAAATGTAATGTGACTATGGTTTTCCCAGTTGCAATGTATGGCTGTGAAAGTTGGACCATAAGAAAGGCCGAGCGCCAAAGAATTGAGGCCTTTGAACTATGGTGCTGGAGAAGACTCCTGCGAGTCCCTTGGACTGCAAGGCGATCAAACCGGTCAGTCTTACAAGAGATCAACCCCAACTGCTCTTTAGAAGGCCAGATCCTGAAGTTGAAACTCAAGTACTTTGGCCACCTCATGAGAAGGAAGGACTCACTGGAGAAGAGCCCAATGCTGGGAAAGATGGAGGGCAATAGAAGAAGGGGACGACAGAGAATGAGGTGGCTGGATGGAGTCACTGAAGCAGTAGGCGTGAGCTTAAATGGCCTCCAGAAGATGGTAGAGGACAGGAAGGCCTGGAGGAACGTTGTCCAGGGGTCGCGATGGGTCGGACACGACTTCGCAACTAACAACAACAATGTGACTATTTATTGTTTTAATGTTTAATGTTTTATATTGGTGCTTTATGATGCCCATCACCTCCAGTTGATATAGGAGGCATATAAGTTTAAATAAATAAATATTCCTTTTTTTTCCCCAACTGTGCCATCCTAGCCCAGTATACCTCCAGTATATTAGAGGGTGTGTAAATCTCTTTTATTTTATTGCTCCATCTTCTCTGCCACCTCCTTGACTTCCCCTAGTCCCATGATGAAGAAACGTGCAGAAGAAATCTTGCAGTACAGCAGACATTAGGACTGCAGAAGGATGAAAAGAAGAATTATATAAAAGACCATCATCTTTATATCACACGTAACAGAAAAGAAAGGGGCTCTAATTTCCCCCCCCCCCCCGAAAGGTGAGAGGTTTGAAGAAAATCTTCCAGGGATTGATTTTATTGAAGTAAATGCTTGCATTTATTGAGCAATGGATAAATAAATGAGCAACAACTGAACACTAGGAATTATGCGACTAGTCTCTGCTTCGTTTTATACTCAGAGTCCCCAAAGTCTATAACCCTCGGAAACATTCTTGGTCCACGCATGCTTTAGCAAGAGCATCTTATCCAAAGACAAACAAATGGGAAGGAAGGGACTTCCTTTGCAAGACGCAACCCTGCCCCTTACACAATCGACACACACAACCCAGCTGCAAGCATCATACTAAGCATTTAATAATGCCAACAATGTGTGAGTAATTCTCTCTGGGCTAAAGGGATCTTTCTAGGTCCCAGCTTTTACCTCCAATGTTCCAAGTATTAATAGGGTTAAAGGTGCTGCCACGGTGAATTTATGACCGACATATCTCAGGCTGTTACAGCAGGATCACTAATGGGTGACCTTGAGGTTCAACTATTCCAGCCTCAGAAAGATCAAGTCTCAAACCCCTCCTGAAAGTGCTGTGTGCTGGTGACCCTTCCATTCTCCTTCTCCATGGCCTAACCTTTAACTCACTGATCTTTGACCAAATTATTAAGCAAACACCTGCTTAGGGCCCTGACCAAGGGGTGCTAGACAGGAGGAGGCTACCATAATTTTATGTGAATTAGCCGTAATCATTCTAAGGCTGTCTTGGAAGGGAGAACATAAGAGGGTAAGTTTACAATAAATAAGCAGGCTGGCTACAAAATCCTATGTACAACAGGTATTTCAGAAGCTTGTTTTCTTTTAACCTTTAGCAAAATTGTGGTAACCCAGCTGATGGGAATAAAGCATCATAACAGAAAATAGGCATGGGAAGAAAACTGCCAGAGCTGCACATGCATTTAATAATAAAATTAAAACAAACATTATTTCTGTTCTGTTTATAAACAATCCAGCATGGGTCTCATGAACTTGCTCAGGTCAAATTCCATGGGTTTAGCTGTTCCCAGCACAAAGAAATCTATGATAAAAACATGTGTTTGTGTGTGTGTGTGAGAGAGAGAGAGAGAGAGGGAGGGAGGGAGGGAGGGAGAGAGACATGATTGAATACATTCTGTATGGCTAATTTATACTTATTGCTAAGACTGGTGGAAACTTAATAATTCAAGTTCTAACCCACAACCTAAGAATTATTAAGATAACATCTATGATTATTTTGCCTCTGCCAAGATTAAGCAAAGTACCTGCAAATACAATCGAGAGAAGATGCAATTCACAGAGGAAATTCATGAAGACCAACTAGCAGTCAGAAGACGTGATAAAAACTCCTTAATTGCACAACACAGAGACAGATTTAGCCATAGTTACAACTGGGAAACTGTCAACATCCTAGACCAAGCCAAATTCAAAAACGCTAGAGAATTCCTGGAAGCCTTGTCCTCAGACCCATCAGCCATCAACAGGCTCATAGTGATAAACAACATCTACATACCATTCAAAAGAAATAATCATAAAGCTAAAAAAGAACCCCAAAGACCAAAGTACATCAGTAATCGATATCCAGATATGTAGAGAACGGGATTAATAGCAGACAATTAATACCCTATTCAAGGAACTACCAACTCAGACAATCAAACAAATCTAGCAAACAAATCAAACAAATAGCAAATCGCGGAACTACCAAGAACATTTTCACCAACCCTGAGAGGGCAAGGCACTTATATATACCAGTAACAGAGTAAACCCCACTCTAACACTGATGATATTACCTAGTCAGGTAATGAAATGTCTTCAAGGAAACAACCAAGCTCAGAGAGTACCAAGGACTCCACAATGCAAGTGTGAGCCACAAATATTCTCTTCTATTGGTACTTCCATATAACCTGGGAACTAGAGTCCAAAACATCTTAAGAGTACCAATTTAGCAAAGATTGTCCTAGGTCAACCTGTTTAGATCCACCTTAAATTTCAAGTTAGATATTCATGCTCTTTCCGTCCAGTCTATGAAGCATGTTTTGAATTTTGGCAAGGTCTTTCCAAATCAAACAAAATCCTCTTTATAGGCTTGAAGGTTCTTGTCCTTTCATAGCACTCACTAGGTTGTTGACCGGAATTATGACAATCAAGATTCTTATGTTGAAATGGCTGAATTAAAGAGGGGAAAAAATGAGTTGTAATAATATGTGACTGTCCATAGCTCAGGAGAAACATGAGTGGAAACCAAAGATAGGGCACAACGGGTTTATTCTTCTAAATGTACTTGGCAAGCAACCACATTGTAGCAACGTCTGCTTTTTATTTACTTTAGTGCCAACGGCTGCATTTCCTGCTTGTGTAATCAAATACAGTGTAAAGGCAGCAGAATAAACCATTGGCGGGCTTTTCCAGCTTCGAGGGAGAACTCACCTTTGACAACAGGTGAGTAAATGTGTGACTCAGAAAGAATTGAACTCTGCCTCTTTGTTTGTGCTGGCACAGACCTAGATTTCCGAGCCTGCTTGTTCTCTTGCAGACATTTCATTATCCAAACTAGGTAACATCATCAGTGCTAGTAAGGCATCAGTGCTGTTTAAACTGCACTCCTTACTAGCACCGATGATGTTACCTAGTTGGGTAATGAAACGTCTGCAAGAAAATCACCAAGCTCAGAGAGCCCCAAGGACCCCATAGTTCTTCTCCTCTTCCTTTCTGCACACCCCAATCCCCCTAGTACTGATGATGTTACCTAGTTGGGTAATGAAATGTCTGCAAGAAAATCACCAAGCTCAGAGAGCCCCAAGGACCCCATAGTTCTTCTCCTCTTCCTTTCTGCACACCCCAATCCCCCTAGTACTGATGATGTTACCTAGTTGGGTAATGAAATGTCTGCAGGAAAATCACCAAGCTCAGAGAGCACCAAGGACCCCATAGCTCTCCTCCTCTTCCTCTCCGCACACCCCAACCCCCCTAGCGTTGATGATGTTACCTAGTTGGGTAATGAAATGTCTGCAAGAAAATCACCAAGCTCAAGAGAGTACTAAGGGCCACTCATTTTAACCCTCAGCTACAAATATTATCCTTTATTGGTACCTAGATTTCCTGCTGGACAAGGTAACAAGATTACTATACTGGATATAAAGATATGGATTAATTCTTGCATATTAAGGATTTGTCATTATAACAGTTCCTCTTTATTAGGAAGACATAGCAAGGAAAAAGAAAAGGGAAAGATAGAAAAAAGAAGGTGAAAACTGGAACAGAAGAGAAATTCCAGCACATGACCCTCTGGTGGTAATATATGTCCTTACTCAGGTAGCTATAGCTAACTCTATAATTATTCCTATAAGGGGTGAAGGAGGTTGTGGTGGAATTAACTAAATTTGGAGGGAAAACTGTGGTTTTTGCCCTCATTTTGTATATCAGAAGTGCTCAATTTATGACTGCAATCAGGACTAGATTTTTGGTCATCAATCATTAGAATCATAAGTCAAGACACCCATGTGACTGGATCTTATTTTATAACATTTTTTTTTGCATGGGCATTAAATCAATTACTGTAATTGTTAAGTGAATACCCCAGTTGTGTGAACCTATTCTTCCAAATGGACAGGTGTTTTTTTTTTGCCAAAAACCAGTAAAAAATGCCAGAAGTGGCAAAAAATGTCGCAAATTGTGGCAACACGGCAACTGGTGGTAAGGCAAACAAGTTGCCAAGCACCTGAAATATAGTCACATGACTGCATTGTGTGTGTGTGTGTGTGTGTGTATTTTACAATGGCCAGAAGTGCTTTACAGACACCTATTCTGGAGCTGATGTAATTCTGAGCAACAGTTCATGAGTTCACGTCACCCCTAGTCCTTCTAGATGTACCCCAATTCATTTATGGCACATTTTAGTCTCAAACATTTCTTGCAAGTGGAAAAGTCCCACTGGCTCCTGCATTTTCAAGATCAGATCTTATACGTGAGTCCAAGCCCTTCTAACAATGATCAAGCCCCATTAAAACCTGAAGTGGTACAATCCATTCTGAAATTGCAGGACTCCTTCACCCCATTCTATTATCCATGTAGGTCAGGTCAATAAAGAACTGAAGATTGCCCCATCCAAACAGGAGTCAACTAATTTGTCTCTTTATTACTCAAGCTACAGTCACGTGAGAATGAAATCTCCACTCTTTTAGTACGGCAGGGAAGTTGGCTCCCTTTCACCAGCCATTAGATTTAATTATTAAATGTCTATTTGGTCAATATTTCCAGTTTTCTGGCCTATAATGTAATTCGGGCTTTCCAGCCAAACCTAATTGTGTTTTTATAGATCTAACAGAATCAAACATGAACAAGGAAAGATACAATTTGGTGCATTACCTCAAATGAAAAAAAAATATACACCATATTTTCTTGCTCTTTCCTTAAAAAAAATGCAATGTAATGTTGATCAGATTGCACAATCCCCTGGTTTACTGTGGAAGTAACCTAGCTAGAGAGTAATTTTTGAGACTACACATGTAGGATTACACTCCTATTCATAGAACATAGAATAAGAGAGTTGGAATGGACCTTGGAGTTCATCTACTCTAGTCCAACCCCTTGCTCAAACAGGAGACTCTATACCATTTCAGACAAATGGCTGTCCAATCTCTTCTTGAAAGCCTCCAATGTTGGAGTACCCACAACTTCTGAAGGAAAGCCATTCCACTGGTTGAATGTCCTCACTGTTAGGAAGTTTCCCCTTAATTCCAGGTTGCTTCTCTTCTTGATTAGTTTCCATGCATTGTTTCTTGTCTTGCCTTGCCTTATGGTGCTTTGGAAAATAACTTGACCCCCTCTTCTTTGTGGCAGCCCCTAAAATACTGGAACATTGCTATCATGTCACCGCTGTCCTTCTTTTCACTAGACTGGACATACCCAATTCCTGCAACCATTCATCATATGTTTTAGCCTCCAGTCCCCTAATCATCTTTGCTGCTTTTCTCTGCACTCTTTCCAGAGTCTCAATATCTTTTTTGTGTTCTATTCCCTGTTCAGAATACCTGTCTCCACAAGAGACAGAAATTTGGAAACTGTAATCCCAAAACTTCTCTTCTAACAACGGCTGCAGCGCATCACATGCCTTAAAAACAAAAATAATTTTCAATAGTCATAACTGAATTGCCGCAATTGACCTTCTGTTCTTTTTCCAAACTGTTCAGAGCAGCTAATAGGTCTGGCTCTGTTCCGTTTCCGCAATGGCCCAGTGAAATGGAGGTAAGCAACTCTAATTTAGCCCTAATTTAACCCTCATTGATTGGTCACACACCCACATCAGGAGGGAAGTACGAAACACAAACTTTGAAATGGGAGAGGGAACACCAAAGAGTATTGGATGATGGGGAAATGTGGGGATCTAATCCAGTGACACACCTTAAAGCTGGGGATCCCAATCTTGGCAACTTTAAAACACATGGATTTCAACTCCCAGAATTCCCCAGCATGGCTGGTTGGGGAATTCTGGGAGTTGAAGTCCACACATCTTAAAGTTGCTAAGATTAGGAAGCCCTGCCATATTTTTTTAAATTGTCAATGGTAGCTCAAGTCCAATCCGATGATGCCCATTTCCCTATTAGTAGCAGAAGTGTTACAGTGAAAACTGATCTGAAGACCACATTTATATGAACATCTTTGGCTCAAAGAGGGATTTGACTATGGGAGATGACCAAAAAACCTATCTAGTGACACCTATCTGCTCCATCGGTTCTCACTTTTCCAAGCTAGACTTTTTGTTATCTCCCTTCTTCCACCTATTGTGGTCAATTAGGGCATGGACAGAGAATGGAATTACACCAGGATCCCAACAGCCAACCTCTGCCATTGTGCCAATGTCAAATTTTGAAAGAGGTCAATGATTCTAGTTCTCTAGTTTTACTTAGGTGGAATGGCTTTTCCTCCAGAAGATGTGGATGCTCCATCACTGCAGGTTTTTAAAGTGAGATTGAACAGCCATTTGTCTGAAATGTTATAGGTTTCCTGCTTGAGCAGGGGGTTGGACTAGAAGACCTCCAAGGTCCCTTCTAATTCTAACAGAATAACAGAGTTGGAAGGGACCTTGGAGGTCTTCTAGTCCAACCCCCTGCTCAGGCAGGTAACCCTATACCCTTTCAGATAGATGGCTAGCCAGGCTCTTCTTAAAAGCCTCAAGTAATGGAGCACCCACGATTTCTGGAGTCAAGCTGTTCCACTGATTAATTGTTCTCACTGTCAGGAAATTTCTCCTTAATTCCAGGTTGCTTCTCTCCTTGATTAGTTTCCATCTATTGTTTCTTGTCCTCCTTTCAGGTGCTTTTGAAAATAGGTTGACCCCCCCCCCCTTTTCTGTTATTCTGTATTGGAGGGGCAGACATGACATCTACACAGGTTTTATGAGGCAGAGAGTAAAACACGTATCACGCAATTGAGACAAGACAGATACTTTCATCTCACTACTTTTACTTCTCTCTAAGATCATCAAAAGCAGGAATGTAGTTCCTTGTTGATCCAGGAGAATACCTTTTAATCCTTCCATATGGCAAAACTTTATTCTGAAAGCAGTGAAGAATGAAAAACAAAAGTAAATTTCTTCCTTCACTTCCAAAGGGTCTTCTGGAAGGAATTTAGAAGAAAATTAAAAAAGTCTAAATGTAAAAAGAGAGAGGAAAATTATTTTCCCTGTGTGGAAAAACAAAGACTTTCCTTTCTACTAACTTTCAATGAATTTTTTCCCCTGTACCTGAAAAACTTGGAAAAGAACAGATTCTTCCATTTTCTGGATGTGGAGGGGGAAAACATTCATCAAAAGCATCAGTAAATAAAGCTCTTTTTTCATATGCAAATAGGTAGTTTGAACGAGAAAGAGGCATTGTTTTATAAACAGAGAGATAATATTCTCGAAAAAGGTTATGAGTGATTACGTAAGTTATCTCTGCCATGAGGAAATTTAAAGCTCCTGCTTGCTCTTTTCATTAAAATAGCTTTTCACTGATGCATGTGCAGAAAAACCAAATCTTGTATTTTAATTAGCGCTCCTAAATAATTATATATGACTTATGAAACTGAAACTATTATGGTTTTTTGAGGGGAAAGGGGTGTCAAATCATATTTTTTATTACTCTTAAATTGGAAAGGCTGGTCAAAGACCCAGTAAAGATATTTGATTGGATTGGATTGTTGACAATTTATTTCAGAAACATGTAGATACAGTATGTAAACAGATTCTACCGACATATGATAGTGATTTTATGTTATTTATTTATTTGTTATGTTTGAATTGCATTTTTCCTCTAGGAAGGGGTGGACAAACCTTATATCTCTGTCAATTCTTCCAGAATGCCCATTGACTGTTGGGGAAAAAAAAATGGATAAACCACCAAATAATAGTGACAGAATTTCTTAGTAACTATTAACAGGGAACTAAAGTCATTAAATATCTTAAGGTTCAGATACGTTGCTTCAAAAGGGTATCGATAGAATAAAATTGCATGAAAAAATGTACAGGGAAATGTACAGAGGAAACAAATAAACAAATAAACAAACAAATAAATAAATAAATGTATCTTCCTTCCTTCCTTCTTCCCCTCCCCTCCCCTCCCCTCCCCTTCTCTCTTTTCTGGAATTTATTTACCACCCAGTTCAACTCAGTGAATTACAAGTTTTTTTTAAATAGATAGAAACTATATTGAAATAAAAGTACTCGTACATGTAGTAAAAATAACCACCCGCCTTTTACATCTGTACAATGTACGTGATGCACATTAAAAAGTTGATAGGGTGATTGTCCAGTCAGACTTACCATTATGATCACCAGTGAATATCACTGACCATGGATGTCTCATTGTATGCATCAATGCTTTTTCACTGTTTTTCATTGCTGTTTTTAAATACATAAATATGTATCTATTATTGTCAAAAAGTTTTTTTTTAACCAACTTTTTAGCTCACTGTACTCTGGATAGAGGTATGCTATAGATATATTTTTCTCTTAATCATGTCATAATATACACGCATTCTGACACATAAGTACACAGAGATATTTACAAAACATCCATAACTGGATGTTTCGATGGAACTTACTTTGTCAGATCAATGCATATTAACTAGTTGTGTGAATCCATAGCACTGGGCAAGGGGGTCATCTATGGCTATCTATCAATGATTTCTGCTTCATAGGAAATTACTGCATGTGAGTCAAGGGAGGAGGAGGAGGGGGAGGAGGTGGAGGAGGAGGAGGAGGAGGAGGAGGAAGAAGAAGAAGAAGAAGAAGAAGAAGAAGAAGAAGAAGAAGAAGAAGAAGAAGAAGAAGAAGAAGAAGAGAAGAAGAAGAAGAAGAAGAAGAAGAAGAAGAAGAAGAAGAAGAAGAAGAAGAAGAAGAAGAAGAAGAAGAAGAAGAAGAAGAAGAATAAGAAGAGAGAAGAGGAAGAAGAAGAAGAGGAGAGAGGAGAGAAAAGGAGGATAATGAGAACGAGAGAAAAAAGAAGAAAGGAAGAATAACAGAGAAGAAGAGAGAAGAGAAGAAGGAAGAAGCAGAATAAATAAGAGAAAGAAAGAAGAAGGAGGAAGGAGATGGAGAAGAAAGAAGAAAGAAGAAGAAGAAGAAGAAGAGAGAAGAGGAAGAAAGAAGATAGAAGAAGAAGAAGAATAAGGAAGGAAGAAGAAGAGAGAATAAGAAGAAGAAAGAAGAAGAAGAAGAAGAAGAAGAAGAGAAGAAGAGGAGGAAGGAGGATGAGAGGTGAGTAGGAGAAGGAGGAGGAGGAGGAGAAGAAGAAGAATAAGAAGAAGAATAAGAAGAAGGAGGAGGAGGAGGAGGAGGAGGAGGAGGAGGAGGACGAGGACGAGGAGGAGGAGGAGGAGAAAAACAAAAAGAAAACAACAAAATAACAACAGCAGGCAGACTTTGCTATACTGCCTCTCCTGCCCAGAGGGACTGCTTGATGTTGAATGAGTAGGAAAGTGAGCCATTAAGGTCCAGCCTGAGTCTGACACTGACCTTACTTTGCCACCCAGCTTTTTCCCACCATCTGCACAGTCATGAACTTTGCCTCTCAAACTTGGCTTCTCAATTAACGTCTCCATCTGCAGGAGGATTCCCTCGATGGGCTAATAGCATCATTGCCGCCACACCGATGTCATGCTCATGTTTAAAAGAAAGAGAGAGAGAGAGCGACAGAGAGAGACAGGGAGAGAAACTCTCTTGGGAATGAGAAAAGGAGAATAGGCTTAATCAGATCATCAACAGCAGGACCGAAATAGCTGTTCAAATTTCTCCCTTCTTCCATTCATGGGCTGAGAATCGTGGGGGGCCGAAGCACCCAATTTCTCCAAGGAAAGGATAATTGTCAGTGAAGACAGCAGAATGAAATTCCTATCCATCCCCCTTGTCCATGTTTTTTTTTGTTAATTTTGATTTTGCCCTCATTTCAATTGGCAAGCATTGCCAGGGCCGCCTCAGCAATCTAGCTTCCATTCATGGGTATCCATAGGGGGTCCTGGGCGACACCACACACAGGGGCTTCTCTGTGTCAGAACGGCCTCAAAATGGTGAGATCGAGGCTTTGCTAAGTTTCCATTTTCACATCTATGCACTGCACAGGACGTACGTTAAAAAAGGGATGGGTTTGGCTCACCATTTTGAAGGCAATGCCTGTCGCTACGGATGTATCTGATTAATGATGTCATTACACAGTGGAAAGAATTTATTTTGTGTAATGTTTTAAACGTTGCCTAATTATCTTGGATGTAGCAATGTTCCAGGGGGATTGTAAGTGGAAAATAGGAGCCACTGCAAAGAGACGATGGGGAATTCTGGGAGCAATTTCAATGACATTGCTATCTTTTGGTAAGGGGGGGGGGCTATTGAGGGAAGACAGGAAATGCAAAGGACAAGGAAAAATTTGCTCAGAAAAAATATATGAAAATTTCACCTCAGCTCTTGCTCCAGTGGCAGTAACTTTGTTTTTCATAATTGGTACAGGGCAGAAGATTCCTAGCAGGCTAAAGACCTGCTATTGGAGATATTGTAGTGTAAAAGGGGAAAGGGGAAAGGGGAAAGGGGAAAGGGGAGGGGAGATGGGGAGGGGAGGGAAAGGAAAAAGAAAGGAAAGGGGAGGGGAGAGGGGAGGGGAGGGGGAGGGGAGGGGAGGAAAGGAAAGGAAAGGAAAGGAAAGGAAAGGAAAGGAAAGGAAAGGAAAGGAAAGGAAAGGAAAGGAAAGGAAAGGAAGATAGAAGAAAGGAAAGGAAAGGAAGATAGAAGAAAGGAGAAGAAAGGAAAGGAAGATAGAAGAAAGGAAAGGAAGATAGAGGAAAGGAAAGGAAAGGAAAGGAAAGGAAGATAGAAGAAGGGAAAGGAAAGGAAAGGAAAGGAAAGGAAAGGAAAGGAAAGGAAAGGAAAGGAAAGGAAAGGAAAGGAAAGGAAAGGAAAGGAAAGCCGCATTGTATTCAAAGGGCATTATCTTTGTAGTACAGCACCAACAGTGTATCATACTATAGGGTAACAGCAATATAACATATGGAATGTAGTTGCTTATAATTTCCTCTATACAGTCATGGTTCTAATCAATCTACATATGATTTAGTTACATATATATATATATATATATGAGACACTTCCTGAAAAATGCCTGCACCATTTACTATCCATTGTGCTGAACTCATGCTTGAAAACCTATTATCAGCTACATATTTTGAATCTCTCTTTGATAAGTTTCCACCCATTACTTCTTGCCCTGCCCTTGGGTGCTTTGGAGAATAGGTTGATTCCCTCTTCTCTTTGACAGAGAGATCCAATCTAGAGGGGCTGCCACAAAGAAGAGGGGATCAAGCTATTTGCCAAAGCACCAGAAAGCAAGACAAGAAACAATGGATGGAAACTAATCAAGGAGAGAACCAACATAGACCTAAGGAGAAATTTCCTGAGAGTAAGAACAATTAATCAGTGGAATGGAAGTTGTGTGTGCTCCATCACTGGAGGTTTTCAAGAAGAGATTGGACAGCCATTTCAATCAGAATAGAGCTGGAAGGGACCTTGGGGATCTTCTAGTCCTGCTCCCTGCTCAAGCAGGAGACCCAATACCATTTCAGACAAGTAGCTGTCCAGTCTCTTTTTAAAAACCTCCAGTGATGAAGCACCCACAACGTCTGAAGGCAAGCTGTTCCACTGGTTAATTGTCCTGTTAGGAAGTTTCTCCTTAATTCCAGGTTGCTTCTTTCCTTGATTAGTTTCCATCCATTGTTTCTTGTGTTGCCTTCTGGTGCTTTGGAAAATAAATTGACCCTTCTCTCCTTGTGGCAGCCTCTCAAATACTGGAATACTATCATACCCCTAGTCCATGGGTCGGCCATCCGAAACGTCGGATGAGCCGCACGGACCCGTTTGGCCTAAAAAAAAAAAACCTGGGAGCCGCGCGTTCGCGCATGCGCGCGCACCCGCGCATGCGCGCGGCCCCGTTCGTGCATGCGCGAGCGCGTTCGCGCATGCGCACCCGTTCGCGCATGCGCGCGCGGCCCGTTCGCGCACGCGCACCCCCGCACGCGCACCCCCCGCACCCGCCCACGCATGCGCGCATGCGCTCGCCAAAATGGCGGAGGAGGCTCCGGAGCCGCAGGTAAGGCCTCAAAGAGCCGCATGCGGCTCCGGAGCCGCGGGTTGCTGACCCGTGCCCTAGTCCTTCTTTTCTCTAGACTGGCCATACCCAAATCGTGCAACTGTTTTTCATCTGTTTTAGTCTCCCGGCCTTTAATCGTCCTAGTTGCTCTTCTTTGCACTTTTTCCAAAGTCTCAACATCTTTTTTGTAATGTGGTGACCAAAACGGGACGCAGTATTCCAGATGTGGCCTTACTAAGGCTTTATAAAGTGATACTAATACTTCACGCAATTTTGATTCTATGCCTCTATTTATACAACCAAGGATCGTATGAGCCATTTGACTGGAATGCCTTACCCACTAGACCAAACTATGGCATAAGCCTCCTGCTTTGAGCAAAGCATTGGGCTAGAAGAGGTTCCTTCCAGCCCTATAATTCTATATTCTGTGTTCTAGCTTAAAAAAACAAACAAGCGTTGCTACAAAATTCAGTGGGCAATTTGAGAAACCTAGAAATGCTAGGAAGAAAAGAAAAGGAATGAAGGAAGGGAAAAGAAACATCTGGCTGTCTCTTTGGGAAGCCGACAGATAATACACCTGTCACTTGAAATTCACAGGCATTTCAGCCGTGCCAAGAAAACGTAATATACAGGAATGATATCTTTGATCACTGCTAGGATGGAGAAGCTCAGGAACTGTGTCGAGTGCAGTTATCGTCAAGCCATTTTTTCTCTCTCCTACTCGCCTCTCTGCGAAACATTTCACGCATTCCACAACCTGAGCCCCAACGCCTGGGCTTCAAAAGCAATTTCGGCAGCAAAATAAGGTGTTTTTCTTCAATTTTCCAGCCATTTGTACGAGGTTAGTGTTGTTTACCCACCTGGTCCACTGATATTTACATACCCCTTTAAAGAAAATTGGTAGGTATGATTTATGGACTACTGTAAGAGCACAATTTTCCATGTAGTGCATCTAATCTGAAAGGCACAGGCAAAGGTCAGGCTGGGCACACAAACACCAAGTCTTCTCTTTGGAATAAGTTAGGATATTCATTTTTCTTGCGAAAATGTCAGCTCGACTCGACTCCAGGGGTTAGTTTATGCAGATAAATGCGTAAGCCTTTAATCTAAAAGCCAAAAACAAAAAACAAAAAACACCCCAAACCAACAACAAACCCCCGTATTCTATATCAATAGAAGTAGAGTCCATCTATCACTGTTAAGACCCATAATTTGTTTTTATTTAAATCCCCAGCCAGGGTAGAAGTGGGCAGCCCAAATTGTTAACGTCGTCTTTGGGGAAGATTAAGGCACCAAAAGAGACATCTGCTTTCAACCTGGATGTGCAATGCATCGTGCCTTGCCCCGGGGGGCGAGGAAAGATCATCTGGACCTTCAAGAACTTTGGGATCTATTCATGTCATCTTCTCTAGGTAGAAGGACCACCAAGCCCGACCTCAGCGGGCTTAACTGCCCAATAAGAGCACTCTACAGCTTCCAACGTTAAATTTATCTTTTGACAAACGGCTGTGACAAATGTGCTTTGAGCATACATGCAGGAGCAGGAGAAGAGTTATTTTCCATTGCAGTTTGCACAGAAGATAAAGAAATCTACAAAATAGGTCTTATGCTGCCACTGAAAGAATATGTATATTTGTCTGCATCCACACCCACACCTACCCACTCAAATATATATATTATATGTGTATGTATGTATGTATGTGTATGTGTATATGTATGTATTTATATTAATTATAAATTTTTAGAATTTTTAAACATCAGATCATTGACCTGTCAAACTTCCTTAAAGATTTCCATGGCCAGATATTTATCTTTCCTTCCATGGCTCTTCTTTCTTTCCTTCCTTCCTTCCTTCCTTCCTTCCTTCCTTCCTTCCTTCCTTCCTTCCTTCCTTCCTTCCTTCCTTCCTCCCTCCCTCCCTCCCTCCCTCCCTCCCTTCCTTCCGGATTTTAACATTTATTTTAAAAAGCAGGTTATATTTTTCTCTCTCGAATTGGTTCATAGGGTAAGAAAGTGCACACAGACCGTGTTGCTTTTGTAATTCCAGGGACATTTACAGGGACAGAGTAAAAAAACAAAGCAATATGGTGATCATATGATGAAAGCCTCACCCTTTGCATAAAAAAGAAAGAGTATTAAAAGGGCCTTCTTGGTGTTGACCCCTTCTTTATAGAAACTTCATTACCCTGGAGGTATGATTGGCCTGCACCCTGTTGCTTTTCCCAAAGGCCCTAAAAACATGATTGTGTCAACAGGCCTGCGGACCACGAATGGAGATGGAACCAATCAAGTGGTTGATCTGATTGTGTCACTGCTGCCATTGGGGGGGGGGGAATGTTCTTTTTAAATGGGCTTTTATTATATGGTGGATTTTTAAAAATATTGTAAGCTGCCTGGAATCACCAATGTGTGACTTGGGCAGTTATATAAATTTGTTAAATAAACCAATAAACTGATAAACAGATAAATAGATAAATAGATTAGCTAGCTAGCTAGCTAAGATAGATAGATAGATAGATAGATAGATAGATAGATAGATAGATAGATAGATAGATAGATAGATAGATAGATAGATAGATAGATAGATAGATAGATAGATAGATAGATGATAGATAGATAGATAGATAGATAGATAGATAGATAGATAGATACCCAGATAGATGATAGATAGATAGATAGATAGATAGATAGATAGATAGATACCCAGATAGATGATAGATAGATAGATAGATAGATAGATAGATGATAGATAGATAGATAGATAGATAGATAGATAGATAGATAGATAGATAGATAGATAGATAGATAGATAGATAGATAGATAGATAGATAGATAGATAGATGATAGATAGATAGATATTTTAGCAGATGACCAGACTGAGCCCAAGGGCAGGGTCAAATGCATCATCAGTTTAGAGTCTCTAGGCCCCCATGAAAGACCTAAGTCCTGCTTTATTAACTCTTATCTGGCGCCAATTCACCTTGACCATTAGTAGCTCAGATTCTTGTGCATAGGTAGTATGAAATAAACTTGTCTTATTGTTGAACTCTACCCTGGTTCCTGACTTCTTGCACCTGACGCTTATTGTTTGACATGGATGAGTTTAGAATATGTTCACATTTCTCTCTTTTAGTCCTGCACAACATTCTTCATCCCTTTCCTTTCTTTAATGGTGAGTGAGAATGACCCTGGGAGACAGAAGGAAGAGCTTCAGACTAGTCAATGGTCAGGTAAGATGCAGCTGAGTCCGCTGAAATTATAGGGGCATTGCAAACATTTCTGGAGGGACCCTCGCTAGTTTCTTGGACTGTAAAGGTGATGGGAGAGAAATATACTTTCAGAGTTGCAAGATTCTGCTAATGTAACCTTACAATAAACTAGAATTAGCTCATCCAGCTGTGTTTCCTGTCTGGTCTACTTCACAAGGCAGGCACTTTCACACTTCTTGATTGTAATCCTGTGAACTGAGATTAAAATAAAGAATACAACTCTTTTCTTCTTTCCTGTAGGGCATGAGCTGAAATTGGATGCAGGGATGTTTGAGGAGGGGTTAAAAAAAAAGTCAAGGAGACAGCCAGCAGACAGACACCCGTGTGATTATAGTCTGCCCTTTTTTACAATAGGAGACCCATTAAAAGGGGTGAGGTTTCAATCATGTCATTGCAGTTGCCCATCTGACTTTTTGGATTCTCCCTTGTGGATGCCCCTTAATGGACCCTTTCTCTAGCACCAGATATAATATCCTCTGTTGATGATGTTAAATGTAACGTTCTCTGTTCAGCCTCTCCAAGTGACTGAATGGAAAATACAGTTCAGGAAAAAGCAGGGGCTTATGAGTATATACGGAGGGTGATGGGCAGGAGCATAAAATGGCCACCAGTTTAATTGTGATTTGCTAATAGGTTCCATCTTCCTCCTCTCCTCTTCTCTCCTCATTCCCCCTTCCTCTCCTCTCCTCTCTTCTTCTCTCCTCTCCTCTCACTCACCCTCTCCCTCTCCTCTCCTCTCCCTCCTCTCTCCCCCTTCCTCTCCTCTCTTCTTCTCTCCTCTCCCTTTCCCTCCCCTCCCTGTCCCTCTCCTCTCCCTCCCCCTTCCTATCCTATCCTATCCTTTCCTGTCCTGTCCTGTCCCTCTTTCCTCTCCTCTCCTCTCCCACTCTCCTTTCTTCTCCTCTCCTCCTTTTCTCTCCTTCCTTCTTTCTTCCCATGTCAAGCTAAAACAAGAATATATAACATTATGATGGACAGTGGGTGGGGGAGGAGGAGTACAACAAAATATGAGATTAGTCCTGCAACCAAACAGTCAATATCCCGGCATACACATGATGGGTGTAAATGGTTTTCTTTCGTTGGTTTTCTTTTTTTAAAAGATTAGCTATTTGTACTTGTCAAAGGCTGAGAATGTGCTCGTTACAATGTGTAAAATGGTTGCCCCATCTATGGAAGAAAGGTTGTTTTGTTCAGTGTCATAACATTAATCATGGATAAACTCATTGGCTTTCCAATATGAATGTAATATATATATAATTCCATGGAAATCCCGTTGAGGCTTAGTGTTAATGTCCACTGATTTTAATGTTCTGGTGACATTAAGAAATGCTGTTACTTTTTTTTTTTCCCCTCCCTCAATCCCAGCTGAATGCCAGCACAAATACAAGGGTGCCTGTCTGACTTTTCTTTTGTTTCTAATAAAGGCCTGCAACCAATTTTCAAAATAACCAGGCTTGTCTCGGGCATTATCAAACGGCAACAGTAAGTTAAGGAGGGAGACATCACAGGGCAACGTTCAAAAGCTGGAGATCTGCAAAAGTCAAGCTACCTTGTTCATCAGATATTGACATTTCAGCATTTAGTTCTGACGTGTCCTGATAACGCCGGCTAAGATAGCGAGGAAAGGACGCCTCCCTTGGCATGCAATTATGTGCCTAATGAGATGCACAAATGCAAATGAGGTGAAATGTGCCAGATCTTCAGAGTGCCTTTTGTCAGAGCTGAAGGTGCCAGGAGACTTTGATAGATACCACGTCGTCGGGGTTTTGTTCGTTAGTACTGGTCCCTTTTAAAGACGCCTCCGTACGGCAGGCAGGTTTCGGAGAACTGATTAGAAGTAACTTTTGAAGGGGAGAGCTTCCCGAGGTCATTCTTTTTCCTTTAATTTTTTAGAATACTTTCAGATAAGAGTTATAGACTAGACGTTTTCCACGTAATGAAGAATGCAAAGCCAAGAAGAACAAAGATAGGAAATAAGAAATAAAAAAAAGGAAAAACAATCTAATACAATTCTGCCTTCCGCCCTTCTTTCGATCAAGTAATTATCATCTTAATTTGTCCCCAACCTCTCTTTCTCATTTTTGGTCCCCAAGTCCCTAAATCATCAATTCATTTCCCCCCCCCTTCTTTCAGCAAAATGTCCATATAAGGGTTCTAGTCTTTAAAAAAGACTAAACTGTATAGCTTTTTCTTTGACCAAACTGGTCAGCTTTGCTATTTCTGCCACTTCGGATAACTTTATGATCTGGTCTTCCACTGTAAGCATTTTATTGCTTTTCCAGCTGTTTTGCGTACAATAATTTTGCCTTAGCCACTATATGCAATATTAATTTCCCACCTTTCGATTTTTAGAATACTGTCACTGTCAAACTGTCACTGAATTGATATTTTTGGTATATCGTCATAAAAAAAATATTTATAGAAAATTTCCCTACAGAATTCAAAGCAAAGTTTATATGTCCTGCCCTAGATGTAACAGAATAACAGAGTTGGAAGGGACCTTGGAGGTCTTCTAGTCCAACCCCCTGTTCAAGCAGGAAATCTTATACCATTCCAGACAAATTAGTTTCCATCCATTGTTTCTTGTCTTGCCTTCTGGTGCTTTGGAAAATAGCTTGACCCCCCTCTTCTTTGTGGCAGCCCCTCAAATATTGGAACCCTGCTATCATGTCACCCCTAGTCCTTCTATTCACTAGACTTACCCAATTCCTGCAACTGTTCTTCGTATGTTGTAGCCTCCAGCCCCCTAATCATCTTTGTTGCTCTTTTCTGCACTCTTTCCAGAGTCTCTACATCTTTTTATAATATGGACACCAAAACTGGATGCAATATTCTAAGTATGGTTTAGTCCCCACTAGATCCTTATCTACATTTTTTAGCAAATCTAGTATTGTTCGGATATTTTGGATTGCAAATCCTATCCATTCCTGCTAATAAAAAGAAACTCTTTTTAAAGAAACTGTCTGAAAAGAATGTATGTTTTTTTCCTGAGATATATATATATATATACAAAAAGGATTAGTTACATCGAAGAAATAGTTTATATTGGAATCTGTCTTGATAAAAATGCCTGCATCAAGGACATTTACATGATAAAGAATGGCATCAAAGAAATTTGCATTAGAAATAGATGCTCAGGAAATTTATGTTAACAGATACGTATTTAGGAAGAGATGCAAACAGCTTTATAGGTTAAAAAAGTTGTGAATGGATATGTATACAGCTTTTTTTATTTCATTATATGCTAAACTAGCAAACCAGATATTGATACTATATTCGTATTTCTTATTATTATATGCTTTACTAATACAATCAAAATACCGGATCTATAATGATCTGCACATTACTAAATCTAGGCATATTGTATACCTAACCTGCCTATTAACTAGAATGTTGAACTGGTATATAAACATGCACATATATGTATTTTGTGTATTTGTTGATTTATTGATCAAATATCAAGCCTGCCCATCTCATTCACAGAGCAACTGTGGGCAGTGTACAGTTAAAAACATAAAAAAAAATATATAAACCATATAAAAATATTACATCGCTGTAAAAGGAGGTAGTTAAAATAACGATAGAATAATTAAAATTAAAAATACACACAGTAAAATATAATGGAGATCTTAATATTAAATAATTAGTTTAATATTGAAATTTAATAAGATTGAAACTATCATCATGTAACAAATGCTTTCATGTGAATTGCAGTGGGTTTTTTTTTTAACGTTATACTTAATTTTGGATGAAAAGTCAAATAATCTTCCACTAGTAATAGTGATATCTTAAACTGCAATTAATACTGATAGAAGCTTTATTCTTTTTATCTTCAATACTTCAAGCTTTCTAAATAATAGCATGTTCCCGATTTGTAATCATATGACATAAATATTACTGCACTGAAATACATATTGAAATAATACAGTGTAACAAAATTTGTAACATTATTTATAACATTACAATAAAAGGGGGGGGGGGAGGAAAAAACATCCAGGAAGAAAGTAAAATTAAAAAGTTGAACTGGGATTAGAGAGAAATTCCCACTTAGTATTTTCCACTGATTTTGGACTTATCATTTTGGTCTAATCCATATTGGCAACAGCTCGTAGGAGTTACCTAGTTCCCATGTAATCTAAAATATTGTCTAACTATTTGTACAGTGTAGTCTTCCTGAATTTGTAGACGGGTCCTTGATCTTAGGCTATAAATGTAATGAAATAAATGTATGGAAAGACCATGGTGTATTGCTACAAACTAGCATGAAAAAGAATTATTTAAAAACTCCCCAATGAATCTCTTGTAATCAGTATTGAAAATTGGGTGTCACCGGTTAGGGTGAACCTTCAAATAATGCCTCTAATCTGACCAGATATTTTGAGAGGTGGGGCCGGTTAGGATTTCACCCTTCAGTCTAACCTAGGAAAAACTGAAATGGAGATTGGCTATATTTTTTCTGCCTAAAGACCAGGGTTGTAGACTTTAACAAATTTTGTTTCAAATTCGAAATCCTCTTTGAAACTAATGAAAAGAATTCTCTAAATATAAAAAGGAATTTACTATTTTCCAAAGCACCAAAAAGCAAGACAAAAAACAATGGTTGGAAACTAACCAAGGGGAGAAGCAACCTAATTTCCTGAGAGTTAGAACAATTAACCAGTGGAACGGCTTGCCTCCAGAAGTTGTGGGTGCTCCAACACTGGAGGCTTTTAAGAAGAGACTGGACAGCTATTTGTCCGGAATTGTATAGGGTCTCCTGACTGAGCAGGAAGTTGGAATAGAAGACCTCCAAGGTCCCTTCCAACTCTATTATTCTATGTTCTATATAGGAAACCAAGCACATGTTCAAAATATTATGAGAGAATGGTCAGACAGAGGTTGTAAATAATTCTCTGGGTCTTCTGTTTGGGTGCTGATAGGCAGGCCACCTTTATTTTCCTTCCTCCTTCTCCTCTTCCTCCTCCCCCCCATTTCCCCCCTCAAATCATCATCTTACTTTTATAGAATACAGAGGATAATTGAGACCCAGCATTCTTGACAGCCAGACTGTTGTTCAGCTCAATTAAAGTATTCCATCTTCTCTGTAGCTCTGGCCAGCACATCAAAAATTACCTCATGGCTAACTGACCTGGAGTCTTTCTTTGCTAGATGACTGAGTGGGACAGTTGACACTAACCCAGTTTGCTAACAATCCTTGTTGGAATTATAAGGGTGCAACCTTTTTTGTGCAGGTGTGTGATTTTGAGTCAGTTTTTGACTTTTGGCAACTGCCTGGACGTGTCCCTGATGTTTTCTTGGCATAGTCGCTTGGAAATGATTTGCCCTTGCCTTCTTCCTAGGGCTGGGAGAGAGTGACTGGCCCAAGGTCACCCTGCTTTGTGCCTAAGGGTCACAGTCTCTCAATTTCTAGCCTGATGCTTTAACCACTACACCAAACTGATTCTCGCCTACATCAATAATACCAGTGTATAAATGGAATAATATATTAGTTTTATTTAAAAAAAAAAAAAAAAAAACTAAATTCCATTTGTTCAAACCTCTTATCATGGGTTAATTTCTCAGATGCTTTAGGTGGCACTGTTGTGCTATACCAAAAACTCAGGGTTTAAACTGGATCCATTTTCTTCATCTGTGCATGGATGTCCCACTTGGGTATAGATCCTAAAACCCTTAAACATGAGCCAGGATAGGTCCCCACACCTTCTTATTAATTGGGTGGATGTAAAGGTGTGAATGGAACTCAGCTACCAATTTCTAGAATTCCTGTCTATTATTAAAAGAGCTAAACACGCAACCATTCTGTCCTTGAAGAAGTGACTCTAGACCACTATGAGTTAAACATGATGGTTTCGACATACCAATTTTAATTGGAAAAGGGACTTAGGATGGGTAGGTGAGATTAATAAGACTCTCTCTATCTCTATCTCTCTCCATACTAAAACAGTAACAAAAATATAACAGTGCAAACAGCATGGGCCACTGATACTTAATTCAAAAAGGATATGGCTAGCAAGAGAAAGAGAAAGAAAGGGAGAGTTTATAACTGACTCTTAGAATAATGGTGGATTCCTTGCGCAAAATGTGGAATTCCTAACTTGCAGCAAAAGGGAAAAACTAGAGGAAAAAAATTTCACTGGGCTGATATAACATGGAATCGTTGACATAAATGATGCCACATTTTGTGATAACTTCACTTGAAACCCACGGATGCTTTCTGTGAGAAGGTAATCAGTCCCTTAATATTAGATATTAGGGGTGATCCCCAACCCAGCTGGAGAGAGCTGTTGCCCTCGGGCCTTGTTGGTGTATAACCAACTGTTCCCAGCAGATGTTTAATCTGATTTGGGAGATCTGGCTGGTAGCCAACTAGATATGGGTAAATTAACAAGAGAGCAGAGGACTAAAGTAGCTGCTCGAATAGAACAAGGAGGTATCCACTGAGTAAACAAATAGGAAGCCAGTTTTGCACAGCTAGTCCTCCCTACTTACGAGCGAGTGCCTCAGCATTTCTTCCTTCCTGAAACTCATGGGTAAAACCTCAGCAGCTAATAGCCTTGTCAAAGGCACCTCTCTCTCCCCTGCCCCATCCGCTTTCTGTCTTTTATGTGAACGCGGTACAGTGAACCTAAAATAAAACCCTCATTAATAAAATCCAGGCCCGCTGTGTGCCTCACAAGGCCTGAAATGATTCTTTTCTTTATTAGCCCGCTTAAAGTAAGCTGCCAGGGCTCAGTGGCTGCGCGGCTGTAGCGCTAGGAGTGAAGATAATTACTTCTCCTTGCTGGTGGTGCGTCGTTGGGTCTCTCCTAAGCAAAGCCTAACAGCCCCATGTGGAGCGCTGGAGTGGCAAATCCAGCGTGCTAAGGATGGGACCCAGATTACTTACCGTCTTTCTTCCACGACCTCCGGGTCAGAGCGATGGTGGGTCCCAGAGTTGAATGGGGCTGCGTCTTTGTGCTTCATTTAAAACAACTTCCTTGAAGAGATTCGGGAGAACAAGTCGACAGGATTGAGCGGAGACGAACTAAATTAAGGATGACGCCAACACTTTCTCAGGCTCCAGGCAAAAGAGAGAAAAAAAAAAAACAGTTCTTTGTTTGGGCTGACCAAAGCAGAGCCAACTTGAAAGCAAAAAATGCAGCATTGGCACCTTGACCCGTTAGAGCTGTCCCTGCAGTCTAGTTTTGGGGACCTCAAGCAAAACCGAGTGATTTAGCTGGTGGGCAAAACTATTCTGAAGAAAGGTCTTCTCCACCAAGGTTAGATGCAGAGAGACAGGCATATTTGAAGCTAATGCATTCAAATATCTCTCCGTTGTCATTGAGGAGCAAAGCTATGCAAAACAACAAGAAAGAAAATTGCTATTCTAAAATACTTCAAATGTCACTATATGGGTGCATGGGTTTGGGCATACATGGGTGTACTGACACACGCACACACCTTTAGCCCTAATTTATCTCAGTGAGGTATTTTACACATCGGAAGAAACATACTTCTCTTGTCAAGGTGCCTTGCTCACTGTTCCTTTTGGGATTATTTAGAAGCTTGAAAGAGGTTTCTCAAGGCACTGGATTTGCTAGAAGAGTCAGGGACAGGAATGCACAACCACGTAGCAGCGTTTAGGTCACACATGCAAGGAGAACCGTGTTGCTTTGCAAAGCATCCTTGAAAGGCAGTTTTGTTCCAACCGAAGCAAAGCTTTGAAGCTTTCATTGGCCTTTCTAATGCCATATACGGGCCTTCAAAATTCTCCACCCAAGTTGCAACTGAGAAATTGATGGGACAGTATGAAAGGGAACATATCCAACCATGTCTTAAGGTCAGGACTTTCCTTGCGGCGTGACAATAGCACTGCTGTTGAAAAGGGCCAAAGAGCTACCAGATAAGTCCATTGGCAGGACGGGTGGCCAAAGTCTATGATTTATTTATCAAATTCCTATGCCAGCATATTAATAGATCTTGTAATAGTGGACAAAATAACAGTGATATACCATTTGAAACAACCAACAAAAGTTATGGGGGGGAAAACAATAAAACAATCACTTGTGTAAAGATCCAGGTTAAGAATAGTTTTAGCTGAGTTCCTACCACTATACAGACAGGAATTGAATTCCTCCTCCTCTGCAGACCATAACAGATTTAGAGCAGATCACTTCTTCAGGGATATAGTAGAGTGTAGACAAAGTATTAAGCCATCCTAAATTAGCGTGTAACAATTAATGTATTTAACAATACAAAATATACTTTAGCCCCAAAGGAAACAAATAAGGCACGATACCATTGTATCGTTATAATTATCATTATATCATTTATTATACAAAGTATTAAATACATCATTTGAATAAGAACTAGAACAGTGTTTCTCAACTTTGGCAACGTTAAGAAGTGTGGACTTCATCTCCCAGAATTTCCCAGCCAATGTTGACTCCTGGCAATGGCCTGGATTGGCCCTGCAGTTTTCTTGGCAAGAGTTCAGAAGTAGTTTGCCCTTGCATTCTTCCTAGGGCTGAGAGAGAATGACTGGCCTGAGGTCAGCCAGCAGGCTTTGTGTCAGAACCAGAACTCATGATCTCCCCGTTTCTAGTGTGACGCCTTCACCATTATACTGAACTAGCTTGCCCCAGAAATACCTATCATTTAATCCGCCATCATCTCTCCTGGATGCTTGCTCTACAGAATTCCCTTCTATCAAATTGGATTCGCACAACTGTGTTCTCAATTTGTGTTCTTGCGGACATGTATTCAGCATTGCCTGCTTCCCTTTCCTATTTTTGTTGAAATTTCATCTCCTTCTTCAAGATGAAGCTGTGAAAAAAATCAACCATGTTGTTTGGAGGTAGAAAAATGCCACATAAGACAGAGTATCAGATGGCTCAAATACCAGAGTACAGGTTTTACCCGTCTTGTTAATATGATTTACGAAGCTGGCGTTCAATGAATACCCTTTGATTATTCATAAGGAAAAGAAAGTCAGCTGCAGCTTTAGATGGACCACTTTGCTATCCATCCTTTGACTATATCGTGGTCACAATATAAAAAATGATGTAGAGACTATGGAAAGAGTGCAGAAAAGAGCAACAAAGATGATTAGGGGGCTGGAGGCTATAACATATGAAGAACGGCTGCAGGAATTGGGTATGGCTGGTCGAGTGAAAAGGAGGACTAGGGGTGACATGATAGCAGTGTTCCAATATCTAAGGGGCTACCACAAAGAATAGGGGGGTCAACCTATTCTCCAAAGCACCAGAAGGCAAGACAAGAAGCAATGGATGGAAACTAATCAAAGAGAGATCTGAACTGGAACTTAGGAGAAATCCTGACAATTTAAACAATTAATCAGTGGAAACAACTTGCCTCCAAAAGTTGTGGGTGCTCCATCAGTGGAGGTTTTCAAGAAGACAAATGGACAGCCATTTGTCCAGAATGGTATAGGGTCTCCTACTTGAGCAGGGGGTTGGACTAGACGACCACCAAGGTCCCTTTCAACTCTCTTATTCTGTAGTTTTGCTTCATTGCTGAGTCTTTGTGTATTTGACACAGGCTCTGCTAACAAAAATGTTCCCTCAGTCATATTATGGGTTTACAGAGGGGGACTAAAAGAAAAAAAAATAACTTTGCAGAGGTGACCTCAAAACAACAGAGCATGCTAACCCTGGAGGCATGGCACAATGATTCTGGGATTGTATCGTCATGTTTGAAGATCAGTTTTTCTGAAGAGGCCCCGCTTTTTTGAAAGCAGCTCTAATATTAACACCTGCTACATACAGTAGGATTCGGTTTGCAATCAGAGTGCTCTACATCCAACGTTGCGTGTTCTAGTGAGACTTTCAGTGTAGAAAGTTGTAAATTGGTAACTATCTCAGTAGTTTCATTTGGGACTTCCTTGTGATGTTCCTGGGGCTGCATAGTTTGTACTCACTGCCCCCCCCCTCCCGCCCGTAGGCCAAGGAAGACACATAGAGCTTTTCTGGTACTGCATGTATTAAGGGTCTTTGTGATGTGTCTGCATTTCAGCATTACAGGTAGTTCTCGACTTACAACCCTTCATTTAGCAACCGTGCAAACTTACGACAGCATTGAAAAAAGTGACTTACAACCAGCCCTTGCACATACGACCGCCATTGCGTCCCTACGCTTACATGATCAAAATTTAGGTGCTTGGCAACTGGCATGGATTTATGACAGCTACATGGTCCCGAGGTCATGTGACTCCCCTTTGTGACCCTCCCAATCGACTTTTGACAAGCAAAGCCAGTGGGGGAAGCTGGATTCACTTAACGATCAAAGGATTCACCTAAGGACTGCAGTGGTTCACTTAACCCCCGTGGCAAAAAAGATTTTAAAATGGGGTGTGGACTCACTTCATAACTGCCTTGCTTAGCAGTTTACATTCTGGTCCCAACTGCAGTCATAAGTCAAGGACTTACCTGTATCTGGTTGGGTTTATTTTTTTTTGGGGGGGGGAAATAAGTGCCCATTAAATCTATCAAAGGTGAGGCAAAATGTCAATGGAGATTCTCAATCATCCAGGTCATGGTTGCCCCAAAACCCAACTGGACTTTCTTGGGGTTTTGTTTTTCTCTTGAAAATGTTTCGTTTCTCATCCAAGAAGTTTCTTCAGTTCACATGAACTGAAGAAGCTTCTTGGATGAGAAGCGAAACCTTTTCAAGGGGAAAAAAACAAACGAGAACGTCCAGTTGCCTTTTTGGAAAAAAGCAACTTTGGAAGGAAGGTGGGGCACTTAGGTGGTTCTGTTGTCTGAACTGAAACCCTAACCGACTTTCAGCTTCACATAAGTCACCATCTGACTTTGTACGCCCACCTACCTTCACACAGCTCACACATACCTGATGCTTAGGCTGGCTTGCTCCCGGAGTGAAGACAACATTCATAGATGACGATAGCAGCAATGTTTCCTTCTCTTTCTCCTGGTCTATTTCAGAAAGGAGGGAGGCCTGCACCATCAGAAGAACATGAAGGACAGGAGCAAAGCACCGCGGGCAGAGGCTAAGATTAAGGGATCATTCTTCCAGTCTTTACTGTTCAGAGCTTTAATCCCTATGATGATTTTCTACTACACTAGGAATGGTTTCAGTTTCAGATTTAATTGAGGGGAGGTCCTGGAGCAAATTTCTGTTAAAAAAAAAAACCACTAAAAGATTCTGCTTTGTGAAGTGCCTCCTTTGGAAATGTCAAACTTCATTACTTTCATTTAAATGCCAGGTAAAAACTTTCCCCCCTATTTCAGTCGACTTTTAATTAACGTTTAAGGTACCTAAAAAAAAAACCGAACAACCTTGAATTAAACCTTTACAGCGAAGTATTTCATTTGTTATTGGTGTCCCCTATTTATAAATTCCACCTTATGAATGAGGTAGGTTCACATTTCTAAATCAACATTAAAGAGATCCATGTTGCCCCAGAGCCCCACTGCAGAGTCCTATACTAGCAGATCAGGCCCACAGAGTTTTAAATATATTTCTGCAGCCATCCTGTGATCTTGGGGGGTTTCTGAAGCCCCAAATGGAGACAATCTAGATATTTTTTTCTTAGATTAAATAGAAACATGAAAGCTATAGGACACAGCAGAGAGTGGGGGGAAAAAACCACTGGATGTTCCCATGCACTTCTGGCTATTTCATTGATAAATTTCAAGAATATTACCCTACACACCAAAAGAATTTCACAAAGTTTTCTTGTCTTCAAAAGAGAGATTGCATGGGAACAGGCAAGGAAAAAATGCTGGAGAAGATATTTTGCTGGAGAGCTCCTTGGTGCTCTCTGAGCTTGGTTGTTTTCTTGCAGACCTTTCATTATCCAAACTAGGTAACATTATCAGTGTTATTAGCTAGTTTGGGTAATGAAAGGTCTGCAAGAAAACAACCAAGTTCACCGAGTATCAAGGACCCCTCATTTCAACTCTGAGCTACGAATATTCTCCTTTATCGATATTTTGCTAGACAGTAGTTTGAACCTTCCTACAACATTGAGTTTGCTATTAGCATCCAGTAGCCTTTCCAACATAAACCATAGAAGGTTTTATGGAATTGGGAGGGAGGTCAGAGGTCTTCTAATACAACTCTTTGCCCAAGACAAGAATCCATATACCATCCTGGTCAAATGGATGTCAAATCTTTTCTTGAAAATCTCCACTGATACAGCACCCGGAAGGAGAGAAGCAACTTAGAAGAACTAAGGACAAATTCCCTAATGGTGAGAATAATCAACCAGTGGAATGGCTTGCCTTCAGAAGTTGTGGGTGCACCATCCCTGGAGGCTTTCAAGAAGAGACTGGACAACCATTTGTCTGAAATGGTGTAGACTCTCCTGCTCAAGCAAGTGGTTGGACTAGATGACTGCCAAGGTCCCTTCCCACTCTGTTATTCTATGATTCCTAAGTTATTCCATTGATTAATTGTTCTCACTGTCAGGAAATTTCTCCTTAGTTCTAGACTGAATCTTCCTAGGTTGGATAGTTGAGTTGGACAATATATCACAATCTAAAGTGACAACTACAATAGACTTTGATGTTCAGCTATTGGACAAGGAAATGGGTTCTAAGCTCCTCGTGCAAAATTCTTTTTTAATAGCCATCAATCCCTACGTAAATACTTCCATTGATTAACGTTGTTGATTTACCTTCCACATCGTCTTTAAGAGGCATGCAGATGGTAGCTTCAGAAAGAAGTAACTCTCCTTAAATTTATTGTTTTGATTAATTGCTATCAAGGGATTAATCAGCAGCAGCAACAACAGCATAGCAACCTTATAGTAGTGGAAAGGACAAATCCAATAACCATCCATACGTGTTTCACCAGTGACAAAATCGAGCCAAGTTAGCAAACCATGCTGTAACCTGAAATACATATAGTGCGGTGGGCTTCTTCTACATTTAATTAGCTGACACCAGTTGCATTTTTCATGGTGTTCCTAGCTGTGTCTCTGGCCCAGCAATGCAGCACTTTATTTAGCAGCGGCTTTCTCTTGCTGCGGGTAGGTAACTGTGATATGTAACTTGTAAGAGGTCCTGCTGTTTGTTACTGGCAATTAATTTCTCTGGAGTCTTTCTTCCATTCAGAGTCGGCTTTTATGCTCCAAATCCAGCCATTCTAATACACCCCACTTCTGCAGTTGTGGAAAAGAAAAAAAAGAAGAAAAAAAAGCTCAGGCTGACAGATTATCACAGGGCAGTTAAGCATGTAATTGCTCAAATGAGTTAAAATCCCTTCAAATATCTGTCTTTGTACCTCATCGCACCACTTCATGGACTCAAATATTTGACAATTGATGAAGATAAACTAAAGGGACCTTCATTAGCTACCAACCACCGTGACAAGCTTCTTTCAGAGCGAGGCTGGTGAATTTGGGGAACTTATTATCTACTTTAAAAGCTGCAGGAAAGAAGGGGGGGAGAAAAACACAGCACACTTTAAACAAGGAGGGGAAATAAAACCCACATAGAAGCCTGCCCGGTGTTCGGGGTCAAGCAACGCTGAGTTTTGCTCAGTCAAGGATGATGCTTGTCAAAATTAGGGAGTGAAATAGCTGAAGATCAAAACCGAAGGGGAAATTCCAATCACGGTAGAACTTCCAGGCTGAGTTTGATGGGAACTCGTATTCACTTTAAAAAAGAGAGAGAGAGAGAGAAAGGGGAAAAATAAGAATGCTGAGATTGCAGGTGTGCTGGTGTGATTCATAAATACGTTGGAAGAAGAAGAGAACTGTCAGACGTTTGAAAGAAAAATATGTCCCTGTAGCTGACAATTCTCTTGGACTTCATGTTCCTTACGAATGAAGGCAAAAAAGCCACATACATCAGACACCACATAAATACCACACACAGAACAGCACACACTCTGCTAGGGAGAAGTTCCCTGAAGATGGGCTCCAGCATCTGTCCGAAAGCTCAGATGACAAAACCTCTGCTTCCCGGCGACCGACCCAGATTGGATCCTTCATGTTCCTTCTCAGTCCTGTGTTCTTTCTCTCCGCTCCTTTCCTAGCCTTCCTGTTCCCTTTGTTGCCAACTTTTCTGTCCCGCCAGATTTGGTCATGAGTGCAAATAAGAGCAGCCCACTCTGATCATAAAGTCTCCTCCCTGAGCTCATCAAATTCCATAAAATATGTAATTCAAATATTTTTATTTGCGCTCCTGTGTTTCTCGTTGGGAACTATTTTAACACGCAAGGCTTGCTAAATTGAGTTATCGTATCAGTTGAAGTCGGTCCCAAGCCCACATGACTTGTCATCTGTTGAACTATGGATGTCCAAAAGCTGTCTGAGAATAGCTGACATGTCCAGAAAGAGTTGTGTTGGATTGTGCTGCAAAAGCAACAGAGAGACATCTCTCTTTACGCCTTCACTATCCAGGCCATTGCTACTGCAGTTGAATTTGTTATTCAGAATCACCAGATCGGCTCACACCTGGTCTGAATTGACCAATAGATAGATGCCAGGCTAATCACATTCCCTTAGGTGATTGCATGCATGGCAAAAATTGTTGAGATAAAGGAATCATAGAAACATAAGGCTCAAAGGGATCTTGGAGGTCTTCTAGTCCAACCACTTAACCAAGGCAGGAATCCTTATATCATCCTGGACAAATGACTGTTCAATCTTTTTTTGAAAACTTCCAGCAATGGAGCACTCACAACTCTAGGAGACAAGCTGTTCCATTGTTCTCACTGTCAGGAGATTTCTCCTTAGTTCTAGGTTGGATCTTTCTTTATTGAGCTTTCACCCGTTGCTTCTTGTCCTGCCCTCGGGTGCGTTGGAGAATAAGTCAATTCCCCTTTTCTCTTATTATAGCCCCTCAAGTACTGGAAGGTGGCAATCATGTCATCCCAATCCTTCTCTTCATAATTAGGATTAGAATTAGAATTCTTTATTGGCCAAGTGTGGTTGGACACACAAGGAATTTGTCTCCATTGCATACGCTCTCAGGCTAGAGATATCTAATTCCCTTAACAGTTCATCATAGGGTTTTGTCTCCAGACTCTCGATCATCTTTGTTGCTCTTTTTCTGCACACCTTCTAGTGTCTCAGCGTCTTTTTTTGTATTGTGGTAACCAGAACTGACCATAAGAAAGGCTGAACGCAAAAGAATTGAGGCCTTTGAACTATGGTGCTGGAGAAGACTCCTGCGAGTCCCTTGGACTGCAAGGCGATCAAACCGGTCAGTCCTAGAGGAGATCAACCCCGACTGCTCCTTAGAAGGCCAGATCCTGAAGTTGAAACTCAAGTACTTTGGCCACCTAATGAGAAGGAGGACTCACTGGAGAAGAGCCTAATGCTGGGAAAGATGGAGGGCAATAGAAGAAGGGGACGACAGAGAACGAGGTGGCTGGATGGAGTCACTGAAGCAGTAGGCGTGAGCTTAAATGGACTCCAGAAGATGGTAGAGGACAGGAAGGCCTGGAGGAACGTTGTCCATGGGGTCGCGATGGGTCGGACACGACTTCGCAACTAACAACAACAACCAGAACTGGATGCAGTATTCCAAGTTGGGCCTCAGCAGTGCAGTATAAAGCAGCACTATCACTTGATTGCCATCCCTCTGTTGATGGAGTCTAGGACTCCACTGGCTTTGTTGGCAGCTGTCTCATACCTAAGTGGGGGTACCCTTGAAGAGCATCCAGAAACTTCAGTTGGTTCAAAATACAGCTGCTCATGGGGGTTTGTGCACGTTTAAATTTACACAAGTGCCATCTCTTTTGCTGGAGCTGCAATGCTCGCTAATTTGCTTCTGGAGGCAATTCAAGGTGCTGGTTATCACCTTTAAAGCCCTTATATGGCTTGGGGGTTAGGTTGACAGATTGCCTCTCCTCCTCTCCCCAACCCACCAGAGCAGAAAGGCAGGGCATGTTGCAGGTCCCTATTATCAAGGAAGTACCCCTGGTACCCCAGGGCCTTCTCTGAGGCAGCTCCCTCCCTTTGGAACATCATCTCCCCAGAGATAAGACTGGCCCCCTTACCTTGTTGCTTTTCTGCAAAGCTTTGAAGAGATGGTTTTGTTACAGGACTCAGGGACCCCATTCGGAACTGATCAGATAGCTTGTTTGGTTCTGTGGTCACCACCCTGGGATGGAGTGGGCTTTAAATTGTGGATTTTTAACTGTGGATTTTTAATGTTGAATGCTGTCTTGAGTCACTGTATGTGACTTGGGCAGCTATATAAATTTGTTTAATAAAAAAATAACAAACCTAAGGTCGCCTCAAGTAGAATTATGGGGATCAGATGAACGGACTGTCAGGATGCAGATGGGGAAAAAAAGAGAGTTTGTGGTGGTATGCTAGTGCCATAGTTAAAATCAAACGAGGGAAAGAAAAAAAAAGAACTGTGTCCCCCAATTAAGCCTTATGAGCAACGTAACCACATTCTCCATAGCTGCACATTAAGCCTAATGTGAGAAACCAGCAGGCACTTTGTAATACGCTCATAAAATTAGTCTGTTACACATGATTCTGATATATTTACCATGTCAGTATTTTCTTTATTTTTTCCCCCCTCTACCTTATGTTCAATGTTGGTTTTTTTCTTCTTGTAATGAAGTCTTTCATCAATGTCTATTTAACTTTGTTATTCTGGCATTTGACAACATTTCCATGCTCGATCCCATCTTTAGCGCATGGAAATAGGAGGTTTACGGATTTCCTGGTGGACCAGCGTATATTTTGGGTGACTTGGTAGCAAATCTGCAATATGGATGCTAGCATTAAATGAACCACTGTGATGCTATCCATCAAGGTTGTCAAGGGCTTTGTTGCACCCTACAGTCGTTTGTATATTCTATGTCTAAGTCTTGATCCTAGAAGAAAAATAGATGGGGAGATATATGGTAAATGTCCATGGAGATTCTCAGTCATCCAGGTCATAGTTGTCTCAATGCTCCTTTTTCAAAAGGCAGCTGGACTGTTTTTTCCTTGAGGTGGGAGAAGAGGTTTCACTTCTCACGCAAGAAGCTTTCTTGGTTCTGGCAGGATGGTGGGGATTATGGAGGGATTCGTTCTGACAGGATGGGGGGAGGAGGTTAGAAGCACCATTGGTTTGAAAGAGGGGTAAAGGAGGCCATTTACGCTAACAGTGACAGAAGGGTAGAGATAAGACACTGCCTATCTCCTATCTACACACTGTCCTTGCAGAAGTTCCAAGAATATTCCATCCCCATTTGCACTCTGATGAGGGCACAGATAAACCAAGTGGCCTCAGGTGGCACTCAGGGAGAGTACTACGAAGCTTCTTGGATGAGAAGCGAAAAGTCTTCTTCCTCAAGGACCCCCCCCCCAGTCCTGTTGTCTTTTGAAAAAGCACCTTTGAGACAACTATGATCTGGATAACTAAGATTCTCCACAGAGAGGTTTGGGGCAGATCATGGAGAAAATCTATGTGGTCACTAAGAGTTAACACCCCTACTTCTAAAATGCTTAGCTGAAACTCCAACACCATCAGATGCAGATCCAGATATTCTGGAACCTGATCTTCATTGGGCTCAACGTAACCTGATCTGGAGTGATGCACAGGAGACCCTGGGGGCACAGATAAACCCCCATGTGGCCTCAAGAGCTCTCATAGAGAGTGCTAACAACCAGATGACTGCAAAAATATGATTCTTCTAACCTTACCCCCTAATCCCTCCCATTTCCCCCCCCATCCTGCCACAACTGATGAAGCTTCTTGAATGAGAAGTGAAGCTCCTCCTCCTCCTCCTCCTCCTCCTCCTCCTCCCCTCCTCCTCCTCCTCCTCTCCTCCTCCTCCTCCTCCTCCTTCTCTTCTTCTTCTTCTTCTTCTTCTTCTTCTTCTTCTTCTTCTTCTTCTTCTTCTTCTTCTTCTTCTTCTTCTTCTTCTTCTTCTTCTTCTTCTTCTTCTTCTTCTTCTTCTTCTTCTTCTTCATAAAGATTAATAATAAAAGATAACTCACTTTGCATCTTCAATTTCATTAAAAGGTTCTGACCTCCCAGGATGGAAATATGATGGTAGTGTTTACTAAATTTCATGATTAGAGTAAATTTCATCTCTTTTTGCTGTAATGATCCCTTGAATTTAGGCACTGACTTTTGGATCAGTGTTTAATATACGAGCAAACTAAGCATAACATACTATTGTTTACTTCCACAAAATAGACATTTCTTCTTCTTCTTCTTCTTCTTCTTCTTCTTCTTCTTCTTCTTCTTCTTCTTCTTCTTCTTCTTCTTCTTCTTCTTCTTCTTCTTCTTCTTCTTCTTCTTCTTCTTCTTCTCTTCTTCTTCTTCTTCTCTTCTTCTTCTTCTTCTTCTTCTTCCTCTCCTCTTCCTCCTCCTCCGCCTCCTTCCTCCTCCTCCTTCCTCTTCTTCCTCCTCCTCCTCCTCCTCCTCCTCCTTCTTCTCCTCCTCCTCCTCCTCCTCCTCCTCCTCCTCCTTCTCCTTCTCTTCCAGTTTCCTTTTGAAACAGCATCTTTAAGACAAGATATATGGTACATCAGTGAATGACCAGGTAAATGATGATAGCAAAAGAATATATTGCATTCTGCAAACTTTTGCTTCTTGTCAAATCCTTTTGTGGGAGTCCTTCTCACTGTTATTATCATCCTCCTCTTATTTGACAGGTGAGGTCAAACGGCAGAGTAGTCGATAAAGTTTTCCCATGTATATTTCAAAGAACAATAGTCAATTAACCTTGAAAGAGGTAGACAGAGTTTTGTCTACTGCAAGAGCCCAACATACAGAACATTGCAGAGTAACGAGAGCAGAAAGGGTACAAACAGTCATCAGTTCTGACAAAATTGTCCTATTTGGGGGATTTGTGGAATATTTCTACAGGATTCCAGACTGAGTAGGTTCAGATGATACAGATATATTGTGCAGCCTTGTTTCTTTAGGATGGTAAAATATTGGCATACTACCTACTGTATCTATGTCCTGAAAGTGGATGGCAGAAATTAAAATAATGCAGCTAAGAATAATAACAAGAATGGCAATAATAACAAGAATTTTCCAAACCTTGATCTTGGTGGAATAATAAGAAGAAAAATAAGAAGAAAAGAGAACGAAATGCAGAAAATCACAAAATTCAAAGACCTGCAAATAGAAGTAAAATGACGGTGGCAATAGAAAGCAAAGATAGGGCCCACTGTGATAGGCACCTTGAGTGCAATTCCCCAAAATTGGGAACCACTTTTACATCATTGGCATTGACAACATCACTGTCGGTCAATCACAAAAGGCAGCTTTACTTGGAACAGCTTACATTCTGCAACAGTATTTTTAACAGCATCAAAGAAAAAAAACATCTGCCTACCCCAGGTCTTTAGGAAAGACTCAATAGATTGGAGAAAAATACCAAATCCAGTCTAAACATCTGGCTGACTGTGTGACCAGTGGAACAACAACAACAAAAAGTTCTTTCCGATGGTCCAAATCTTGATCATTCTGAAAGAACTACTATAAAATAATGTAAGGTAATGAAATAATGTCTTTATTGCTATGTTTCATGTGCTAGTTTCCTGCATATTTCTTGAGTGCCAGTTCCTTTACTGCAATTACTCAATCCTACAAGGCAGAAGCTATCTACCCCATCAATGCCTTCACTGCCAGTTCTAAAGCTATTTGCTTACTTGTTCTTATGAGGTTGGCCTTCTTTATAGTCAATATTACCCTTTTTTTTGCCATGGCATTCCTTGACTTTCATTATTTGAGCTTCCAGATGTATTTTCAGCTATCAGAGTAATGTTATCAGACGCCATGGTGGTGCAGTGGTTAGAATGCAGAATTGCAGGCTAACTCTGCCCACTGCCAGGAGTTCGATTCAAGGTTGACTCAGCCTTTCATCCTTCCAAGGTCAGTAAATTGAGGACCCAGATTGTTGTGCGCAAGATGCTGACCCTGTAAACTGCTTAGAGAGGGCTGTAAAGCACTGTGAAGCGGTATATAAGTCTAAGTGCTATTGCTATCAACATAGAACACATCGTGGATGATTCTTCCACCATTTTTAAAGCCACTTTCATCTTCTTCCGATGGAACCTCCCTCTATTCAGCGTGCCAGTTCAATAAATAAGGAAAGAGTGTATAAATTTATCTCACTGCTTTGCAGACCTGGAACCAGTCTGTTTTACCATGTTCTGTCTGTACTGTGGCTTCTTGACATGTAGATATGTTTCACGTGGGAACAGCAAGATGTTCAGAGATTCCCATTTTCTTCAGACTGTGCAACAGCTTTGCATTTCTGACATAATCAAGGCTTTTTCTATAATCAGTGAAACACGCACTGTCTTTGTTTTGGTATTCTTGGCTTTTTTTTTGTTTTTTTATCTAGCATGCATCAGAAACAGGGCCTCTGGCTCCTCAATCTTTTTTTTAAAACCAGATTGAACATCTGGCACTTCCATTTCCTTGAAGGCTCCAATCTGCACTGAATGCTCCTAATAGTTATTTTTATGCATGCGAAATTAATAATATTTTGTGATAGTTTGCACACTGTGTAAAGTCTCCTTTTTGGGTTCTGGTATGTAGAACTGACCTCTTCAATCTGTTCTCCAGATTGTCATTTTCCAGATTCGCTGACATAGTTTGGTTATAAAGTTTGTTGATTACATTGTAGTAGGTATTCTGTAGAAGGTATTCTGCCAGTTCCTGTAGCCTTCTGACTTGGTAATGATCTTTGATAATGATCAAAGAGTTGATTTAACTTCATATTCTAGTAGTACAGATTCTTATAAAGAGAGAATACCTTCTGACATCTCTTGGACATTTTCATCCCTACAGTACAGAATTTCACTATACTCCTTCCATCTCTATTTAATCTTACAGAATACATAATAATACATTTGGAAGGGATCTTTGAGGTCTACTAGTCCAACACCCTGCTTGAGCAGGAGATCCCATACCTATCAAATGCCGGAGAAATCAGGTGATCCAGGCAATTCAAATGGATATAAAGATTTATTGTAAGCTTAAGCTCTCTATAAGAATCTGAACTACTAATGGTTCAGGAATTCATGGTGGGCTGGACTTAGTCCTCTTGCAAGTGTGAATGGACCTATGACGGATGATGCATTTAACCCCTCCCTCCGGCTCAGACTGGCCATCTCCTACAATGCCATTCCAGACAAACGGCTGTCCAATCTCTTCTTTAAAAATCTCCAGTGTTGTAGCACTCACAATCTTCTTTGAATCTGTTACTTCTTGGCACTCCTTAGGGTACCAATTTAAGTCTGCAACCTCCTTCTGAGTTCAAAATATATGAATGACTTTGGGAATGAGGGGAAGAGATGCTGCCTTAGAAATAGATAAGAGAGACAGGAAACACCCCCACCCCCCAATGGCTTAACCATCAGAGAAAGAAACTTAGGAAAAACCAGTCCTATTGGAGTGGAGGTGAGAAGTTTGTGCCCTCAGACTTGCAAGATTTTGTTAATGTAGCCTTACAATAAAGCTTTCAACAAAAAAAAAAGTAAAAGAGTCCTTGTGGGTTTTACTCCACTAGTTGTAACCAACTTTGAGGGGCAGTTCTCAGCTCTGTTTCTAGGTCATTGAGCCAGTGCTGTCCGTGGTCATGTGGCCATCATGCCATCGTGTCACAGCATAGCACATGCAGTGAAACATGGAATGCTGTTACCTTCCCACTGAAGTATTTATCTATTTGCATGTAGCATGCTTTTGACCTGCTAGGTTGGCAGGAGCTGGGGCAAGTGACGTGAACTCACTCCGTCACCTGGTAGTAGGACTCAAACTGCTGGAGCAAAGTCCTTCTCCAGCATCTTTTAAGCCAGTTTTCAATAAAATAGAATTAGCTTATTTAGTCATATTTCCTGTCTGAGTTTACCTGGGCAAGTTGATAATTATGCACTAGAATACTAAAAGGTTGAGGTCATGTAATTAATCCTGAGTGGAGTAAGGTGGCAGAGTGGGTAGGGCTATATCTCATGTATGGCTAACGGACACATTTTTTTTTTTTAGTTTTTTCTGGAGGTGGATAAATCTGGATAGAAAAATTATCCTGCTTTCTCTCCTTTCAGTTTTCATATGTGTCTTTCATAGCTTTCATTTATTTTCTCTCTCAGAGAGAATTTGCTTCCACGATTCCTTTCAAAGAAGAGAATTTCTCACAGGTGGAATGTGGTGTCATTATTTAATGACAAGATGGCCAAAGTATGTGCATGAATATCTCATTTTAAGAGCACAATATCTAGGCTAGGCTGCATTAGGGCAGGGTCCATCTCACATAGCCCACTACTCCATTTTCAATTTCAACCTACCTACAAAGCGGTACGTGGCAAATGTAGTCTATTACTCATCCTGAGCTTCTAATAATCAGGTAGATTGCCTCTGAAAATGGAGGGCAAACCAGGTGGCCAGGCTAATCTCCATTAGCTGATGAGCCATCGGTGAAAAATTAGGACTGTATGAGGCTTCAATTCAGAGACTCTATTCAAAAGTCAATGTTATTCCAAGCCAATTTGATCGACTGCTTGAGTCAGATCAGCTCCCCAGACTAAATCAACAGTCAGATCAAATTGTTTTCAAATTTATTTATTAAATCTGTGTAGCCAGAGGAGGTTGCACCCATCCATGTTACAAAACAGAGCAATACAATCCATCTGAAAAGTTTTGTTGTTGTTTTTTTTAAAAATCATCTTTCCAAATTGAAAAGTCAAACCAAATTGTTAAATTGAGTCAGATGCCTCAGAAGTAATTCAGAAAATGTAACTGAACCAACCTCAAGCTGCACTTCATAGCAACTATTGAGTCAAGTCCAAGGCACCGTGTTTATTTATTAACTGGGCTTTATGTGCCATTCCCATCCAAAAGGATTCCAATTCGAATAAATGGATCTCGCTGAGGATCCAATTTAATTCATATAGGACCAGAGCCAATCATTCATTGCCAAACATTCCGAG
The DNA here is from genome assembly GCA_023970755.1 of Azemiops feae. Taxonomy (NCBI): domain Eukaryota; kingdom Metazoa; phylum Chordata; class Lepidosauria; order Squamata; family Viperidae; genus Azemiops; species Azemiops feae. The sequence goes on along the minus strand of JALGBA010004205.1, from coordinate 203,893 downwards.
GAATCCTATAATTTCCTTAACTTCTCAAGAACGATAAAACAGTATTAAGAAAAAAGAGCTGTTTGAAAAGCATGAAGCTGAAAAAGGTTTTACTTCTATTGATCTATCAGTGAAATCATCAGGAGGCAAATTCACTTCTCTCTCTCTCATTCTGTCTTCCTCTTCCTCCCTCCCTCCCTGCCTCCCTCCCTCCCTCCCTCCCCCTCTCCCTGTCTCCCTCTCTCTCTCTCTCTTTCTCTCTGTGTTTGTTTGTTTGTCTGTGAACACAAGAACCTGCACGTTTCTTGGCATGATTTCAGAAGTGGTTTGCCATTGCTTCCTTCTCTGGGCAAGAGAGAAGGACTGGCCCAAGGTCATCCAGCTTAGGCTTCATGCCTAAGGCAGGACTAGAATTCCCAGTTTCTAACCTGACGCCTTAACCACTATACCAAACTGCCTCTCTGTCTTTTCCTCCATCCTAAGGTCAGAGAGATAAAAAACATACATATAATGTATGCTCATTCTGAGAACATATTTAGCTCATGAAGCCTTGGGAATTTATTTTTCAAAAGCATTTTATATGCAAAAAGGATTGTTCAACATGGACAGAATGAAAATTACTTTTTCCATATCTCTTTGACAACAAAACCAAACCCCCCCCCCCAAAGAACTGTAAATGCCACTTTCCTTCCAAGGACTTTACACTCACCTCCTACTAGGACTGTGTTCATTGTGAATTTAAACCGATTGCAAACTGCAATTATATGCAGAAATGCCACAAAGAAATATTTTAAACGCACAACATTAAATACTCTTTTTAATTAAACTGTAATGTAAAAATGTTACCTTATCTTTTTAGGACTCCAACAGTAGCAGTTTGAGCCAAACCAACTGTAAGGACCTGATCAATAATTGAGGGTTCTGACACCAACTTCAGGTATTCTATTTTTTTAAGCTCTTGAAAGGTGTTCTTTTAATAATGTATATGTTAAAAACATGTCATAAGGTGTCAGATAATTTTTTTTTTCATAATGCATCCTAAACATCCCATCTTGGGCAATAGGTAGAGGATGGTTGCCTATATTCAAGTTAATCCATCTTCTGCTCAGAAAGATGGATTAGATCCTACAGGCAAACATCTCATATTCAACATAGAGCTGTCATTTCAGATACTAACCCAATAACAGTAACAGTATAACAGAGTTGAGAAGGACCATGGAGGTCTTCTAGTCCAGCCCTCTGCTCAAGCAGGAGATCCTATACCATTTCAGACAAGTGGTTGTCCAGTCTCTTCTTAAAAACCTCCAGTGATGAAGCACCCACAATTTCTGGAGGTAAGCCATTCTATTGGTTAATTGTTCTATGAGTAAATTCCTCCTTATGGATCATAGATTCATAGAATCCTATTATTGAAAGGGACCTCGGAGATAGACAACATCACCACCAGTTGGATCTGTAGCTGGCTGATGAACTATACTCAACGAGTAGTCCTCAATGGTACTACATCCACATGGAGAGAAGTAAGCAGTGGGGTACCACAAGGCTCCGTCTTAGGCCCAGTACTCTTCAATATCTTCATTAATGACTTAGATGAGGGAATAGAAGGGGAACTCATCAAATTTGCAGATGACACTAGCCCACACCCCAGAAGACAAGCTCAGGATCCAAAAAGATCTTGACAAACTTGAACAAGGGGCCCTATCCAACAAAATGAATTTTAATGTGGAGAAAAGCAAAGTTTTACATTTAGGCAGGAAAATTAGGCAGATTAGGCGAGACCTGGATCAAAAACAGTAAATGTGAGAGGGACTTTGGAGTGCTAGTGGACAATCTCTTGACTATGAGCCAGCAGTGTGCAGCAGCAGCAAAAAAAGCTAATGCAATCCTGGGTTGTATAAACAGAGGCCTAGAATCAAGATCACGTGAAGTATTAGTACCACTTTATAAAACCCTAGTAAGACCACACCTGGAATACTGCAACTAATTTTGGTCACCATACTACAAAAAAGATGTTGAGACTTTGGACAAATTTCAGAGAAGAGCAACTAAAATGATCAAAGGCCTGGAGACTAAAACATATGAAGAATGATTGCAGGACTTGGGTTTGGCTAGTCTAAAGAAAAGAAACAGGAGCGACAAATATTCCAGTATTTGAGGGGCTGCCACAAAGAAGAGGGGGTCAAACTATTCTCCAAAGCACCAGAGGGCAGGACAAGAAACAATAGTTGGAAACTGACCAAAGAGAGAAGCAACCTGGAATTAAGGAGAAACTCCTTAACAGTGAGGACAACTAATCCGGACGATTGCCTTCAGAAATCGTGGGCACTCCATTACTGGAGATTTTTAAGAAAAGACTGGACAGTCACTTGTTTGAGATGGTATAGGTTTTACTGCTTGAGCAGGGGACTGGACTAGAAGATCTCCAAGGTGCCTTCCAGCTCTGCTCTATTCTATTCTATTCTATTCTATTCTATTCTATTCTATTCTATTCTATTCTATTCTATTCTATTCTATTCTATTCTATTCTATTCTATTCTATTCTATTCTATTCTATTCTATTCTATTCTATTCTATTCTATTCTATTCTAACCTAGTCTAGTCTAGTCTAGTCTAGTCTAGTCTAGTCTAGTCTAGTCTAGTCTAGTCTAGTCTTCAAAAACCTCCAGTGATGGAACATCCACAACATCTGGAGATTATCTCTTCTTCCATACCTCTACACATGTGTGAATCTAATTAAATATTGGTTGTTCCCATTTTCCATCCGAGCCAATGGCAGCCATTCTTTTTCAGCCCCCCCAAAAAGCAAGAAATAGCTAACTCCTTCTGAAATCTTGCCCAAAAAACAAACAAACCCTTCAGGGACTTGTCCAATAGTCAACACTGACACAAAGGCACATTTACAAGTCTATAGAGATAATAAAAATGTTGTATTGCCAGTTTATGACCAATGTCAGCTAATTATAGCAAGACCCACAACCTGATTTATTTTAGCATTTCCCAGCAGGTTTCATTTTGCTCGCCAAATCTTATTCTTTGCCATTGAGAGAGACGGACAACCTTCCAAAGATAAAATTGTATCGAGCGTAGCTCAGGTTTGAAGCTTTCCAAGGCAACTTTCTCAATTTAGAAATACTATTTTGCACTTAAGCAAGTTCTTGTGAAAACCGTTAACACATTTGTTTTTCCTAAAGGAAGTTCCAATTTTTTTTATTATTTTTTTTGCAATGGTTTTACCATATGTCAATTGTCTGTTCTGATTCACAGCTCCTCCGGAATTTGCTTCTTAAGATCATCTCCTTCCCCCTAAGAAAGTATTCAACTCCCCAATTTGAAAAAAAATAATAATTGTTGCAATGAAAGGAACACATATGCAAAGGGAAGCAGAAAAGTTCTGGAATCTAGTTGAAGCTTTTGTCGTTTAGACTCATTTTCAGAAATGAGTAAGTATGGTGTGGGGGGGTGGAATGATTGTGGATAGTATTTGCTCATTGCAAAATAATCTCGCCCCCATATGAGGCAGGATAACTAAATAAATGAGAATATTGGTTGTTTGTTTTCATTGTCTACAGCCTGAAGGATTCTTCCCAGTGTACAGCATCATCAATTCTCAGAGATCGTTTCAGTCAAGAATAATCTGAGTATGTCTTCAGATGTTCACTGCAGCACCTTAGAAATTAGGAAATGATTTTATCTTTAGCCAGCTATTATTTGCGACTAAAAAAGTAGGAGAAAGAAGAGAAGGATGACGTTTAAGGTGATTAAGGGATGACATCAAGAACTGTATTTTAATGGACAAGAAGGGAATTCTATAATAATTGAACCCAAGCTTTTGGCCCATAGCTTCTGTTTGGGTCACTCTTTTCCCCATTGTATCACTTTACCTGGTGCCTGGGACTTCCACAATTGACTTACGACCACAGTGGAGCCCAAAATTTTCATTGTTAAGCAAGACAGTTGTTGAGTGAATTGTGCACACCGCAGCGGAGGCCTAAAGCGAAAAGGTTTTATAAAACCCAGCTGAAGGCCTAGGACTGGGGTGACGGCACGCGTGCCCACGTGAAGTATTAATACCACTTTACAATGCCTTGGTAAGGCCACACTTGGAATACTGCATCCAGTTTTGGTCATCACGATGTAAAAAAGACGTCGAGACTCTAGAAAGAGTGCAGAGAAGAGCAACAAAGATGATTAGGGGACTGAAGGCTAAAACATACAAGGAACGGTTGCTGGAATTGGGAATGTCTAGTTTAATGAGGAGAAGGACGAGGGGGGACATGATAACAGTGTTCCAATATCTCAGGGGCTGCCCCAAAGAAGAGGGAGTGAAGCTATTCTCCAAAGCGCCTGAAGGCAGGACAAGAAGCAGTCAAGGAGAGAAGCAACCTAGAACTAAGGAGAAACTTCCTGACAGTGAGAACAATTAACCAGTGGAACAACCTGCCTCCAGAAGCGGTGAATGCTCCAACACTGGAAGTTTTTAAGAAGAGACTGGACAGCCATTTGTCTGAAATGGTCTAGGGTTTCCTGCCTGAGCAGGGGGTTGGACTAGATGACCTCCAAGGTCCCTTCCAACTTATTATTATTATTATTATTATTATTATTATTATTATTATTATTATTATTATTATTATTATTATTATTATTATTATTATTATTATTATTATTATTATTATTATTATTATTATTATTATTATGTGGATCACTACAGTTGTTAAGTAACTCATGCAGTTATTAAATGATTCTGGCTTCCTCCATGGACTTTCCTTGTCAGAAACCAGCTGGGAAGGCCGCAAACAATGATCACATGATCCCAGGACAATGCGACTGTCGTAAGTACATGCCAGTTGCCAAGTGCCTGAATTTTGATCACGTGATCACGGGGATGCCGCAATGGTCATAAGTGTGAAAGCCAGTCCTAAGTCACTTTTTTCAGCATTGTTGTAACTTTGAACGGTCACTAAACAAATGGTGGTAAATCAAGAATTATCTGTAATTCCTGTTTTGTCTTATTTCTTTGTTTAAGATTAAGACCCTGAGATTCTGCTGGGCTCTGACATTAAGAAATATTACTAAATAAGAAACATGTAAGAAACTTGTTCAATATCGTCCGGTCTTATTATTTAAACCTGCTCTGTTATTAGATATTGGAATGGCACAAAGAGTAACTCCTGCAGAGGTCTTAACCTCTGTTCCTCCATCTGCACCAATTAAGTGTAATGTGCAATGAAATGTTAATCTTGCCTAATTAAATGTGGTATTAATTTTGTAAAATGAGGTGCTTTTTTTAAACCCGTGTTAATTGTAAGGCTTGTTGTTCTATCCTAAATTAAGGACTAAATTGGATTTAAGAAGGGAAGAGAGTATCATTTCGTATGACTAGAAATAAATACCTTTTACTGGTTTTTGTCTAGGGTAAAACACAGTTCCGTGTAGCATCAGTTCAGATTCATTGTTGTTACTACAAATAAAAAGAGGAGGAGTTCACCACCAGAAGTTACTAATAAAAAGTAATAAAGGGAAGATAAAGATAAAGGTAAAGGTTTTCCCAGTCCAGTTGGGTCCAACTTTAGGGCCTGGTGCTCATCTCCTTTTCCTAGCTGAGGGAGCCAGCATTGTCTGAAGACATCTCCGTGGTCACATGGCCGGCATGACTATATGTTGAGGCGCACAGAATGCTGTTATCTTCCCACCAAAACAGTAGCAATAGCATTTAGAGTTATATACCGCTTCACAGTGCTTTATTGCCCTCTCTAAGCAGTTTACAGAGTCAGAATATTGCCTCCGACAATCTGGGTCCTCCTTTTACTGATCTCGGTAGGATGGAAGGCTGAGTCAACCTTGAGCCGGTCAGGATTGAACTGCTGGCTGTGGGCAGAATTAGCCTGCAATACTGTTCTAACCACTGGGATGGAGGGAGGGAGGGAAGGAGGGAAGGAAGGAAGGAAGGAAGGAAGGAAGGAAGGAAGGAAGGAAGGAAGGAAGGAAGGAAGGAAGCCAGTCAGGATTGAACTGCTGGCTGTGGGCAGAATTAGCCTGCAATACTGTTCTAACCACTGGGATGGAGGGAGGGAGGGAAGGAGGGAAGGAAGGAAGGAAGGAAGGAAGGAAGGAAGGAAGGAAGGAAGGAAGGAAGGAAGGAAGGAAGCCAGTCAGAACTGAACTGCTGGCTGTGGGCAGAATTAGCCTGCAATACTGTTCTAACCACTGGGATGGAGGGAGGGAGGGAAGGAGGGAAGGAGGGAAGGAAGGAAGGAAAGAAGGAAAGAAGGAAGGAAGGAAGGAAGGAAGGAAGGAAGGATTATAGCAATAGCACTTAGACTTATATACCGCTCCACAGTACTTTACAGCCCTCTTTAAGCAGTTTACTGAGTCAGCCTATTGCCCCCAACAATCTGGGTCCTCATTTTACCGACCCTGGAAGGATGGAAGGCTGAGTCAATCTTGAGCCGGGTCTGGATCAAACTCCTGGCAGTGAGCAGAATCAACCTGCAATACTGCATTCTAACCACTGCCCCACCACGGTTCTGTGATACCTATTGATCTACTCGCAGATGCATGCTTTTGAACTGCTAGGTAGGCAGGAGCGGAGTAAGTAACAGGAGCTCACTCTGTTGCACAGCGCTCTGGTCTTGAACCAGGGCTGTCAGCTTTCCAGCATCTTTAACTGCTGAGCCACCACACCGCCTAAAGGTAGGATAATTTTTTTCCAATAAATACATGCATACATGCATGTATGCATGCATGCATATATACATACATATTGTAATTTTCGTGAGATTCCCCAAACCCCTAGCACATTCTACAATCAGCTGATATTTCCTATTGAAGGGCTTTAAACAGTCCTATAATGGCTTAGGGCACCCATTTCACCCCTGATCCTCCTGAAAAGGGCCCAAATCTCTCTTAGTCCACTTGGATGCACCACAGCTGCCATTTCTCCTGTGGCCCTCGCATAACGTCCTCCATATTTGGAAGAACTGACATCATATTAAGATGCACAGACATTGAAAGTACCAAAAGTAGACCTGTACACGTCGACGTGAATTAAACGGATCCCTGAATTCACTGGCGCTAACGCTTTCTGCACATGTGCGCATGCTTCAGTGGTCCATATCTATCGAGATGAAGTTGGAGAGTCAGTCTGAATTGATCTGGACATCGAAATTGAAACAGATATATTGGAGCACTTGAATTGAGCTGAACCACTCTGCACAGCCTTAACAGAAAATCTTTAATCTATGCAACAGGAATAGCTAATTAATAGGAGCAGACTTTCAGATGTACTTGGATTATGACTCTTCTCATCCCCCCCATCATCATTCATGTCGGCCAGGATTGATGAAAGGTGGAGCTCAGCTTTTACGGGGGAGGGAGTGATATGTTTCCTAGCTTTGCCGTAAATGTCTAAGACTCGTTTTCCCAGGTTACCTGCCTTACAAAATCCAGAAGATTAAGCAGTACAGGTAGTCCTTGATTGAGGACCACAACTGAGCCCAAAACCTCCGTTGCTAAGTGAGACATTTGTTGAGTGAATTTTGCCCCATTTTGCGACCTTTCCTGCCACACTTGCTAAGCGAATCCTTCAGTCGTTAAGTTAGTAACACGGCTGTTAAGTGAATTTGGTTCCCCGCTGACTTTGCTTGTCAGAAAGTCACAATATGACCACGGGATCAGATGACCATGGGATACTGCAACCGTCATAAGGTCCTGGGGATGCTGCAATGGTCATAAGTGTGAAGAATGGTGATAAGCCACTTTTTTTTCAGTGATGTTGTAACTTCGAACACTACATGAACTGTTGTAAGTTGAGAATTATTTCTATTGTGTGTTGCCTGAATTAGCTATAGTTCCTCCATTTGACCACCAATTCTGGGTATGACTAAATTGGGGCTTTCTGAAAGGATATTTTTGCAGGCATATTTAGGTGTCTGGGTCCATGTTTGCCAAAGTCTTGGTTTCTACAGGTAGTTTTCAACTTACAAGCACAGCGGAGCCCAAATTTTATGTTGCTAAGTGATAAATTTGTTTTGCCCCGTTTTACAACGTTTTTGCCACATTTGTCAGGTGAATCACTGCAGCTGTTCAATGAGTAACATGGTTGTTAAGTGAATCTGGCTTCCCCATTGACTTTGCTTGTCGGGAGGTCTGAAAAGGGGATCACATAGGTCCAGGACGCTGCAACTGTCATAAATGTGAGTCGGTTGTCAAGCATCCGAATGTAACTCAGTTGACCATAGGGAGGCTACAACGGTCATAAGTGTGAAAAATGGTCATAGGTCACTTTTTTTCTGTGCCTTGTAACTTCAAAATGTCACTAAATGAACTGTTGTAAGTCAAGGGCTACCTGTATATTGTGTGCTTACGTCTCTCTCTCTCTCTCTCTCTCTCTGTGTGTGTGTGTGTTCTTGCCTAGTTCTTTTCCTATTGGCCTAGTAATTCAGACAAAATTCCCCTTTTCTTTAAAATGCCATATATTCTCCACCTGGCAAAGGACTCTGACAACTCCTGATAAATACTTTGTAGACACCCAGACAGAGAAACCACTGTAATTGCCTTCATAATGACTCCTAGACATCAAAGGAAGGCAAATAATGGTATTTAACACTGTTTCCATTCTTTAGCTGAAATGTAATTTTATAGAGTTATTGTCAGGCAGCACAGTGACTGTACAAGCACAACTGTCATATCCGACTCCTATTAATTAGCTACCCACAAGAGGTCTGGAAAAAGCAATAGCCAACTTCTCCCCATCTCAGATGCCCTGGCAGAAACTGAAAGCACGGGGGTGGCCTGATTAACACAGCTGCTTAGATCAGGATTTCCCCAGCTATCCGTCAATTGGCATTTGAAGAATCAATTAATTAGTTCTCCAAATAATCTATTCAGGGGTTAATGAAAGTACAGCTGAGGAAACCTATAGACTATCGAGGTTTGGTGAAGAGCAGAGCACCCCCATAAGCTATATAAGTTCATGATTTGACCAAGCCTACTGGATTTTTCTGTTAAATTTTAGTGACTTGATCGTAGGCCACCATGGTAGAAGTCATGCAAGTTATAATTGTAGGAGAAGAAGAGGTGGAGCTTGGAGACGGAGTCAAGAGAGGACTCAACCTAGAATCGTTATGTGATTATGTGTCCACAAATGCTTGAGGTTCAGCCCCCCCCCTTGAATTCCATTGCCACTTATCTATAGAAGAGCACCATGCTGAGTTAAATGCATCATAAGTCACGAGTCCCTGAGCGCCCACAAGAGATCTAAGTCCAACCCACCTTGAATGCCCTTCTTATCTCCTGCCCATTTCCCTTGACTGGTAGTTGGCCAGATTCTGATAGAGAGCTTAAGCTTGCAATAAATCTTTCCACTCATTTGAACTGTGTGAATCTCCTGATTTTCAGGGTGCTGGACATAATCTAGAGCCAATTTACTGCTGACCCTTAGTTGACTAGATTCTTGTGTATGGGCTTCAACAATACATCTTCTTAACTGCAATTTAACATACGGTCCTGATTCTTTGCACTTGGCACTAAAGCCCCCCAAGCAAATGTCATAAATTCTAATTCCCATCATTGGAATCCTTCTGGAGTGTCTATGAGTTCAGACTTCGATTTCTGAGATATTGCAAATGGCATGTTGGTGGAGCCATATATGGCCCACAGGTTATGTATCTCGTGCCAGAATATCTCTAGTTCACCTTCCTAAATGAGCAAGATGGAAATACAATCTCAGAAATTTAAAACTCCTCACTTATTTCTTACACTTATAATGTTGTTGTACCTGCACAACATGGCCATGTTAAACAGGGGTAGGCAACCTTGGCTCTTTTATGACTCGTGGACGTCAACTCCCAGAATTCCTGAGCCAGCCATGCTGAGGGGAAAGGGAGAGGTTTCCAAGTTGAGCCATGCTGGATCAGGAATTCTGGGAGTTGAAGTCCACGAGTCATAAAAGAGCCAAGGTTGCCTACCCCTGGCCATGTAGAATGGTAGTAATAATTGCTTTATTTTCACAATCCATCACTTTTTCTATATAATAAAGCGATAGATTTCTGTTTTGTAAGAGATGGCAAGTTCCTGAAAAGCTCTTCTTGGGCTAATGAACTTGTGCCATTATCAGGTCTGCCATCACATTGCTTCAGACCTGTTTCACTTCGATGGCATCCTGCCATAAAAGGGGGAAGGGAAGAGGGGGATGACAGGATGAGAAGAACCAGAGGTGCCAGCCTGGAACAGAGCTTGAGGGATTCAAAGACACAAGCTTGGGAATGGAATGGAGTGGAATGCAGAATGCCCATCCAAAGAGATACAGTACCAAAAGTGAAGCTGATCTGAACTAGACTGTGTTGTTTCTCTGTGTTATGTGTGTGTGTGTGTGTATGTGGTTATGTGCATAATTTTTTGTCATGTTTATGTAGTGTATATTGGAGGTGGTTACCCTCTAACAGCTGAATGCAATGAAATTTCATTTTAATGTATGCATTCCATTCTATTCCATTCCATTCCACTCCACTCCACTCCACTCCACTCCACTCCACTCCACTCCACTCCACTCCACTCCACTCCACTCCACTCCATTCCATTCCACTCCACTCCATTCCATTCCATTCCATTCCATTCCATTCCTCCAATATTTATTCCATTCCATTCCATTCTGTTCCTCTAATACTGTATCTATTCTATTCTATTCTATTCTATTCTATTCTATTCTATTCTATTCTATTCTATTCTATTCTATTCTATTCTATTCTATTCTATTCTATTCTATTCCATTCCATTCCATTCCATTCCATTCCTCCAATATTTATTCCATTCCATTCCATTCTGTTCCTCTAATATCTATTCTATTCTATTCTATTCTATTCTATTCTATTCTATTCTATTCTATTCTATTCTATTCTATTCTATTCTATTCTATTCCATTCCATTCCATTCCATTCCTCCAATATTTATTCCATTCCATTCCATTCTGTTCCTCTAATACTGTATCTATTCTATTCTATTCTATTCTATTCTATTCTATTCTATTCTATTCTATTCTATTCTATTCTATTCCATTCCATTCCATTCCTCCAATATTTATTCCATTCCACTCCATTCTGTTCCTCTAATATCTCTTCTCTTCTCTTCTCTTCTCTTCTCTTCTCTTCTCTTCTCTTCTCTTCTCTTCTCTTCTCTTCTCTTCTCTTCTCTTCTCTTCTCTTCTCTTCTCTTCTCTTCTCTTCTCTTTTCTCTTCTCTTCTCTTCTCTTCTCTTACATTACATTACATTACATTACATTTCCAAAGATAACCAAGATAAGCAAGGGAGGGGGGAGGGCTTGGGAGAAAGGAAAATTACTGGGACTAAGCGAGAAATCATCAGATCTGGCTTTGCTACACTGTAACCACTTGGCATCAGTAAAAGTATACCTTTTGCTACAAATGAAGTTGAGGGTCTTTCTTTCCTGAATGCCCAAGCTGGGACAGGCCTGACAGCCACTTGTCGAGAACAGGATGAGTAAGAGAATATCGGCAAACCTAGGAGAATGATAAGTTGGATCGAAGAGACTCTTGATCAATGAATTGACATGCAGTGGGGTTAAAGTGCACTGCTGCTTTACCTGTGTTTTAGTAAGTGTTGTTCTGGATAGGTGACCTTGATGACTCTCAGATGGATATTATCATATAGTACCCTGACTATGAAGGATTATTACAATTTCCTCCCAAGCTTGTCTCTAGAAATCAGGTCAAAATGGCACAAAATCTGCCATCAGCATATATGTGTGGGTGTGGGTGTACAGTATATATTTAGCTTTAATAATCTTTTTTTTAAAGTAAGAATATCTCAATACAATACTTTTCTTCCCTTGGGACAAATAACACATGTAGGTAATAGAATTATTTTGGTACAAATGTACTGCCAAAAGAACACTTTCTCAAAATTTAAAAAAAAAAAAAAAAAACCCCAGACAAGATGGGAATCATCCTTCAAAACTCAACACAGGGAGATCCAAGATTGAACAAATAGAAGCAATTTGTTTTCAAAATGCGTAAGTCAAGTCTGGAATTTGGTGCCATCATATGGCCACCAGTTTAGAAAATTTTAAAGGGGAATTAAGCTATTCACAGAGAACACAGCAAATAAAGGGCTGTTCATCTTTGCTTCGTTGGATATCTCAGTCTATGGAGATTCTCCATCATCCAGGTCATGGTTGTCCCAAAAGTGCTTTTTCAAAAGGCAACTGGACTTTGTTTTTTTCCTTGAAGACATTTCATTTCTCATCCAAGAAGCTTCAGCGCTGAAGACACTTCTTGGATGAGAAGCAAAAAACAAAGTCCAGTTGCCTTTTGAAAAAGCACTTTTGGGATATCTCAGTCCTAATAACTTTGAGAGGAATGCCCTCCCTCCCTCCCTCCCTCCCTCCCTCCCTCCCTCCCTTCCTTCCTTCCTTCCTTCCTTCCTTCCTTCCTTCCTTCCTTCCTTCCTTCCTTCCTCCCTCCCTTTCCTCCTTCCTTCCCGCCTCACCCATCCCTCCCTCCCTTCCTCCTCCCTTCCTCCCTTCCTCCCTTCCTCCTTCCTTCCTTCCTCCCTAATTCTCCCTTACCTCCCTTTTCTCCCTCCCTCCCTGCCCTCCTCCCTACCACACTCCTTCCTTTCCCTTCCTTCCTTCCTTCCCTTCCTTCTTCCTTCCTTCCTCCTTCCTTCCTTCCTTCCCTTCCTTCCTTCCTTCCTTCCTCTTCCTTCCTTCCCTTCCTTCCTTCCTCCCTCCCTTCCTCCGCTCCCTTCCTCCCCCCAGCCCTCCCTCCCTCCCTCCTTCCTTCCTCCTCCTCCCTCCCTCCCTCCCTTCCTCCCTCCCTCCCTTCCTCCCTTCCTTCCTTCCTCCCTCCCTCCCTCCCTTCCTCGCTCCTCCTTCCTCCCTCCCTCCTCCCTCCCTCCCTCCCTTCCTCCCTTCCTTCCTTCCCTTCCTTCCTTCCTTCCTTCCTCCTCCTCCCTTCCTTCCTCCCCTCCCGTCCCGTCCTCCTCCCTCCCCCCTTCTCCCCGTCCCTTCCTTCCGTCCTCCCTCCCTTCCTCCCTTCCTTCCTTTCTCCCTCCTCCTCCCTCCCTTCCATCTTCCTTCCTTCCTTTCCTTCCTTCCTTCCTCCTTCCTCCCTCCCTCCCTCCTCCCTCCCTCCCTTCCTCCCCTTCTCCCTACATCCTCCCCCCTTCCTTCCTCCCTTCCTCCCTCCCTTCCTCCCTTCCTCCTTCCTTCCTCCCTTCCTCCCTTCCTCCCTTCCTCCCTCCCTTCCTTCCTTCCTTCCTCCCTCCCTCCCTTCCTTCCTTCCTGGTTGTAGTGTCCTTTCTGACAAGCAAAGCCAATGGGGAAGCCAGATTCATTTTACAATCGTGTTACTAACTTCACAACTCCAGTGATTCACTTAACAGCTGTGGCAAGAAAGAGCATAAAATGGGGCAAAATTCACTTAACCCCTGTCTTGCTTAGTCACAGAAATTTTGGACTCGGTTGTGGTCCTTACTACAGGACTACCTGCATTATTTTGTAGCATCCCCTTCATCCCAGCCACGTTTTAAGCCAAAAACCATCCTGCTTGCCATGTGCTTTCACCATTTGGGGATCTCCCCCACCCCCATGACTTCCAACTGAGATTGTCGAGATAGCTGTCAGAGCTCGTTACACCTTACGCAAGACGAGAGAGCTTGCTCCTTTGGCTAATGGGCTCCTTCCCTGATCTGCATGCTCATTTTCTGATACCTGATGAGGCGACAAGGTCATTGGGCATACAAGTCCTCATTTGAAAACTTACATACAAGTGAGAGAGAGGTTGGTGGGGTCTATCAGATCTGTCAATCAATTAAGGAAAATTATTGAACAAGGACACAGGGGGTGGGGGGAGGAAAAGCAGATAGAAGGAATAGAAATGACCACGATACAACACCATAGGGAAACTGGCCATTTGGATGTGATGCGATTTCACGAACTAAGAGTAGACCTTTATTTTTCATTCAAGACTATTTACTATTTCTCTTCCATCCATGCCCAACCAAATACAAAAGACAATTAACAGACAATTAATCGGTGGAACAGCTTGCCTTCAGAAGTTGTGGGTGCTTCACTGGAGGTTTTTAAGAAGAGACTGAACAGCCACTTGTCTGAAATGGTATAGGGTCTCCTGCTTGAGTAGGGGGTTGGACTAGAAGACCTCCACGGTCCCTTCTAGCTCTATTCTGATTGAAAAGCAGCCCTTGTTCATGTTTGAAGCCCTGCTACAAAAATACGGCATTCCATCCTTGCTGAATCATAGAAAAACGGTTAAGGGAGCTAGGAATATCTAGCCTACCAAAGAGAAGGATTTAGGGGGACCTGATGGCTGTCTTCCAGTACTTGAGAGGCTGTCACAAAGAAGAGGGGATTGACTTATTCTCTAAGGCACCAGAGGGATGAACACGAAGCATTGGCTCCATGCTTGTCAAAGACAAGAGTCAACCTAAAAGGAAGGAGAAATTTTCTGACAGTGAGAACCATTAATCAATGGAATAGCTTGCCTCCTGGAGATGTGGGTGCTCCATCACTGGGGGTTTTCCAGAATAGACTGGTATGGTATAAGGCTCCTGCCTTGAGAGGGGGTTGGACTAGAAGACCTCCAAGGTCCCTTCCAGCCCTTTGATTCTATGAGTCTAAGTCATCTGGCTGTTGTATAACCACAGGGGACTTCAAATCCAGACCATAAGTGACCCCAGGAAAATCTGTTACGACTTCGTTCGACTGCGAAATGACTGGTCATAACTCAAAGATGGCCTGTATGAAGTAGTGTAGAATTTTATATTAATGAAGTATTAATACCACTTTACAAAGCCTTGGTAAGGCCACACTCGGAATACTGCATCCAGTTTTGGTCACCACGATGTAAAAAAGATGTTGAGACTCTAGAAAGAGTGCAGAGAAGGGCAACAAAGATGATTAGGGGACTGGAGGCTAAAGCATGTCAGGAACGTTTGCTGGAATTGGGTATGTCTAGTTTAATGAAAAGAAGGACTAGGGGTGACATGATAGCAGTGTTCCAATATCTCAGGGGTTGCCACAAAGAAGAGGGAGTCAAGCTATTCTCCAAGGCGCCTGAAGGCAGGACAAGAAGCAACGGATGGAAACTAATCAAGGAGAGAAGCAACCTGGAACTGAGGAGAACTTCCTGACAGTTAGAACAATTAACCAGTGGAACAACCTGCCTCCAGAAGCGGTGAATGCCCAACACTGGAAGTTTTTAAGAAGAGACTGGACAGCCATTTGTCCGAAATGGTATAGGTTTTCCTGCCTGAGTCAGGGGGTGGACTTTATTATTATTATTATTATTATTATTATTATTATTATTATTATTATTATTATTATTATTATTATTATTATTATTATTATTATTATTATTATTATTATTATTATTATTATTATTATTATTATCTTCCATGTAAGTTTTGAATGAACAAACAGAGATCTCACTTTATTCCCTAAAATGAAACTCTGATTTTGAGTTTTGCTGATTAGATGGGTTTGTTGTTATAGAAGTGGCTAGTAAATATGATTATGTAAAAGTAAAAAGTTGAGGTGGGATGTTATTACTGCACCGGGAAAAAAAAAGAATCAGATGCCAATGCTTTTATTTTCCCTTTCACCCTACCCTTTTCCCTCTTCTTTCCCTGTTCTCCCATGATTTTCATTTTTCTTTGTATTTTTATGTTTCATGTTTTGATAAACTAATAAATATTTGCGACATACTTTATTCCTGGTCATATAGACAGACAAGGACTTGGGAACTGATATTCTTACCCAGCCAATCCTTTCATTGAATTCCATGGAGCAATTCCATCCGATATCAACACCGTTGCTGGAATTTTCTTGTGTCTTTCTGCAGTTTCTTCTGCATTGAACCAAATCTTTCTTCCAGAATGGTATAGGGTCTCCTGCATGACTAGAAGACTACAAGGACCCTTCCAATCCTATTGTTCAATATTCTATGTTTTATTTTGTTTAAACATTATTGAGATGAGGAATAGGAATGTGTGGATCACACCACTAGGACCCTATGTTGGAGTCTTGAATGAAGTTGGAACAACTGTTATCTTTCAGTCTATCCTACGCAACCCAAATTTGTAGAGTTATTATAAAGATAAAAATCTGGGAATGAGATATGTGAAGTATACGTGAAGTATTAATACCACTTTACAATGCCTTGGTAAGGCCACACTTGGAATACGGCATCCAGTTTTGGTCACCACGATGTAAAAAAGATGTTGAGACTCTAGAAAGAGTGCAGAGAAGAACAACAAAGATGATTAGGGGACTGGAGGCTAAAGCATATCAGGAACGTTTGCTGGAATTGGGTATGTCTAGTTTAATGAAAGAAGGACTAGGGGTGACATGATAGCAGTATTCCAATATCTCAGGGGTGCCCACAAAGAAGAGGGAGTCAACCTATTCTCCAAAGCCCTGAAGGCGGAACAAGAAGTAACAGATGGAAACTAGTCAAGGAGAGAAGCAACCTGGAACTGAGGAGAAACTTCCTGACAGTTTAGAGCAATTTAACCAGTGGAACAACCTGCCTCCAGAAGCAGTGAATGCTCCAACACTGGAAGTTTTTTAAGAAGAGACTGGACAGCCATTTGTCCGAAATGGTATAGGGTTTCCTGCCTGAGCAGGGGGTTGGACTCGATGACCTCCAAGGTCCCTTCCAGCTTATTATTATTATTATTATTATTATTATTATTATTATTATTATTATTATTATTATTATTATTATTATTATTATTATTATTATTATTATTATTATTATTATTATTATTATTATTATTATTATTATTATTATATGTGAGCATCCTATATGCTACCTTGAGCTTCTTCATTTTGAACCTATGGTATATAAATGATATAAAAGAATAAATCAGAATTGCATATTTGGGCTGAGCCTCTGAGCTTACGTGGCAAATTCAAGCCTTCCTACTAAATATTTAACATATTTCAGCATCAGCAATAGTTCTGTGCAGTCATACCTATCCTGGAGGGATGAGCTGGAAGTAAGATGAAAAAAGGAAAACATAAATTTCATTCCATTTAAAAGTACAATTCAAATGTAATTTGAGTCAGCCACTATACTTATTCCTCATGTATTTGGTGGTTTTTCCATCTGTTACATTTAAAGATTTAATTATAACCTATGAAGCCAAGACCTTCTATTGGTGTGTTTATTATAAACATCTATTTGTATGCTGTCTATTAGGGGGAAAAAAAATGTTTCTTTGCTTGTTTGTTTCAAAGTAATAGTGAAAGTCGTTTAAAAAGTACAGGTAGTTCATTTAGTGACCGTTTGAAGTTAAAACTGCACTGAAAAAAAGTGACTTCTTATCAGTTTTTATATTTACGACCATTGCAGGACCCCCAGGGTCACGTGATTAACATTCAGATGCTTAGCAACTGGCATGTATTTGTGACAGTTGCAGTGTCCTGGGGTCACGGGATCACCTTTTGTGACCTTCTGACAAGCGAAGTCAATGGGAAAGCCAGATTCAGTTAACAATCGAGTTACTAACTTAACAACTGGAGTGAGTCACTTAACAACGGTGGCAAGAAAGGTCATAAAATGAGGCAAAATTCATTTAACGACTGTCTCACAACAGAAATTGTGGTTGTAAGCAGAAGGCTACCTGTATCAGGAAGCTGGGAAACTCAAATGAATTTGTATGTGTTTGTGTTTGTGTGTGTGGGGGGGGGAGAGAGAGAGGATGACAGTGTGTGTGTGTGTGTGTGTGTGTGTGTGTACACACATGCACTTCCTGAGAGTAATACCTAATAACAGATAAAACAAATCAAAGCAGAACTGAAGAGGAACAGATAAAGGCTTACCTTGAAAGATTTGCTATCAGTACAGTACATGATGTCCCTGGCATAAGACAAGAGCATTCTGCTTTATTTATCAGTACAAAAAGAAATAATTTATAACTTGATCCAGGAAGGGAAAGAGAAGGAGAAATGGAGGAACAGAAAAGGCAGTCTTCTCTCAAAATGAAAGAAGGGAAGAAAGAAAAATGGAAAGGAGGAATTGCCAATATGCTTGTGTGAATGAAAGATAGTGCAAGGGGTGTGGGGGGGGGGAGGAATGAAAAGAAGAGAAGTCAGAAACAGGGAGATACTGACACCAAATCTCTGCAAAGCGTTCAAAATTCTCCAGCTGCCATGCTTTTAATTTGCTACCATTCTAATTAAAATGCAAATTAAATTTATAATTAGCATCAGCGCTTTCTAAAGAAACATTCCTTGCACGCTGCACCGGCATATGGGAAACCTGGTATGGTGGAAAGTTTTGTCAAAACAGAAGGGAAGGCACAAATGGGTGGATTTCAAAGATGAGGGGGGGAATGGAAAGGAAACATATAAAGAGGGGAGAGAAAAAAGGAAAAGAAGAGGGGAAGGAAGGGAGGAGGAAGGGAGGAGGAATAGAGGAAGAGGGAGGGAGGGAGGGAAGAAAGAAAAGAAAGAAAGGAAGGAAGAAAGAAAGAAAGAAAGAAAGAAAGAAAGAAAGAAAGAAAGAAAGAAAGAAAGAAAGAAAGAAAGAAAGAAAGAAAGAAAGAAAGAAAGAAAGAAAGAAAGAAAGAAAGAAAGAAAGAAAGAAAGAAAAGAAAGAAAGAATGCTGACGGATTTGAAATGATAGAAATGTTGTGTTAGTGGGTCCCGTGTTGTAACAAAGAGGTTGCTGAGTCTACAAGATCTGTTGAGGAGTTACTTTGTGTTGAATCCAATGTCAAGGGTCACACTGCGTGTCACTGGTGTTGTATAGAGCATGCCAAACAGGCAAAAAGGGGTCATGGCTTCTAATCAAAAAGCCCATGGCCCAAAATTAACCATTGCTTGCTCCTAGATAATTCATTTAAAAATTGATGGGAAACTAAGCACTTGAGGCCACATCTCGGCTGGCGCGCAACGTGGGCCGTCATCAAGGGGGCTTCACTGGTTCATGCATGATACAAAATGTGAATAATTTTTAATAATTTTAAGAAACAAGGTGCTGGAACAAAAGGTCCAATCAAAGGTGAACACCTTGATTTTAGTGAGAAATTTAAATAAAGATTTCATCCACTAAATCAATAGATGATGTAACTTTGATCATTACATTAACTTTGATCTATCATTAAGATAGGTAGATAGATAGATAGATAGATAGATAGATAGATAGATAGATAGATAGATAGATAGATAGATAGATAGATAGATAGATAGATAGATAGATAGATAGATAGATAGATAGATAGATAGATAGATAGATAGATAGATAGATAGATAGATAGAGTGACAGACAGATAGAGTGACAGACAGACAGAGGGATAGAGGGATAGAGAGACAGGCCAGACAGACAGACAGAAATAAATGACCTCAAAGCTTAAAACATTCACACAACACAGTTAATTGATAAATAGGGAATGAATATGTCATGTGAAGAAAGAAAAAGAAAGAAAGAAAGAAAGAAAGAAAAAAGAAAGAAAGAAAGAAAGAAAGAAAGAAAGAAAGAAAAAAGAAAGAAAGAAAGAAAGAAAAAAGAAAGAAAGAAAGAAAGAAAAGTCTTGACTGGAAACAAAATGGACAGCCATTTGTCTGGTATAGGGTATCTTGCTTGAGCAGGAGGTTGGACTAGAAGACCTTCAAGGTCCCTTTCTAACCCTATTATTCTGTTCTGTTGTTTAGAATAAAGACTGTGCAGTGTTTAGATTTCTCTGAGATAAGTTAGAACGACATAGGAGACGCAGAGGACCTGTTGGATATAAAGCACCTGGCAATAAAGTTGGGGAGTTGGTTAGGTCCAGTTGGTGCTCTGTATCTGCTACATGCCGTTTCATGAGTGCTTTTGGCTTGATCACATCCCATGCTCAGTAGAAGACCTGGAGAGAAGCCCAAGGATGTGGTCTCAGTCAAGGACCTTCTACTGTTGAGGGCAGATGTAGAAAAACAGCTTGCCAGTCTCGCCCAGTACCTGAATCACACCAATTCTCTTAAACACACATGATTTTGGATCTTGCAACTCTGCTTATCCCTTGGGCTAGATATGTCCACTTCATAAAAACTGTAGATCTAGCAGGAGGAGGAGAACAAAAGACAGACATATATTATAGCCGTGCAGGAGCGCAAATACATCATCTGCCAGGGGGGGGAAAAAAAATATCCCGTATATTCTTTTAAAAATAGTTTACTCCATTTATGTCTCTGCATCGGGATGTGAGCCTGAGTTGGCTTGCGCAGCTACCAACTTTCAGCGAGTTTGTATTTATTTTTAACCAGCACAAGCCAATCAGACTAAGGGAAAGCATCGACTGACTTGTCAGCTTTGCTTGAATTGACTAATTGCTTCCCATCAAGTCAATTTGTGGTTCAACTCTTCTTCAAAGTATGGATGAAATAGCGCAGACTTTCTGGGTCTAGTTATCTGCAAAGCTGAAAGAGGCAAAGTTAAATCTGATAGACAACACCGTATAAAAAAATCTTGCTTCATCTTCATCAAGAAATGGATGTGAACACCAATGTATGACTTTTCTTACTGCATATTAAACAGCAAACATGGAAGCATTTTTTTTTTATTTTTTTATTTTAAAAGAGGGTTAATAAGATTACTTCTGGCTGAAATTGACTTCATTGTCCTGGTGTTTTATTGACAGGAGACTGCTATGAATTCCTCAAGGTTGAGGTGGCAAATAGAAAGTACCTAATCATAAATTACATTCCTTTTACCTCGCATTAAGGAACTTCGCAGTAGTATAAGAGCTTTTAATATTCTCGGGATTCCATTTTATCTGTTAACCAGATCCTTCCTCAGATACTTCAACATTTGAATTGTAACGGGGACAAATATTTCAGAGGCGGGTGTTAAGCTGTTATTAAACTACGGTGGAAAATGGCGCTGTAAGCATATTTTGAGAAGTCAAAAAGTCAATTAAAAAAAAATACGATAAGCCCGCAATACTGGTACTGTGGAGTTTTAAAATTCATTCCACATGTGCAAGAATGGTTTTTGCTATCTTGGAAGTATGGAGGCTAGTGAAATGCATGGGCAAT
This sequence comes from Azemiops feae, assembly GCA_023970755.1. Taxonomy (NCBI): domain Eukaryota; kingdom Metazoa; phylum Chordata; class Lepidosauria; order Squamata; family Viperidae; genus Azemiops; species Azemiops feae. Next base: position 182,858 of record JALGBA010004205.1, on the reverse strand, counting down.
ATCTGCTCTTTAAGGGTGAAATTGAAATCCACATAATTGTGGGAAAAAAGAGAGGGAGATCAGATCTTCAGACACACCTTGTAGCCTGTGTATTGGAGATTGTAGCCATAATCCAATGTTAGGGGCAAACAGGACCTTGTGTTGTTCCTCCTCTCTTTCTCAATATATTCTCCAATAATATACAGCAATTGAATTATAAATCCACAGCTGGACCATTCAAGGCATCCCCAAAGAGCATGCAAATGTATGAATTCTCAAGAATGCCATCCATCAATTTCGGGAGAAATCTAGGCGAGACATTTAACCCAGGCTCCAATAAACGAGAATATCTGTAGCTCAGGGTTGAAATGAGCGGGTCCTTGGTGCTCTGTGAGCTTGCTTGTTTTCTTATAGACGTTTCATTACCAAACTAGGTAACATAATCAGTGCTGGTGATGTCACCTAGTTTGGATAGTGAAACGTCTGCAAGAAAACAAGCAAGCTCACAAAGCACCAAGGACCAGGCTTAAAAAAGCAACAATAGCAACAGTAGCAATAACAACAAAAGACTGAAGGAATGTAAAATGCAGGGAAATTAATAGCATTGTGCATCTGCCAAACAGAAAACCCTGTTTAAAAAGCATTACACCCATGGCTATTTAATAAATTAATAGCTAACAAATGCATCCTGCCTGGGATTTTTTCTTGGGGGGGGGATTGCATTTATTTATTTGTTGTATTATATTTATTAAATTTATATGCTACTCATGTCACCAATGTGGCGACTAATAGAGGGATTGATCCACTCAGAGCTGAATCCTGGTGTCCCTGTGTTTAGATCAACACTTTTTGAAAGTTATTGCCAATTTGTTATATTTTATGTATTAAATTTATAGGCCACTCATCTAGAACTAAGGAGAATTTTCCTGACAATGAAAACAATTAAGTAGTGGAAGGGCTTGCCTTCAGAAGCTGTGGGTGCTCCACCACTGGAGGTTTTTAAGAAGAGACTGGACAGCCACTTGTCTGAAACAGAATAAGGTCTCCTGCTTGAGCAGAGAGTTGGATTAGAAGACTTCCAAGCTCCCTTCCAACTCTGTTCTTCTGTTAATCATCAATAAGGCAACTAATAGATGATCCATTCAGAACTGAATTCTGATATCCCTGTACTTAGATCAACAGCTTTTGAAAATCCAAGACAAGTAAATTGTTAAAAGTAGCATTACGCTACCAATATTCACAGAAAAAAAAGGTCACTTCTATCTGAATGAGCACAGTGTATTTAAAAGCCTATAGCATGCCTTCACAAATATAAGCAAAATGGCAGAATGGCTTCACTATGTACTTCTAGCGGATGTTTCAAAGTCGCTGAAATTCATGGCTGTCATTTCCTTCTTGATAATGCCAGGATAATTTTGCTACTCCCAGTTTTAAAATATTATATTGAATTGCTATATTCCTCCCTGGCAGCGGGCTTCAGTCTTAAGGTTTTCTATGGGAAACAGTACAAATAAATAAAGTTTTCTCTGAGGCAAATAAAAAGGAAAATCTGTGGCTTTCACCAGCATAAAAAAAAAGGACTTTGTGTGATTTTTTTATTGTTGTCCCTTTACCTTCTCTCTCTCTCTCTCCCTCCCTCCCTCCCTCCCTCCCTCCCTCCCTCCCTCTCTCTCTCATTCAGTAAATGGAATCACCTTTGTAGTGAGTTTCATGAACCACTGGGTAATCAAAATTATTATGCCACCACCTGTTGTCCATTAATTATTCTGAGAAGATACTCATAAATCATAACCCCAGACAATAAATCAAACTGTCAGGGCCCAGATCAGAGGTTACGCATGGAAAGTTATAGGTCACCCAGAGAGTGTGAAGGATCAAGGGGTGGGTGCATCACTCATTGTCAAGTAATGTTGAGAGATGTGTCAAGAGAACAAAAGAAAAACTGAAGTACAGAAGAATTCGGACTGGAGGACAACTCTCGGATTCATGCATTAAAAGGAATCAAATTGACATGTCATTGCCTCTGACGCTGTCAAGTGGGTTCAGCGCTGCCCTATTTCCAAAGCTTTTTTTTTTTTTGTCGCATCTGATCTCTGTCTTCATTCAAGATCCCTTTTGATTCCCCCCTCCCAAGAAAGACGTTGTTCGTTTTCGCTCTATTTCAAAACAAAGATGAGTTTCATTTTCTAGAGATCTCCAGCGTGGTCACACCAAAAGAATGCGTCAATGTACAGCTGCAATAGTTACAACTTAAAGTTGCTAAAATTTAACGAGTTACTAAAATAGTTACAAAATAACTAATAGAACTAAAAGGAGAAATTTCGTGGGAACCATTAATAGACGGAACAACTTGCCTCCCAGAGTTGGAGGTTTTCGGGGAAAAAAAAAAAAAAAGATTGGACAACCATTTGTCCTGGATGGTATAAAATCTCCTGCCATGGGCATGAGGGGTGGACTAGAAGACCCCCCAAGGTCCTCTCCAGCCCTATGATTCTATTCTACAATAGGTTAGAAGCATGTAATATGGATAAGAATAAAAATGATCAAAAAAGAAAAGGGAGGAGTGGGTTGGAGACATTATTAATAACTTATTGTTGTTATAAGGAACACTTCACTGCACAAAATGGATCTAATCTGACCAAATATTGTTTTTTTGTAAAAAAACTATTGGGTTCCTCCACAACAAGAATCTATACTTGACTTGAAAAAATTGCTTCTAGCTAGATATTGTGGCGTTTCTAATCCCCAAACCTTTCTTTCAATAGCTAATACTCTTTTTGCTTCCTCCCATCTATTGCTGCTGAGTGACAAACAGTACTAGATTTATCCAGCTTTCCCATTTCCTGGTATTTTAAAACTTCACCTCCTCTAGTTTTGGAGAATTTTAGGAACTACAATGCCAATACACATCTAGTACTGCAAAACTTTTATCTGCCTCCCATGTATATCTTCCCTTCTCCTTCTCCTTCCTCTCCTTCTCTTTCTCTTCCTCATTTTCTTTCATAACACAATTTGTTATCACAATTAATTCATGCAATAATACCTTCCAACTTGTTGTTGTTAGTTGCAAAGTCGTGTCCGACCCATCGCGACCCCATGGACAACGTTCCTCCAGGCCTTCCTGTCCTCTACCATCTTCTGGAGTCCATTTAAGCTCACGCCTACTGCTTCAGTGACTCCATCCAGCCACCTCATTCTCTGTCGTCCCCTTCTTCTATTGCCCTCCATCTTTCCCAGCATTATGGTCTTCTCCAGTGAGTCCTTCCTTCTCATTAGGTGACCTTCCAACTATGGATATACATATATGGTGTGAGTTTGCCTTCTCTGCAATGCATATGCTTTAACAAGGACAGTTTAGGCATAAAGAATCAGGACTATTTGTAACATTGCAGCATGAAAGATTTATTCAAGCCTGTGCAGCAGAATTTGTTCAACTAATGTTCACCACTGAACATTGGTGCCAGGTAAGGATCAATGGAATTCAGGAGGGGTTGGACTTGAAGAATTTATGGGAATGCAACAATTCTAAACTGATGACGCACTTAACTCCACACACCCCCCAGCTCTGCCTACTTTTCTTCTACAGACAGTAGGGATTCAATACTGGCCACAATGAAGTCAGCATGTCATCATTCAAATGACACACATAATGTAAGATGTGTGGTTTGCATAACAGTGTCCTCTTGATTCATCTTGTGGCATCTCCTAACCTTTCAGTGGATTATCATGCAACAGTGTGAAACGGTGCCTTTTTATTTTTTTAATTTGCCACTGCAGGAAATAATATTTGTCCCCATAGTGTGAATATTTACGTGCTGATTTCCAGTTGTGGCCAAATGGATATTTGTAAAATGTAGTCTTTTTAGGCCAGTTCACAATTTTAATGGCAGGTGTTGCTAACTTTAAACACAGCTGGGAATTGGTCTCCTTCAATTTGCAATGCATTGAATGCTGGGGGTGGAGGTGGAATGCAAAGTTGGCTTACTTTTGAAGATAGTAGCTTGTCTCTTAGTTACAAGGTCCTAGAAAGGCTGAGATGTATATAAGTAGTTATTGTTCCTTATGATGCACACCTGGCTAGCTGCACATCTGTCTCAGCTGGAAGCTAAAGGTAAAATTATTTAGCTCTACATAATCCAAATAGCCTCTTGCTTTCAAATCAGCAGGCTGGGGGGGAGAGGGGGGCGCTCCATCTGTCATTTGCCAACAACAAATTAGATATGGGGGTTAAGCTGCTTCATTCCATCAGCAGGGTGAGTGAACAAAGTTTCCACAACATTATATCATATCGGCAATAAGAACCTGTAAGTTGCAGCATCTCTGCACAGTGTGATGCTATCTTAATCATGCAGAGGAGTTGGTATTTTACCACCCTGGCATGTAGAGCAATGAGCTTCATTTATATTCTGTGCTCAGATCTTTTATTCAAGACCCACAACGTGGCTTAGTACGAGGAGCAGGTTACGTTGCGGATTGGAAGCAAAAGGTAGATCAGTGTCCTATGGCGGGGAGAGAAATTAGCTTGCCGGCGTGAGACACTCAGATCAAAATTACATGCATTCACATACATTCACACTCAGAGACATAGACACATTCCCAGTGTACAAAGAATGGCTCTTTCCCCAAAAAGGCATTTTGTCTTTTGTGTGTTTAAAAACTGAGTAGTCTCGTCTAGTGAAAAGAAGAACTAGGGGTGACAGGATAGCAGTGTTCCAATATTTGAGGGGTTGCCCCAAAGAAGAGGGGAATGACCTATTCTCCAAAGCACCTGAAGGCAGGACAAGAAGCCATGGATGGAAACTAATCAAAGAGAGAAGCAGCCTAGAACGAAGGAGAAAATATCAATGAAGGAGAAAGGAACTAAGAACCAAGGAGAAATTTACTGACAGTTTGAATAATTAAGCAGTGGAACAACTGCCTTCTAGAAGTTGTGGGTGCTCCCCCATTGGATCTTTTCATGAAGAGACTGGACAGCCATTTGTCTGGAATAGCTTTCCTGCCTGAGCAGGGTGCTGGACTAGAAGACCTCCAAGGTCCCTTCCAACTCTATCATTCTGTTCTGTTCTTACCAAGGAGAGATCCAACTTAGAACTAAGGAGAAATTTCCTGACAGTGGGAACAATTAATCAGTGGAATGGTTTGCCTCCAGAGGCTGTGGGTGCACCATCACTGGAGGCTCTTAAGAAGAGACTGGACAGCCACTTAAATGTCAGAATCGAGCTGGAATGGAGTTTGGAGATCTTCTAGTCCAACTCCCTGCTCAAGCAGAAGGCCCTATATCATTTCAGACAAGTTTCTTCTTAAAAAGCTCCAATGATGAAGCACCCACAACTTCTGAAGACAAGCTGTTCCACTAGTTAATTGTTCTCACTGTTATGAAGTTTCTCTTTAATTCCAGGTTGCTTCTCTCCTTGATTAGTTTCCATCCATTGCTTCTTGTCTTGCCTTCTGGTGCTTTGGAGAATAGGTTGACCCCTGTCTTCTTTGTGGCAGCCCCTCAAATAGTGGAATACTGTTATCATGTCACACATAGTCCTTTTCTCTAGACCAGCCATACCCAAATCCTGCAACCATTCTTCATATGTTTTAGTCTCCAGGCTATTAATTGTCTTAGTTGCTCTTCTCTGCACTTTTCCCAAGGTCTCAACAACTTTTTTCTAATATGTCTGGAATGATAAGATAAGAGATAACCTTTATTGTCATTTTTATATTGTGGGCACAATGGCACACATCAAAAATGAAATTTAGTTGCCCGCTCTCAAAGTGAAACACATACATGACACACACCTAAAACATACTATGTACAACATATATATAGACCCACATCCCTACATATACATAGCAAATAAATATTAAATACTGTCCATCTTGAATATATAACGCAAGGAGGAAGCTTGAGAGTTCGCAAGGTTAATGCTGTATGGAATGAAACTATGGCTGAATCTGGATGTTCTGCTTCGGATACCACGAAGCCCCCTCCTCCCAGAAGGTAACAAGGAAAACAGGTCGTGAAGAGGATGTGTAGTGTCCCAGATAATCTTATGGACCTTGCTCAAGCAGCGCTTCTGTGCTATGTCCTGGATGGGAGGGAGGGAACGGCCAATGATCTTTTCGGCCATCCTCACCACTCTCTGCACCGAATGGTATAGATTCTCTTGCTTGAGAAGGAGGTTGGACTAGAAGACCTCCAAGGTTCTTTCCAACTCTTGTTATTCTGTTAACTGTATTGTGTGTTTTGTATCAACGCCTATTTGATAGTTGTCTAATAAGTGTCTTTTCACACATGGCCAAAGTCCTGTAAGAACAATTTGCATTCAGCTCCGAGTGAAATCCGCTGGACCAGCTGCATTGTTCTGGAGAGTAGTGAAGGGGTGGAGAGTGGAGAGGTCTGAGTTAAAAGTGTGAAAATATATAGAGGTCTTACAGATGGCATTGCTTGCCAGCCCTGAACACAGATACACGTGGAAGCATTGTTTTGACTCTTAATGGAGGCGCGGATGCACACACATCCATATATGCTCCTTCTAATCTATTAATAGAAGAGAATTCAGAGTTTGATTGGACTGGAATAATTAGCCACTCTTGAAAGAGAATCAAAGAGGACTGAGTTTGCCTTTATTTTTCTTTGAATGTGGTGGAGCTGAGAGGTTTTGTGCTTTCAGAAAGGAAATTGTTCCCTTCTCGTGTGTCTCTCTCTCTCTCTCTCTCTCTCTCTCCTTCTCATAGAGGTTTGTGATGGGCTTGTCGTGGGGGAAAAAAAAAGTCTCTCTTGTGCTTTCCCCCCCCTTAATGGCACCAAGCTAAATGAGATTACTTTGTCCCCCAGTTCAGTAAAATGTTATTTTTGTGATTACCTGCATTCAGTAGCACTCATCACCGAACAGTCAACTTAAAGATTATTTGATCATCAAAATAGGATTATCAAATCCAACTTTAAAATATGCAATTATATAATGTGGCCCTCTTGAATGATAGATTTAAATTACACTGGAGAGATACCAAGCCAATTTCTTCCTGAAAATTCACAGATAAGAAAAGATCTACTTTTCTCCTAGAGAACGCCATCTTATAGCAAGCTGTTTATTATTGAAAAATTCAACAAAGAACAAGCCACATTTACCATTTTTCCCCAATGTGGGAAGAGAAGAATGGGCTGAATTTGAGCTACCTTTGTTTAGAGGTATAAATAGGGTCCACAAATTGGATTGATAATGATGTCATTTTTATGGGGTTGTCAAACAATCAGACTGAGTTACATAGGTCCCCTGTTCAGGGTGATGGGTACCAATTACAGTCAGTCTGTACTCCTAAACCACAATGTATAGCCTTCCAGAAACTCAGCACCCATCAAAGCTTTGTTGTGTGCTTCCTAGAGCACTTCTGCAATGATGAAGCACATGGAAGATAATTATATTGATTGTATTTAAGTGATTTAATTTAATTTAATTCAAACATGATGTCTATCCTGGCTCCACCTTGAAATGGAGTCACTCCAGGATGGGCAAAATGTCATCCTTGTATCCATTTCCTAAAATTCTGCACCCCAGCTCTAAGCTACAGCTGTGGAGTTGGAGTAGGAGGGCCTTCCTGGTTTCATCTATCCTAGGCAACCTTGATTCTTCAGAAGTCCATACAAATCTGAAACATGAGGATGGAGGTTCGTTCTCCGAGCTTGTGGGCTGGTTTCTGAACGTTTCGTTACCAGGCTAGGTAACATCTTCAGCAGAGTTTAGGGGATGTCAGTGTCAGGGTTCTTCTGTTTATAAGGGCTTCATGTGGTCAGTAGGTCTTGTGATGGGTCAGGTGTGGGTGTGTCAAGTAAGGGTCTTGTGATGGGTCAGGTATGTGTGTCAAGTAAGGGTCTTGTGATGGGTCAGGTATGTGTGTCAAGTAAGGGTCTTGTGATGGGTCAGGTATGGGTGTGTCAAGTAAGGATCTTGTGTTGGGTCAGGTATGGGTGTGTCAAGTAAGGGTCTTGTGATGGGTCAGGTATGGGTGTGTCAAGTAAGGGTCTTGTGATGGGTCAGGTATGGGTGTGTCAAGTAAGGGTTTTGTGATGGGTCAGGTATGGGTGTGTCAAGTAAGGGTCTTGTGATGGGTCAGGTATGGGTGTGTCAAGTAAGGATCTTGTGTTGGGTCAGGTATGGGTGTGTCAAGTAAGGGTCTTGTGATGGGTCAGGTATGTGTGTCAAGTAAGGGTCTTGTGATGGGTCAGGTATGGGTGTGTCAAGTAAGGATCTTGTGTTGGGTCAGGTATGGGTGTGTCAAGTAAGGGTCTTGTGATGGGTCAGGTATGGGTGTGTCAAGTAAGGGTCTTGTGATGGGTCAGGTATGGGTGTGTCAAGTAAGGGTCTTGTGTTGGGTCAGGTATGGGTGTGTCAAGTAAGGGTTTTGTGATGGGTCAAGTGGAAGTCTTGTGATGGGGAGGTTACATCAGGTGAAGGTCATTGGAAGCTGAAGAGCTCTTTGGGGGGTCTTGCCTGGGTTGGTTGAGGGTCGGTGCTGTCTCTGGTTGGCTGTGTGGTTGATTTGGATTCTGAAGGGTTCGTAGGCTGGTTGTAGGTCAATGTGTCTGTTGGTGGAATTGCTTGTGGCGTGCCAGACTTCGATGAACTCATGCGTGTGGCAGGTGGCAGTGTGGCCAATGATTTGTGAGTTGCTCCAATCAAACTGGTGCTGTTTGGTGTCGATGTGGATAGAGATTAAGGATTTGGGATCGTGGCGTTTGACTGCCAACTGGTGTTCGTGGATCCTGGTTTTTAACTGATGTGATGTTTGTCCCATGTAGAATTGGTTGCAATTGTTACCGTTGATTTTGTAGATTGCATTGTTTCTTTCACCCTTCTGTATCTTGGCTTTGGTTCTGGATAATTCCTGGTGAAGTGTGGCTGTGTGTTTGTGGACTATTGCTATCCCTAGAGGTTGGAGATTCTGGCTGTCATTTCCAACACCCCTTTTGTGCATGGTAGGGTTAGTTTTTGCATGGTGGTTGGCTGTGTGATGTGTTGTGGTTTGGGTGCTGTGTGTCAGAATATGAAGATTTTTGGGTAGCCGTTACAGAGAAAGATGTCATATATTTAAGTTTCTTTTCAATATCTGAAACAGTCAATAAAGAAATTTGTTGTTGCAATAATTTTAGTTGATTAAGTGCATTAGAATCTTCTGGTGAGTTCTGGAGTTCCAACTTCTTCAGTTTAATTTCTTGTAACACATTTTGGATCTTTTCATCCATCTTCCTCTTAATTGCTATATTGTATTGTGTAAAATGTCCTCGTATCACAGCCTTACAAGAATCCCAAACTGTTGTCAAATTGGTTCCCTTACCTAAATTGTTATAATAATAATAATAATAATAATAATAATAATAATAATAATAATAATAATAATAATAATAATAATAATAATAATAATAATAATAATAATAATAATAATAATAATAATAATAATATAAAATAAAAATAATAATAATAATAATAATAATAATAATAATAATAAGTTGGAAGGGACCTTGGGAGGTCATCGAGTCCAACCCCTGCTCAGGCAGGGAAAACCTATCAAATTTCGACAAATGGACTATGTAAGTTCTTCTTAAAAACTTCCAGTGTTCCAGTGTTGGAGCATTCACCGCTTCTGGAGGCAGGTTGTTCCACTGGTTAATTGTTCTCACTGTTAGGAAATTTCTCCTTAGTTCTAGGTTGCTTCTATCCTTGATTAGTTTCCATCCGTTGCTTCTTGTCCTGCCTTCAGGCGCTTTGGAGAAGAGCTTGACTCCCTCTTCTTTGTGGCAGCCCCTGAGATATTGGAAGACTGCTTTCATGTCACCCCTAGTCCTTCTTTTCATTAAACTAGACATACCCGATTCCAGCAAACGTTCCTGATATGCTTTAGCCTCCAGTCCCCTAGTCTTGAAGTACCTGTTTACATTCTTTAACAATCTGTGGTCTCTGTAAAACAGACTCAATTAATCTCCATTTAAAAGACTGAGGACCAAATTTAAGATGCAAAGACATTGGATTATGATCAGAAGATCATACTGGAAGAATAATGGTTTTAGTTGCTTTGTGAAGCAGATTTTTGTAATCCAAATCATATCAATTCTAGAAAAAGGATTTGTGTCTCTCTGAAAAGAACGGTACGTCTTTTGTTACACCTCCAAACATCGATCAAACCTAAAGTTCAGCTCAAAAAACATTTGGGGCAGTTTCCCTTGTGTTTCTTTAATTCCGTTATCAGTTGATATGTCAAATTGTGGGGTTACTACCCCATTGTAGTCTCCAATTGCACACCAGTACTGAAAAGAATAAGAGAGTAAGTGTTCAGACAAATGTTTAAAAAACTTGGCTTTTTCTTGGTGTGGGGTGTATAATCCCACCACAATAGATTTTATGCCCTGTAATTCAATTTGCACAATTTACATCATGTCTTCTGTCTTCTGACTGCTAGTTGATGTCCGTGGATGCTAGCTGACGTCCAGTCTTCTGCCTGCTTGTCCTACATAGCGGTTGTTGCAGTCCTTACAATGTATGTTGTAGGTGACTCCTGTTTTTTTTTCTTCTGGGGTTGTTGGGTCTTTTGGTCTGCTTAGGATGTTTTGAAGGGCTTTAGTTGGCTTGTGTGCTATGCTGATTCCATGTGGTTGTAGGAGTCTGTTGGTGGTTGCTGAGGTATTCTTGATTTATGGCAGTGTAATTCTTTTTAGGATTTGTGTTGGTTGTGCTGTATTGGGTTGAGTGCAGTGGTGGGATTCAGCCAGTTCGCACCAGTTCGGCAGAACCGGTAGCTAATTTTTTGTTGCCCAGAATGGACTTCCGGAAGTGGCATCCACACAGAGAACCGGTTGTTCACATATTTGAATCCCACCACTGGTTGAGTGGTCAGGGACTTTTTGATAAAGTTGCATGGATATCCAACTAGTGTTTCTCAACCATCATCCGTTAATCAAAAGGCACCTTACACCTTCCATTTAGCATCATTTCTGCTTGATAAAACATTCACCCAGTCCAGCAACTTGTGATTACATTTGCCTATTTAAGCAGTAACCCACTCATCCTCTTTCAATGTTTCATAGTGAAGGAGAGGTCAAACCTGCCTACCAACTAGGCCAATTTGTACACTGATTTTTAAAACATCGTGCTTGGCGTTCATGGCAACCATCTAATCTTGCAATGCTATAAATATGATTGCAGAGGTGGCAAAGAACTAGGATGGGATCAGTTTAAATAGACCTCTTCTTTGCCACGATGCAAGAAGTATTAATATACCACTAATGAGAAAGTTCTGTTGCTCTCTAATAAACACTATCTCTATTCAAGGGCCTTTAGATCAGGTGGAGGCCCCCTTGTGATCCCTAGGATCACTCTCTGGTTCTATTAAATTACCCTACATCGTGCAAGCATCTGTTAGAACATTGGGGAACATAATTAGGAGAGCAAATAAATATATTAAAGCGTTATATTGTTTATTTTACTTATAACAGAAATTGATATAACTGCCCATCTACCCAGTGGAGCTATGACTGGTGAACCAAGTATTTAGTGATTAACCAAATTCATACAGTATTATCTGGCTCAGGGATAGGCCACCTCGGCTCTTTTATAACTCGTGGACTTCAACTCCCAGAATTCCTGAGCCAGCCATGCTGAGGGGAAAGGAAGAGGTTTCCAAGCTGAGCCATGCTGCCTCAGGAATTCTGGGAGTTGAAGTCCACGAGTCATAAAAGAGTCAAGGTTGCCTACCCCTGATCTGGCTCTATGTATGAAAGAGAGCCAGTCTGGTGTAGTGGTTAAGACACCAGGCTAGAAACCAGGAGATTGTGGTTTCTAGTCTCAAAGTCAGCTGGGCCAATCCCTGTCTCTTGGCCCTAGGAAAAAGGCAATGGCGCTTCTCAAAAAAACCTCTCACCAAGAAAATTGCAGAGACTTGTCCAGACAGTCACAAGAAGTCAACACTGTCTCAAAGGCACAAAATAATAATATACAGTGGTGCCTTGGCACTCAGCTCCTTTGAAACTCATCGAATTTGGTACTCAATGCATTTTAACATGAACATTTTGTTCCAGTACTCATTGTTTGTTTGATACTCTATGAGTAAGCTAGAAATTGTCGGTGTCAGCTGTCTTGTGACTCACTACATTATTCCTTATGGGAAAAAAATTGTTTGGTACTCATCATTTTTGGTATTCACTGCCCCCCCGGAACCAATTAACAATAAGTGCCAAGGTATCACTGTATACGAAAGGGCATTCTCATAAAGTGGTAGCCATTTCACCCAAGCCTTTCATCAATTGCCTGGCCATCTGTAGTTGGCTTTTATTTTTTGCCTTTGTGCTAGAGTTTTCAAAAGGTATTCTCAACTTAGTTAACCTCAGGACCCAGTTTTAGTTCATCCATCTTTACCTTTCTCTTAGCTCCCTCCTCTCCTCCACTTTCTCTCTGTTTTCTTTCTTCTATTATGTTTGTTTGTTTCCAGTACCATTTTGTTTTGTGACCAGCTCACTCTTTGCTCTTAAAACAGAGGTACCTAACTGGAAACACGGATATATATTTCTAGTCATCTCTGGAGGAGCCATCATTGACTGCAGCGTAATCATATTCACCCTAATTCATTTTCAATAAGTGCAAGTGCAACATAAATTAGATCATCACCAATGTCTTTCATGGGGCCCCTACACTATTTTTGGGAGGGTGATCTGGCATGCCACCTAAAGGCCAACATGGTCCTTAATTTGGAAAAGTTGTCCATGCTTGTCTTCAGGACCTCTTTGAATGGGAAGGCAATAAAAATGGGGATGGTCTAACTCTTTTGTTGTGCAACTCAGTTATTGATCAGATCCATCTTTATGTCTACATAAAAACACAGAAAACTGATGGCAGAAAAAGACCTAGTGATCCATCGAGTCTGCCCTTTGAGTTTTTTAAATTCATTCATTCATTCATTCATTTTTTAAAATTATTTTTTATATTTTATTTCATTATTTTAATTTTTGTGAGGTAATGGGCATGTGTTTATCCCAATCATGTTTAAACTCAGTCACCGATGATTCTCTTCATTACTGTTCTATTGTACTTTTTCGCCATTAAAATATACCATCAAGTTGGGCCCCAAATTTCTGGTGATTCCACGAACAAATATTCAAATATCTTGATCTGCATGCAATGATCATCCATATCTCTCTGACATCCCATCCATATCCACTGTCATTCTCTTCTCTTTCCTCCCTCCATTTGCTTAATGACAAAAGCCCTGGAAAGCTAATTTGTTGCAGGTTCAGCTGCTTGATCTATGGAGTGTGTGAATCAACATCTCGGCAACACTTTCCAACTCTACCACTCTTGATTTGGACGGGATCAAGTAACCAAATAATAAGGCAAGCATTCGCATTTTTTAAATGCCTTTAAGTTTAAGTTCCTTTCAACAGCATGCGATACCTGAGGAACAAACGCTCAGGGTCCTCCCTTTTGAAAAGTTCCCTAAATAAGAACCTCAGTCGGAGAAAATGTACGCTTTGAGCATGTTGAAACTATCCCTATTAAGTCACTTTAGCACTTTGATTAAAGAGCTTAATCAATCACCATCCCAAGCTGCTTATTAATCACTTTATCAAGCGGTTGATGCATTGCTAGTTTTAATAGAATCCATTTATTTTGATTTCTACCTACTTCATCTTTCTAAAGAGGCTTCAGAGTCAGCTGTGATAAAAGAGAGAGGAAGAACGCATCTTAACGCCAGGAAGAAAACCTGGGCCTCCCTCTCGCACGTTCCACTATCAAGGCTCCACACCAACTGGGCCAATTTATTAAGGGTTAAAAAAAACAAAAGCTTTGCTTGGAGGCAGCCCTTTGGTGAGCATCACAGTTTAGTTTAGATAAACAGAGGCCATTCGTTTGCTTTCACACCTGACACCTCCATGATATACGATCCTAATAAGATTAATCTTTTCTTTTTCCTTTTAGAAAAGTCTTGCTTGTATCTCATCACCGGTCAGTGAAGTCCCCTTTGAATAAAGATGGGTGGTGGGGGAAAGGAGAATAGATCTCCACTGTTCAGGTAGAATATCTCTCTCCATAAATGTGGATGTGCTAGAATGCAATTGGCTCTGGCAACTAGGGTAAAATGGAGCTAGATAATCTGTAGTTCAGCTTCCTGGGTTAGCCCAGCTGCATCAGGCCATCAGTGTGTTTATTTGTTTGGGCATAGCACACACTACGTGAACACGGCAACTGGCCATTTGTTATCCTGGATTTAGACTGCCTGTAATATTATCCCCCCCCCACCTCACTGAGGATCGAGTTTTAATTTAACTCATTCATCCCCAGCCATAAATTGGGGCCTTCAAAATAGCAATGGCACTTAGACTTATATACCGCTTCACGGTGGTAGCCCTCTCTAAGCAGTTCATAGAGTCAGCCTCTTGCCCCCAACAATCGGGGTCCTCATTTTACCGACCTCGGAAGGATGGAAGGATGAGTCAATGTTGAGCCAGTCAGGATCGAACTGCCGGCAGTAGGCAGAATTAGCCTGCAATACTGCATTGTAACCACTGTGCCACCATGGCCCTTCCTTCCTTCCTTCCTTCCTTCCTTCCTTCCTTCCTTCCTTCCTTCCTCCCTCCCTCCCTCCCTCCCTCTCTTCCTTCCTTGCAATAGCACTTAGACCTATTGCCTTTACAGCCCTCTCTAAGCGGTTTTACAAAGTCAGCCTATTGACCCCCAACAATCTGGGTCCTCATTTTACCGACCTCGGAAGGATGGAAGGCTGAGTCAACCTTGAGCCGGTCAGAATCGAATTCCAGGCGATGGGCAGAGTCAGCCTGCAATACGGCATTCTAACCACCAAAAGCTGAAAAGCTGGGGTGTCAAACTGTCGACCCGCGGGCTGGTTGCATCATGCAGAGGCCGCGCCCACCCCAGCTCCGGCAATGCAAAAAAAGTATCGATACATCGCGACACGTCACATGACGCGGCGAGTTTGACACCCGTGCTGTAAAGGATCATGGTTACCATGTGCCAGCAGAGGGAAAACATCTACAATTGTACAGTAAAGCCATTTTTGAGATAATTTGGGGGA
The DNA here is from genome assembly GCA_023970755.1 of Azemiops feae. Taxonomy (NCBI): domain Eukaryota; kingdom Metazoa; phylum Chordata; class Lepidosauria; order Squamata; family Viperidae; genus Azemiops; species Azemiops feae. Next base: position 167,813 of record JALGBA010004205.1, on the reverse strand, counting down.
GTAGGTCTGCTTTTTGAAGAAATGGACATTAGGAAAGCAATTTTAATGGAAGTATTTTGTTGTCTTATTGTTACCTCTTGGAGAGAAAAAAACTCAAAGTAATCATGCCATCTAACATTGGTGTTTGGCCCATCTTGATTGATTGATTGATGTGTATGTCGTCTGACTCCCAATGACTCTGGGAAACTCACCAATAAAAGTGTTTTTAAATGTAATAAGAAACAAAAAAAATTAAAAAAAAAGATAGAAAATGTGACAAAAACCAGAGAAGAATAAGAAACAGGGCCAAATTGGGCCAAATCCTTACTGTACCCCAAATTTCAGTTTGTTAATGAAGTCATACAGCAACAATTTTGATATTGCCATGAGTTGGTATTTTTTTATTTGATTTTTTTTATCTTGCCTTTATTCTTTTTATAAACAACTCAAGGCCATGAATATACATAACACTCCTTCCTCCTTCTATTCTCCCCATAACAACAACCCTGTGAGGTGGATTGGGCTGAAAGAGAGTGACCGGGCTAAAGTCACCTAATTGGCTTGGCAGGACTATAACTCACAGTCTCTGTAAGGACCCGCCTCAAAACCTCATCCCAAGAAAGCAGGACTCTTGGAACAGTTTCATTCCAAAAGGAACTTTTATTAGGAGAAGCTGACAGCAGGCATAGAAGGCAGGATCTGAGGGTTTCCCACTCAGATCAATAGCAAAACGTCAAGCAAAACCCCACCCCAATGGTTCATCCGGTCAGTTCAAACGAGCCAATCCCCAGGTGTTAAGTCCACTGTGGGAACGGAGCTGATAACAGAGTCCGCTCCCATGCCTGTGAAGATGTTGTTGGGTCTTCGCACCTTCCCTTCCTCAGTGAGAGATAAGCCAGATGGCCGAAGGCACATTCCTTTCTCACCCCAGGTTGACATCAAGGGAGAAACAGTTCAAAGAGCAAGCATATGGAAACAGCAGAGAGGATACATAGTTGCAAAGCGGAAAGGGAAATAGTGCACCCCATAGAGCCGTCCCCTCTCCCCCTCAGGAGAATGACAGAACCCATAGAAAGAAATGAAAGGGAAGGAATTAGACAGCCCCCCCCCCGGAAGGAAATGGGTTCTGACAGTCTCCTGGTTCTTACCCTGGTGCCTTAACCACTAGACCAAACCTGATGCTATAATTGTATAATTACATATTATATACATTGCTTTATATAAATAAATCGTATTTATAAATAATCAGAAATAAAAATGTAGACAGGTAGCTGACAGCCTGCCACTGCAGACCTTCAGAAAGCTATCAGTTCCTTATCTCCAAGGCTTTTGAAGGCCCAGCAGCCTACTCCACAAATGGTTTTACTAATCTCCAGTTGCTGAGGGGATGCTCATTAGGCTGAAATCCTCATCCTTCTCATGTTAACTGTTTCAAAGTAATCCAGATTCTGAAGGGTCATTGGGTAAGACAGACATTTTGCTTTGCCGGTGAAAGAGGCTTATCAGCATGATGGCACTTCAGGCATGAAGAGCACGTTGTAATAATCCTTAAAAGCCGCCCTAGACTGTCCATGAAAAGTTCAGCTCAGGTTGAAAAATATAGAAGTTTCCTGCTTGACAAACTCTTCTGGCAAGTTCATATTGTTCTTTTAGCTATCCGAATAGCCCAATAGTTTGGGGACATCACAATTTCAGCTTTTCTGGCCACCATGGCATTATAGAAATGAGGTTGTTTGTGTAGGCACATTTAAAAAGGGCTCAACATTTTAATTAAAAAGTGACCTACGGCCAGAAGGAGTCACAGTCTTTTTAAACTTGTGTTTTTGATTTCTTCCTTTATCACCACTCAGGTGACCAGGATTTTCACCTGTTGGCAGAATGTCTATGGAGATTCTCAGTCATCCAGGTCATGGTTGTCCCAAAAGTGCTTTTTCAAGAGGCCACTGGACTTTCTTTGTTTTTCCTTGAAGATGTTTGCTTATCATCCAAAATCTGAAGAAGCTTCTTGGACGAGAAGTGAAACATCTTCAAGGAAAAACATAGGAAGTCCAGTGGCCTCTTGAAAAAACACCTTTGGTGTCACCTGTTGGCACAGTTTATTTTGGGCATGTTCAAATTGACTCTTCAAATACTCCAGAGAGCAATATTGTATGGATATTGCACTGATCCTGTAATGGAACCCATATTTTTCCCCTACTCAATGTGCTAGATGGCTCTTGGTCCCCCTCCGTCACTCCAGAAGGCATTTGAAACCATGTTTGAAATTTATGCAAGCAAAGCAAAGGTAAATTGTTTGTTTAATGTATCTGTTGGAGGAGGGTGAAATTTCCCTCATGCCATACTTCATACTTCATTGGCATTCAAATGTCATGAGAAACTACTTTCTGATCTTCCCACAGCTTCAGAAGATACATATCGAGACAATCCTTCCAAAGGTTACCCGAGACTCCTTGAATATCGGTGCACTTCATGATGGCAAAATTCATCATCCTCAGTGTGGTTGCACATAGAAGGATCCTCAGAAACCATCATGCACCCCTTTTTCCAGGAGAGCACAATATTGTGAAGTTCCATGATCAAAGAGCACTATTTTTCTTCTGAAAGAAGGAATCAACGTCTTGCAGGCATGTTAATAACAGAGTAACAGAGTTGGAATGAATCTTGGAGGTCTTGTAGTTCAACCCCATGCTCAAGCAGGAGGCCTTATACCATTCCTGACATGTGGCTGTCCAATCTCTTCTTGAAAACCTCCAGTAATGGAGCACCCACAACTTCTGGAGGCAAGCCGTTCCACTGCTTAATTGTTCTCACTATCAGAAAATTTCTTCTTAGTTCTAGGATGGATCATCTCTTGATAAATTTCCATCTCTTGATTTGCCCTCAGGTGCTGTGGAGAATAGGTTGTCCCCCTCTTTCTTGTGGCAGCACCTGAAATATTGGAACAGTCTATCAGGTCACCCCTGTTTCTTCTTTTCTTTAGACTAGCCAAACCCAAGTCCTGCAGCCGTTCTTCATATGTTTTAGCCTCCTGCTCCCTAATTAATTTTGTTGCTCTTCTCTACACTCTTTCCAGAGTCTCCACATCTTTTTTTTTATAGTGTAGTGACCACAACTGGATGCAGTATTCCAAGTATGTTCTTATCAAGGACTTATAAAGCAGTACTCACACTTCACATGGACTTGAAACTATCCCTCTGTTGATGCAGACTAGGACTTCATTGGCTTTTTTGGCAGCTGCAGCACAGTCTCCTTGCCAACTCCAGAAAGAAAACCCTCCACCTTTAGAATACGTGAAAGGTAAAGCAGATCAAAGAAGAGCATACATGTTTTGTATGTGTATATTGTTGCCCTTTCCAAGCATAGAACTCTGTGTGTATTGGTGTGTGTGTGTGTGCGTGCGTGCATGCACTATAAGGGAAAAAATCAATATGCTGGAAGAAAAGGTCAAAGCTGGGAAAGTGGCATGAATCTGTCCGTCATGATGGACATTGTTTGCCTGGTTTGACGTTTCCTTCACCCTTGGTGTGAACTTCCAAGCAGACAGCTGCCTTCTCTGCCATGGCTGGCCCTACAACAAATGGGTCTTCTTTTTCAAGATTCCTCTATTGACATTTTTGCATCTGGGTTGGCTATGCTGACTGTCAGCTGAGTTGGGAATCTCCAAGCTGAACAAAATCCCTTGGCAAGATGACCGGAGGCCACCCGCTCTGATGAAAAATCCCCCATTTACTTCTCAAGTGGGACAGATAAATGCTATTATGCCCCCTGAAAAGAGCTGCAGACACCTTCTCTTTCAGCCCTCCACATTTGCTATCCGTCCACCCCAGAGTTTCACCCCCACCCCTTCTCTCTCCGGCTTCATTGCTTGGGTGTAGCTTTAAAGTATCCCCTACGCCCTTTTGAGTCTCCCAACACATTTACCCATAAGTAACAATTGAGACCCTCTTGTACCATTCAGGCCTTCCTTCTCTCCTGGCCTCATTTTGCCTGCATCTCTCTTGATCTGCCATTGTGCCCAAAGCTGTTTGCACCACCCTAGTCCTCCCACAGAAGGATCGGGGTGGGGAGGAAGGCAGTGGTGTAAAGTGGAGGGAGAGAGAGGGAGGGAGGGAGGGAGAGAGAGAGAGAGAGAGAGAGAGAGAGAGAGAGAGAGAGAGAGAGAGAGAGAGAAGAAAAGCAGGGATAGAAAAAGGCACACAGTATTAAGATGCTGAATAGCAAATTGCTCTGGAGTGTCCTGCCTCCCTCCCTCCCTCTTTTCCCCCTTTTTCTTCTTCAGAAGGACAAGCGAAGCTCTGAAAGGAACTATACATTTTGCTTAGTGCTCTTGAAACCAAGCATTTCACACCTGAAGCTTTTCTCTGGCTGGCCCAGAAAACACCCCTTCAAAGCGTTTAATTGCCAATCGCTTCGGAGCGTGTTGTTAAAGGAGGAGAAGGAGCGAAAAGAAAAGAAAAAAAGACAGACAGACAGACAGACAGATGGAAAGAAAGAAGCCCATTATGCCAGGCCACTCTACGGCGGAGAACCAAACCAAACGTGGGAAAGGATCTCCCTTCTTCCTTCATGGCCAATGGAGCATTTCAAAAAAAAAGGAAAGAGGGGGGGAAAAATGTGGAGACTAAAGAAAATACAGATAACTAACTGACTGCCTTGTTATTACAGAGCTGGCATTACTCTTCAAATCCAGTTTTGTGGGTTGTTTTTCTTTTCTTTTTTAAAGAGAAATGTATACATTTTCCCCAATGCTCTTTCCCTAGTGCATCTACGGACACCAAGAAAGAATCAGCAAGATAGCTGAGAGGTATCAGATGCATGGAGGGGAGAAATCGCCACACCAGGCTTGGAACCTGATCATTATTTCATCTGAAGCCTGATGGAAATGATACCTTCAGGGATTAAAAAGGGGTGGAGATTTTGGGTGACTTTTGAAGCCCAGACATATCTCCGGTCAATCCAACTAAGGCCTTCATATCACTTTTCATGTCACACCAACATCCATGATCATACAATCTGCTCTTTCAAATGTCTTGTTTTCCTGGTTTAGCAGCACTAGTTAAGGTAATCTTTGTTTTTTAAAAAAACCAACTACTTCTTTTGGGCTGAAGCAGTAGTCCTAGTCATCATCGTCCCCAAGGTGCTTTTTCTAGAGGCAACTGGACTTTCTTGTTTTTCTTTGAAGACGTTTCGCTTCTCATTCAAAGATTTTTCAGCTCTGACTGGATGGTGGGGAGTGGAAGGATTTATATTCTTTGCAAACAGCTGGTCATTTGCATCCATTTAGAGAGTCATTGAGGCCACTTGGAGGTTTGCCTGGGTCCTCAGGGTCACCTGAGTAGTGCAAATGGGTGTGGAGCCTTCTTGGAACTGCTGAAAGTTTGCAAACTAAATATGTAGCCTTATCATATTACAGAGATCTTTGGTGTTGCAGAAACCTTTTCACCCATTCTCCCTAAATGCATTACTTCTCAGACAATCTCCCATGAAGGAATTACCCCATTATCTGGGGCAGAATGCTAAATGATGTATGAATGAAAAAAAAATTGCAAACAAATGTTTGCAGCCAAAAAAAAATAAAGAATCATCCATGTAAAATTCTGGTCATTTCCTCACCCAAAAGAGGAATCAGCCTGGAGTTGTTAAGTCCCACCAACGGTCTAAGTCCAGTCCCTTTTGAATTCTATCAACTTGTCAAGCATAACATTCGATGTTAGCAGCCTTACACAACTCTTATCCAGCAGCAGTTTAGTACTGACCATTAATTGAGTAGATTCTTGTGTATGGGTATGAGCAATACATCAGTTTAACTGTAACTTAATGTGTGGTCCTGATTCTTTGTGCCTGGCAGTATGTTTGTATATATATACGTATTCAGGGTGTTTTTTTTTTTGTCATAGAACACAGCGGAACAGAGTTCCGGCACCTTTTTTCGACGGATTTTCCAGAGTTGCATTCTTTTCCTATTGTTTCCCTTCCTATCCTCGTTTGTTTTTGAAAATGCCCCGCTGGCGGTACGGTGCGAGCGGGGTCCCCTCCGGCGCTGTCTGCCTCCTCCAGGAGGAGCCATGAGGCGCCGGAGCACCACAGCCAGAGCGTGGCTTGATTGGCTGGGTTGGACCACGTGGTGTGGAAGCCGATGGTGGCGGTGGGAGACACATAAACATGGAGGCCCTCTTTCACGAGAGGGCAAGTGAGCCTCTTGCGTTCCCTTACAGAAGGTGGGGTGTGAGATTAAAAAGAGGTGAAGCCAGAGGAAAGAAAGGCGGCTGGCGGGGAAGCTTGCCTGACAGTGAAAGGTTCCTTGGGTAGTTCAAAGGCTGGGATGTCTACGAAAATCTCTTTTTAGTCTTTTATATTCAAACTGCAGAGGGGAAGAATAAGAATAAAGCCAATGTCTTGTGATTTGGAGGTATTATTATTAATAATAATATATATTAATTATGTATTGGTCAGATGTAAAGGTAGACCTATAATATGAGGTTTAATCAGATCTATTTAGTAATAATAATAATAATAAAGTTGGAAGGGACCTTGGAGGTCATCGAGTCCAACCCCCTGCTCAGGCAGGAAACCCTACACCATTTCGGACAAATGGCTGTCCAGTCTCTTCTTGAAAACTTCCAGTGTTGGAGCATTTCCAACTTCTGGAGGCAAGCTGTTCCACTGATTAATCATTCTAACTGTCAGGAAGTTTCCCCTTAGTTCTAGGTTGCTTCTCTCCTTGATTAGTTTCCACCCGTTGCTTCTTGTCCTGCCTTCAGGCGCTTTGGAGAATAGCTTGACTCCCTCTTCTTTGGGGCAGCCCCTGAGATATTGGAACAGTGCTATCATGTCCCCCCTCGTCCTTCTCTTATTAAATAGGGTTTAACTTAAAGGTAAATTAAAAGTGATCTGTTCACTGACAAAGTTTCAACTTTAATTTGTTTCAAGTCAATATCCATATTAAACTCCAAATGTAAATTTTGTTTGTTTGACAACTTCTTAAAAATAATTCAATCTTTTACAAGCAACCAAATTTTGTTTTATTGGGCCAATTTCATTCATAGAAAGCTGACATTTCCACTCATTAAACTAAATGGGTGTGCCAGTGGTAAATGTCCCAGAAGATTAATAAAATGCCTTCTTGTAATTTAAAGCCACACAGTGCTTGGTAACATTAATAGCATTAACTTACCTTGAACAAAATCCTAGTCTTTTAGATACACTAAAAATTGAAGGGTTTTTTTTTTCAACTACAAGGATAAACCTTGTAGGGTAGGCAAGGCGGGTTGTATAATGTGTACGAGTTCCGGCACCTTTTTTTTTTTTTTTTTTTTACAAAAAAAGCACTGTATATATTTATATAGAATTTATATGGCAGCTCAGCTCAGAGTTACTCTGGGTAACATAGAAAAAAGTCAACTACAAATACACCCCCCCCAAAAAAAGAAACTGTGTAATGTGGCAACCAGCATAAAATGCACTGCAATTCAACAATCAGACTTCACATATTTGGAGCCAAAGGCTTGGGGAAACAACCAGATCTTGACTGCTTTTCTAAAGAGCTGCAGGATTAGGACAAGTTGTATATCAAGGGACAGATTGTTCTACAAAACAGAAGTTGCCACAGCCTGCTTGCTGGATTACCGGCCTCCACTTCCTTCCTAGGAGCAAAGAATGTTCTATGAAAATCAAGCTTATACCATCTCTGTTGTGTCTTTTGGAGGAAATTTCACCTTTTCCCAAAATTTGACCTGTTCTTCTAAAATCCTGGAGGTCACCCCAAGCCTTGGTATCTCTCTTACTTGTTCCATCGTGGCTCCATCTTGGAGCTGTTGTTCAGTCATTCACATTCATTCTGACTCTTCATGGCCCAAGGGGAAATCCTTAATCAGGTCTGCTCCTCAAGAGCCACTTCTTTAAGTCCATGCAAGCTTCAGCTTCTATATGCTGTTAGAAGGAGCTATTTGATAGCATACATGGAAAGCTGTTTAATATGGGATAGCAATCTGTCTGGTATTTACACTGAAGACTAACAATTTATCAGAGCAAACATTTAGGTGGCTGGATCTCTATCCAGCAGATAAATGAAATGTTACCCTTAGTTGGCAGAGGATGCATCCTTTGGTATAGAATCAGATGGGACGTTGATTTGACTTCAACCGATGAACACGTGGATTCTTCTGGAATTTGATAATATATGAAACATGACATGTAATAGGATTGAGGCTCCAACAGCCTTTGAGCGCAGATAGTTTATGCAATTTCATATGGCCAAACACATGCAGAAACATTCAGGCAAGATCAACCTGTCACAGCGCTCGATTTGCAAAATCCAGGCCCTCTCACGGTCTAAATGCAAATTCAAGATGCCATGTTGAAATTAGCTTCCAGATGGGCAGCCCTCTGAGTCTCTTGCAGCATGAATAACAAAGGTTCCTGAGGTATCGTACTGATGAGCAAATTGATCCTGGCACGAACATTCGCAGTACAGCATTTGCAGCTCTCTGCCAAAACCACAGAGAGTTATGCATTTTTAGGGTACCGGTGGGCAATGTGACACGCGCCTGAATAGTTGTTTAGTAATATTAAAAACAACCCAATTCATTGTAATACATTCAAGGCCACCTCGTAGGGCTTGGATGAAAGATGTTATGAAAATACAAAAACACGTTTAATCAGATGTAAAGGGTTAAATGTTGCTTCCTTGTGGGGGTCTGTATGCAGCCCTTAGATCAGGGATCTTCAAACTTGGCCCTTTTATGACTTGTGGACTTCAACTCCCAGAATTCCTCAGCCAGGCATGCTTGGCTGAGGAATTCTGGGAGTTGAAGACCACAAGTCATAAAAGGGCCAAGTTTGAAGATCCCTACCTTAGATGAATTTCATGTGTGATCCTTGCTCCACATTGAAAAGCTGTTGGAAAGGGATCAATTTACACCTTCTCTCTTTTTACAGATTGGAAGAAAGGTATCAGCCCGTGATCCCTCAAACTCGCCACGTCACGTGACATGTCGCGACATATCGTGATTTTTTTTTGCATTGCCAGGGCTGGGGTGGGCGCAGCCTCCATATGATGCAACCGGCCCGTGGGCTGGCAGTTTGACACCCCTGCTCTACAGGAAGGCTACACCATTCATTGGGACAATGCAGTTCCTGTGGAATTGATTGTTTCGCTCATCAATTTCAATATAGATGCTGAGACTCTAGAAAGAATGCAGAGAAAAGCAACGAAGATGATCAGGAGGCATATGAAAAACGGTTGCAGGAATTGGATATGTTTAATCTAGCGAAAAGAAGGATTAGGGGTGACATGATAGCAGTGTTCCAATATTTGAGGGGCTGCCTCAAAGAAGAGGGGGGCAACCTATTTTCCAAAGCACCAGAAGGCAAAACAAGAAGCAATGGGTGAACTAATCAAGGAGAGAAGCAACCTAGAACTAAGGCAACATTTCCTGACAGTGAGAACAATTAACCAGTGGAATGGCTTGCCTCCAGAAGCTGTGGGTGGTCCATCACTGGAGGTTTTTAAGAAGAGATTGGACAGCCATTTGCCCAGAATGCTATAAGGTCTCCAATGTCGAGCAGGAGGTTGGACTAGAAGACCTCCAAGTTCCCTTCCAAATCTGTGATTCTGTGATTCTGTGAATAAGTAAGCATGTAACCCCAGTGGTGGGATTCAGCCGGTTCGCACCACTTCGGCAGAGCCGGTAGCTATTTTTTTGTTTCCCAGGCCCAGAATGGACTTCCGGAAGTGGCATCCACACAGAGAACCGGTTGTTCATATATTTGAATCCCACCACTGTGTAACCCCTAAAAAAAAGATTTTTTTTGAACTTTTAAATGACTTTAAAATGCTGTGTGTGTGTGTGAAGATAAAGATGGGTACCAGAAAATTAAACTAAGTCAGGCAACTTCCCTATTTCATTCAAATCTCTTTCTGCCCAACAATTCTAACCCAACCCGGAACAGAATATATTTGAAGTAACATGGCCTTAATCAACTGGTAAAAAAGAAACTTGTCTCTTTTGCAGGAAGTAAATAATTTCTGATGGCCAGCCACCATTCACATTTTCTCACCTCTTTAAAAAACAAAACTAAACAAGACCAAGTGCATTACTCAAAGGTGATCCAATAAAAGTGCTTTGCCATTTTAAATCCTTTATCCAGCAGTGGGATTCAAATAGGTGAACAACCGGTTCTCTGTGTGGATGCCACTTCCGGAAGTCCATTCTGGGCCTGGGCAGCAAAAAATTAGCTACCGGTTCTGCCGAAGTGGTGCGAACTGGCTGAATCCCACCACTCCCTTTTATCTATTTATGATACTCTTATCACCTTTCTTTCTACTCATCAAATATCGCAGCTGTTTTTCTTAGCCAACGGTTGCCAATTCTTAACAGCAAAGATTAACAATAAAAGATAACTCACTTTGCACCTTCAATTTCATTAAAAGGTTCTGACCTCCCAGCATGGAAATATGATGGTAATGTTTACTAAATTTCATGATTAGAGTTAATTTCATCTCTTTTTGCTGTAATGATCCCTTGAATTTAGGCACTGACTTTTGGATCAGTGTTTAATACACGAGCAAACTAAACATAACATACTATTGTTTACTTTCACAAAATAGACATTTCTTCTTCTTCTTCTTCTTCTTCTTCTTCTTCTTCTTCTTCTTCTTCTTCTTCTTCTTCTTCTTCTTCTTCTTCTTCTTCTTCTTCTTCTTCTTCTTCTTCTTTTCTTCTTCTTTCTCTCTCTCTCTTCTCTTCTTCTCTCTTCTTCTTCTTCTTCTTCTTCTTCTTCTTCTTCTTCTTCTTCTTCTTCTTCTTCTTCTTCTTCTTCTTCTTCTTCTTCTTCTTCTTCTTCTTCTTCTCCTTCTCCTTCTCCTCCTCCTCCTCCTCGTAAAAAGATAGTTGAAAATTTTATAAAATTTTATAAAAACCCTGTGGTTTTTATCTGCCCTGATATGTATTGTCTTGTATCTTTCACTCATCCCACCTGTTTTAATATCGTTGGAATTCATATGTATATAGAGATAAAGCATTTATCTAAATATGTATTAAAATTTCAGAATGGATTTTTAATGCAAACTAATGTAGACCTGATGAATCATGTAAAGGTAACGGGGGGGAGGGTCCTTGGTGCTCTCTGAGTCTGGTTGTTTTCTTGCAGATGTTTTATTATCAAACTAGGTAACGTCATCAGTGCTAGAGTGGGATTAGGGTAAAAGAACAACTAATTTGTACTTCCCAAACTGCAAAGTCTGTATACCCGTACATACGATAGCAATGAACCTCTTAACTCATTTTGTCTGAATTGATTTGAAGTTGTAGAATCATCACAAACATTTCAACTTCTGAGAAAACTAACACATTATTTGTTTAAAAGTTCTGAATATCTGTTTATTTTATCCGTGGACTAGGAAAGTACCTTATGGTTGATTTGAAAGTTCTCTGATCACCTTTTCAAAAATGAATTCAGCTCAAAAATATTAACAGACTCTTCAGCTTTGCTGAAATCCCTCCTACGATTTCTTATTCCCTTCTGTCAGGCCAAATCATATAATTATATATCATTTAATAATGTCAGCTTTGTTGTTGTTGTTTTAACCATTTAGTCGCATCTGAATCTTGGCAACTTTATAGGCAAGTGCTCTGTCGAGCATGCAAAGTTGATCAGCCAACAATTGAAAGAAACTTTTCTTTTAATTGGTGACTGATCAACTTTCCATCAGATTTGATGTTATCAAGCCAGCATGTTCTTTGCTTGACTCTTCTTCTTGTTCCACTAACCATCATTGTCTTCTCCAATGAATTTGCACGCAAGATATGGCCAAAGTAAATCAGACATAGTCTTATAATTTTAACTTCTAGTGTGTCTCGTTAATGTCAACTAGATAGCCTCAAGTGGAACTATTCTTTCCAATGCTTTAACTACGTGTTTTTCCATGATCCTCTATTTTATTCCATTTCTCATTTTCTCCATTATGTCTCTCCCTTGTTTTTCTCCCACATCAACAGATATTAATTATATAGTCATTGTAACCCGGCACTTGAAAAGAAAATAATCATGCATCTTTTATTCAGCGGATAGCTTCCATAACTCTTTGAATTATTGGATTATTTGAATTATTTTCCATCTGCATTGCTTTAAAAAGTTGCTTGTCCTAACTCTTGAACAGTTAAAACAGTGGCATCCAGTGGATATTTCAGTCTCCAAAGCAAGTGATCAAAAAGCTGAGAAATAAGGACAAAAAAAAATAATCTACATTTGTGTAATTTTCAAGGAACAGTGCTGATAAGATCCTGAAGTGTTTTCTCTGCTGTACTTCTGCTTAGAATAAAATACCTGGAAAAGAAACTTATCCCTTTTTCATACTTCATCCCTCCTCCCCACCAATCCTCTGTGTTTGTATCTGACTTTGAAATACTTCATATCCAAAGTTCATCTTTGATTGAAAAGAAGTACTTTTCAAACATTCAGCAGCTAAAAACCAGGTTTCTCCATTCTGGTATCTACTAGCAAATCACTATCTAACCGGTCTGATTTTGAGAAAGCCCTTGAAAAGCATTTGTAAAAATATGGGATGCTAATGTTAGGTTTAATAATGGTTACTGTCAGACAGATGTATGGTGTGCATTGGGGTCAATAAGACCGCCTTCAATCTGGTGCCCTCCATTAAGTTTAGAAGGGCTGAAAATTGTGGGAACTGCAGTCAGATGTTGTAAGATCTATGGTAAGATGGGCGGCCAATAAATTTAATAAATAAAAATAAAATAAGTAAAAAAAACCTCACAATTTATCATAGCAAGGTGCCATGATAGCAAAGGTGGTGTAAATCCATCACATCTTGGCTAAAATAATTATTCTTTGCTCCAGGAATAGAGAATGTCTGTTAATGATAAAATATGGAACTCGCAGACGATCTTTCTAAACTATGCCTTCCTCAAACCACAGCTGGATTGCTGCTATTATTATGATGGAAACCTTGTAGAGGATGGGGAAGATGAATTTTATTCATTTATGGACAGAGAATTGCAACCATAAAATCATCTGCCTTCAACTTTGGTCCTGCTCATTTTCAAAACTAGCCATGTCCATTAGGATGTAGGTTATGAAGATCCCTGGATTGATCTAATGCTTATGGATGAGTTCAATACAACTAAAATGGGGATGACGGACATCCATTCAATAGCATAACATTTCTTTTGCTTGCATTTCTAACTTCCAAATGTAGACCGGGAAAAAAAAAAAGTCTAGACAAAAATTGCAATTCTGAAGTTACAGAATAGAGTTGGGAGGGACCTTGGAGGTCCTCTAGTCCAACCCACTGCTCAAGCAGAAGACCCTGTACCATTCCAGACAAGTGGCTGTCCAGTCTCTTCTCAAAAGCCTCCAGCAATGGAGCACCCACAACCTCTGAAGGCAGGTTGTTCCACTGGTTAATTGTTCCAACTGTTAGGAAATTTTTCCTTAGTTCTAGGTTGCTTCTCTCTTTGTTCAGTTTCCATTCATTGCTTCTTGTCCTGCCTTCTGGGGCTTTGGAGAATAGGCTGACCACCCCCTTCTTTGTGGCAGCCCCTCAAATACTGGAATACTGCTATCCTGTCACCCCCCTAGTCCTTTTCTCTAGACTAGCCATATCCAATTCCTGCAATTCTAGACCAGACAGACCATGGCACTTATCTCATATGAGGCAATTTCCTATGTTCCTGTACTCCAGCAACTGAATTTGTTGTATTAAATCCATCCCAATGGAAATGTTTATCTTTGCATGCATATATGTAGGTCATATTGATTATTTGCTTTTTTCCTTTGAGTCAGTTTTTATTCCTTTGCAATCTACATCTGGATAGATTCACCACAAACCAAGCTTGAGTAGAGAAGTTATACTTTTTATTCCTTTCAGTTCATACTGAATGTGAAGAGATTCTGGCTTTCATTTTCCAAATGACTAGCTTGCTTCCCACTTTTCCCTTAGGAAAGTTTCAGGCAGAAAATCCTCTTATGGACTTATTGAATGATGATCGGACAAGTTCAATCCTTGTGAAAGTCTCTGTCTGTTTTTTAACTACAGTACTGTCTTATGTCTCAGGATATTTACCCATGCAGTATGGCTGTATTACTATTACCCTTCTCATCTTTTCTACTACCTTCTCCATTGGTATTTTATGATTATATCACTTTGTTGTTTGTATGTATACTAAGACCTTATGCATCAGAGACAAATTCCTCATGTGTCCAACCACACTTGGCCAATAAAGCTATTCTATTCTATTCTAATCTAATTTCTATTCTATTCTATTCTATTCTATTCTATTCTATTCTATTCTATTCTATTCTATTCTATTCTATTCTATTCTAATTTTATTCTTCATTCCATTATTCTATTCTATTCTGTTCTGTTCTGTTCTGTTCTGTTCTATTCTAATTTTATTCTTCATTCCATTATTCTATTCTATTCTGTTCTGTTCTGTTCTGTTCTGTTCTGTTCTGTTCTGTTCTGTTCTATTCTATTCTATTCTAATCTAATCTAATCTAATCTAATCTAATTTTATTCTTCATTCCATTATTCTATTCTATTCTATTCTAATCTAATCTAATCTAATCTAATCTAATTTTAATTCTATTCTAATTTCTATTCTAATTTCTATTCTATTCTATTCTATTCTAATCTAATTTTAATTCAATTCTATTCTATTCTATTCTATTCTATTCTATTCTAATCTAATCTAATTTTATTCTTCATTCCATTATTCTATTCTATTCTATTCTATTCTATTCTATTCTATTCTATTCTATTCTATTCTATTCTATTCTATTCTATTCTATTCTATTCTATTCTAATCTAATCTAATCTAATCTAATTTTAATTCTATTCTAATTTCTATTCTATTCTATTCTATTTTATTCTATTGTATTCCTTCGAGAAACCAGCTATTTATTTTGCCTCCACTTTGATAGGGAATTTAAAAGAGCCATTTAGAAAGTACTTTAATCTTCTTATCATTTATTATAGAACAGTGGTACAAATATAGTCTAACTTGGGTTAGTACAGCAAGCAACCTCTAAACTTTAAATTCAACGCCAGGGTAGACCAACACAGGACAAAAATAGTCAGGAAAAGAAAGAAACTTCAGTAATATGCTACTGAGACATCCAGAGTGGCTTGGAATAGTGAGATGGGCGGCATATAAATTTAATAAATAAATAATTGGGGGGTCAACTATTATTCCTGCCAACAAAAGTGCCTGTTGCTTCATCTGTAAAGCTTTTGTGAATACAAGAAGTGATATGAGGGGAAAAAAATGTACTCCAACTCAGTGACATGGGTAAGAGTCTTTCTTTTGTTTGAATTCCAGAGTTCACATACTTAAGTTTAATATTAAAAAAAAAAAGAAGGTAAATATATCTTTTTTTGGTTCATTGTTGTCCAATTAAAACTCATTCCAGGACCTGATTCTGCCAATATACTCTTTTTTATATATATATGAAAGACACTTATTCCCCAAAGCACACCTTTCCAGGGAAAAATAATTGAAAAAGGAGCAGAAGGGTTTGGAAACATTCCAATTAGCAAGTCATAACTTTAAAATAGTTCATTGAGTTTTCCAGAATTTGTTTTGTTCCTTCTCTCTCTCTCTCTCTCTCTCTTTTTTTTTAAGGAATAATCTGCTTACATCCTTAAGACCCCCAGGTAAGCTGGGGAACACAATTTACCAGATGCTGCGATCCCCCCTCTGTTTTTTTTTTCCCTTTCCTTTCAAAAGGCCAACCACCAGGAACATTGAAAAAGAGTGTGTGTGTGTGTGTGTGTGTGTGTGTGTCATTGTCCCTTATTGGCAATAAAACTTTTTTTTGCAACGCCCCACAAATGAAGCACAAATACCTTTCAGTGGTAGTATAGGACTCCGTGTTCAACTGCTTCCATGTTGGCCTATTTTTGCCTTTGTTACTTGCTAATAATGCACTCATGTGTAAGCTAATAATGTGAACAGAGGAAAAATGAAGAGACCTTTTAAAAAAAAAAAAAAAGACAAAAAGAGAAAGGAGAATGAATTAGGGCAATTGAGGTCGTTCTCTTTCATTTTTGCTGGAAGGATAGTTGCCCCGGTTTTTACCTTATCGCTTATTACATAATTTATGATAAAATGAGATGTGAATCCCATCTTATTGTTGGACTCATCCCTATTGAGTACGCATATATAGAATTCATTTCAAATTTAAACACTATCTTAATTATAAATTGAATAAAATGGACAGTCTATCAGGTTCCCTAAATTGCATTCTAACAAATAATTTCATTTTCCATTACTTTCCCACCAATGATATATGGGCATAACAATG
Organism: Azemiops feae; assembly: GCA_023970755.1. Lineage (NCBI taxonomy): Eukaryota > Metazoa > Chordata > Lepidosauria > Squamata > Viperidae > Azemiops > Azemiops feae. Next base: position 151,508 of record JALGBA010004205.1, on the reverse strand, counting down.
TCTTCCCTAATTCTGTTCTGTTACCTTAATTGCGCTGGAGATTTTACATCACGACAAATCCAATGACTCTTGCAGCTGCTGCTGGAACTTGTAATCCGAGCAGGGAAAATGCGTGGATTACGTGGCGAAAAACCCACTGAAGAAACAGTTAAAGAAGCGAGGACAAAATCTTGAACTAAATATGATGACAGATCCTTTTCTAGAAGACTTAGGAATCTATTTTGCTTTTTTAATACATACATACATACATACATACATACATATTTAATGCCCTTGGCAATATTGATTGCAATAAATGTTAACTTTCTATGTGTAGTTAACTGGGAAACCAATTAAAAGCCACATTTAAATTGAGTTGCTGTTTAGAAAGCCCCAGGATCAATTGGAGAAGGAAGATATTTTCAAATGCATGTATCATTTTATTTCTGAAAAAGTGTATTCAAAAAAAGTTTTCTGAAGAAATCTATTTTTTTTAAAAAAGAATATATATATATATATATATATATATATATATATATATATATATATATATATATATATATATATATATATATATATATATATATATATATATATATATATATATATATATATATATACACATACACACATATATATTTAAAGAGTATGTGTGTGTGTGTGTGTGTGTGTGTGTATACACACACACACATACTCTTTAACTCTTTGTCAACAAAAAAAGAAATTCGAATATATATATATATATATAAATTTATTTAATGGAACTTTATAAAGAATGTTATTTAGGAAGCATACATACAATGTAGGAATCATATATTATTCAAATAAAACGGGGAAATGAAATGAATGCTAAAACCCTTAAGCAGCAAGTTTCTGTTTATATGCTTTATTGCATCCCTCAATGATGAAGAACTGAAATATTTCCTACCTTGTTCCTCAATTTTGCATTCAAGAAATAGAATACGTGTAAAATTATATTAAATTTGCAACGTGTTTTGCAGCTCACAGAGAATTTCTGTTACAGCAGAATGAGATTTTGGGATCTGCTGTGAAGAAGATTTTCATGTCATTTTGCATATTGTATTACAGATCAAAAGCATTGGTATTGCCTATGATAAAAATGGGAGACTCAAAGAGGTTATAAACAGGTTATAATGCTTATAATTTTAGGCAGCTGTTTCACATTTGTTATTATGCTCAAGATAAAATTAGAAGGTTTTTTTTCTGCTTCTCTTTTAGGAAGAATTTATACATTTTGATTCCTGAGTAGAAAAAAAAACTTTTAAAATGTTATATGAAATTAATATATTTCTGTAGTTATTCCTTAAATTGCAGTTATGTATTTTCTTAAAAAAAACAAAAACAGTTAAGTGAAGCTTCTCTAACAGAACTTCACTAATCAAATAAGTTTGAAGAGAGGTAAAGAGACATTGGTAATCTTGAAGAGCACCTGCAAAAAGTTATATTTAAATGACAATCTTGGAAATCCTTTTACATTTCCCCCTCCAGGCTTTTGAGAGAATTACTTTGCTACAAAGATTGTAGAAGCAGATTGATTATTTATTTATTAAGATCTTCTCTCCCCCCCCCCAAATGGATATGTTACTAACTTAATTATCCAAATGTGCTTTTCTTCTCTTCCGTTTGTAGCCTGAATATGGAATTGCTCACAGGTTGATCAATTCAGATTTTCTAGAAGCAAACTTTGTTATTTCAACATTTTTCCAGCGTCTACAATGAAAACTTTCCCCATTGTGTTCTGTTCTCTTTAAAAAAAAAATCAGTCAATTCATCTTGCAGTGAACTATTAGAATTGTATTAATTCCCATGGTGGTTTTTGAAAAAAAAGAAAAAAAAAAGACAAGAGAATTTCTTGAACCGCCCCCACCTTTAGGGAACTGTGTTTCCTATCCTGGTGCTTCCATCTTTATCTATTCAATAGTTTGAGCTAATATGTTTTATACACCTCCTCCTCCCTCACCCCCAAAAGCTTATCAGTCAACAGGCAGCATTTGTGATTCATAGAATGTGATAATAAACTCATTCACAAGACTAACAAACATGCAGTTCCCAGTTATTTACGAGGCAAATTTGCTTGCAATGCCAGGCATCGGAACAGGGGGAGAACCAAGATGGTGTTGATTGATAAATTGACAGGTTAATTTACAAGTCGATAATAGGAGTTAGACCCAGAGGGAGAAATGCACTATCCATGATCTAGCTTGGTTTACAGTGCCATCTGTCTTGCGTTGGCAAATTTGCAGGCGGGACTCTTGAGTTCAGATCAACGATGCAAGCACGCACTTTCCCCCCTCGCAGCACAAAAGGCCCCCTCCTCAATTTACTGCAGTTTAATTTCTTCGTGCATTGACACAATTCGCAAAGAAGACCTCCCAGCATCTGATGCCATAACGAGAGAATCGTGAAAGGGCCTTTGTCTCGTAAAATGAAAGACTAATGCTTTTAGCATTGGGGTTTTCTTTTCTCGTTCTCTCTTCCTTGTGTTTTTTTTTTTTTCTCCTTCTTCTTCATCTGGCTTGAAAGAGACCCAAAGGAAGATTCTTCTGGGTTTTTAACCGTAATGAATTGTGCGACACTGTGATCATGGCAGTAACCAACTACAAGAACTATCGTTTTTCCAAATTAATATTTATATGTGTTGGCAAGGGGAACACCCTACTTCTAAAATTAAATGTGCCTTAATCTCTTGCAGATTAGATTCTCTGAAAATTCCCGTTTCATTTATAAGATTGTAATGAATGGGTAACTTAGTTTTGAATCAACATTATTTCTCACCAGGCGGAGGGAAGGCCCTTAAATTCCTGGTTTATGAAAGAAAAATCATCATCGTAATAAAGCATTCTTCATCTTGCTTTCAAAAAGGAGTAAGCAGGAATCACGTTTCTCAAACCATCCTGCAATTTAATATCAAAGAATATTTGCAGCCCAGAAACTTTGTAGGTGCTTTTGTTACTCAAAATTAAGGGGACATGTGTCTCTTTCAACCTTGCAGGATTCCATTGATTTTATTTCACAGTATTCATGTTTAAAACTAAATGTAAGATTCCCCCCCCCACCCCTTTACATGTGCATGATAACTGCAATGCATTTTTGCAGTTTTTCTTTTTAGGATAAAGGGAAGGGAGCAATGTCGTGAAAATGAACGGTGTTTTCGACAGCTTTAGCTTTTAGTTTTAAAAATAAAATGCTGGTGCCTTTGTTCATATGCACTTTGAAACAAACTGTGCCATTGTGTGAAGTGTGATCAAAACCTTTTAAAATTAGGGTTTTGGAATTTACACTCAGTGAACTGATGTTATTCATAAACACACACACATTTATGTACGTACATACATACATACATACATATATGAAGAGAGAGAGCGGGATTGAGATTCAATATAAAATATTTTCAAGTAAGCATTTAAAATTGAAATGAGAGATTACAGCTTGCAATCTTGTCATTTTTTTGGTCAACATAAGTTTGTTGCATTGTTTTCCCTGCTTTATTTTTAGTGAAAAATCTTTACAACACAACCACTCCTTCAAAATCCCAAATTGTTAGGGGTTCACCATCCTTAAATACATATATGATTCTGTCTTAAATACAGGAGAGAGAGAGAGAGAGAGAGAGAGAGAGAGAGAGAGAGAGAGAGAGAGAGATGATAGATAAATAGAGAGATAGATAAATAGAGAGATAGATAAATAGAGAGATACATAGAGACACATAGAGACACATAGAGACACATAGAGAGGTGATAGAGATAGATAAATATATAAATAGAGAGAGCGAGACAGAGACAGAGGGGGGGAGAGAGAGATACATACACATTTATATTTACAGCATATTCTAGCTTCAGCTCCCTTGGTGCACCCCGCAAAGAGTGAATTAAGAACTCATTGCAGCTGCTGTTCTCTGCCAGATTCAGAGCAAGACCATTTTGAAGCTGCATCTGGCATCCCAAGCTAAATTTTGCTCTCTTCGTCCAACCAAAGTTGTCACTTAATGCTGAAAGCTGGAAAGGAACAACCAGGAGTGTTCAGACCTCAGACCACAGACTCCACTTTCTGGACAGCGCTGTCACCTTGAAGCCTCAGAATCCACCTTCTCTCCTGCAGTTCTCTCACAAGGGGGAAACCCCTGGGCGATCCTGAATCGCCAGAGAAGTCTGATCTTTTGCTTGCCCACTCCAGCCCTCCATGACACCCACCCCACAGTGTCCCCTTCCACAACCTCTCTGCCGATCCCAGGCCTTCTGACACGTCCCCCCCCCAGCTGTACAAACAGCCCTTTCCCCCCCAACTCTGCTTCTTCAGCACTCATCACATCCCTCTTTTGATGGCAGGCAATGGGATGCATTTCTGCAAATTGCCCTCTGGAGCAGAGGAAGATGTTTTTTTAGAAGTGATTTAAAACAGAGAGGTGGGTGGTGGGTGGGAGACAGATAGGGGGGAAAAAATCCATGATGGCTTCCCAAAGCTGCCTTTAAAAGGGGGTATGCTTGAAAAGTTGACCTTTAAAAAAAAAAAAAAGATTAAATGTGCTTTTTTCTCTCCCTCTCAAACCAGTAGGACTAACCTTCTGAAACATAGGAATTTCTTAGCTCTGTGCGTCTGATAGTTCGAGACATCAAATCAATCCCAGTTATTGTTTCAAGAAAATCTCTCTTTTTCTCCCAAGCCAGTCTTCATTTCTCTCATCTTGCGAAAAGGAAGAATGTCGCTTTGTTGTTGTTGTTGTTGTTGTTGCAAGCAGTCAGGGATTTCTTTTAATTTGAGTTTCCTTCTTGGCATAATTTGGATCAAGGCCAAGAGAAGATGAATGCCCAAACCTTTGTCCCTGCCGGGAACTCAACCCAAGAATGTATCAGCAATGATAATGGGGAAAAGATTCCTCTGAACATCTTCTCTCAGTCACATGTGAGAGTATTCCTTCTGTATTCTGGAATTTCAGAAGCCCTAAATGGGCTCCAAAGGAGAGAGGAATTCAAAACGTTCCTGGAATTTCCAGTACTTCACATTTTTAATTAGCTAAAGGGACAGCAATCGTGTCCTTTTCTGCTTTGGTGATTTCATAACAGGCCATTCCCTGATTGATTTGGTGTTAGTTGACTTCATTACCAGTTGGGTTGTTAATTGGAGAGATATCCTGTCCGTGAAGTTCTGGAATTTACACTTATAGTTCAAAGCCAGAGCAAGAGATTAGGAAACCAGAATTTGATACCTGATCATAAGCAATTTTGAAACTCCCAAAGCTGCTTTTTGAAAAGGCAACTGGACTTTGTTTTTCCTTGAAGACTGAACTGAAGAAGCTTCTTGGATGAGAAGCGAAACGTCTTCAAGGAAAAACAAAGTCCAGTTGCCTTTTCAAAAAGCAGCTTTGGGACAACCCTGACCTGGATGACTGAGAATCTCCATAGACTATTTTGAAACTCACAAGCACAGCAGAGAAGTCATGGAAAGGATTATCAACTCCCAGTTCTCTGACCCCAAGATCTGTAATTCATAGCTACAGCATCCCTGAGTGATGTAGCCCAATCCAATAGGAAGGCTATTAATAGAATATTATAATATGAAAGAATGGCTGGACTTTTGTTTCCAGACAACCAAAGGGAGTAATAACAATCACTTAACTACTAAAAGCCTCTTGATATCTTTCTAGCATATCAGACTAGATGTATTAGAGATAGACAGGGTGAAACAAAGAGGAAGAATCCTTGGTATTTTCTTTTCATTGTTACCCTTTGAGAAAAAGTTGACTTCCGATTTCATTTCTTTTTTTTCCTTTTTCTTCTTTCAAAGAATGCAAATAAATAATGCTTGTATGGTTAAGAGGGGTTGTCTGATATCTAACATAAGTGGAATTTTCATGTTGTCCTCCTTTGGTATAAATACACACTTCAGATGGGTTTCAGTGCATGCATTCACCCTGAAGAAGTGCCTCTGGACAAGCACGTGGATACCACATTGTTGTGACATTGCCTTGTGGGTTTGTTTGTTTGTTTGTTTGTTTGCAAATTTCCTTTTGATCTTCTCACAGCTTCACAACATGGCAGAGAGTTTCATTCTTAATCCTCCCATTTAATCAACGCCTTAAGCATACGATTCCCTCCCGTAGTTAAGTAGGACTTGAGTGCAACTTTGATCTCTAATTTTTTTTTTACAGGGATCTATATAATAGTTTGTCTGAGATAAAAAAAATGGCTCTGTCTGAGATGGCCAGGAATTTGAAACACATCTGAGGCTGTCTGCAATGGGGTCTTTTCGGTGTTAGCGCCACATTTACAGGAATTTTCTTTCAAAAAAAATCCTGATGCCCTATGCAGTTCTCAAGAGCAGGTAAATTCTTTAATGGAATGGAATGGAATGGAATAGAATAGAATAGAATAGAATAGAATAGAATAGAATAGAATAGAATAGAATAGAATAGAATAGAATAGAATAGAATAGAATCTGGAAGGGACCTTGGAGGTCCTCTAGTCCAGCCCCCTGCTCAAGCAGGAGAACCTACACCATCTCAGACAGGTGAATGTCCAGTCTCTTCTTAAAAATCTCCAGTGATGGAGCGCCCATGATTTCTGAAATCAAGCTGTTCCACTCGTTGATTGTCCTCACTGTCAGTTTGGAAGTTTGGAAGATTTGTTCCTGTCTTAATTTCTTTGAGTTTCTTGACAATCTGTCTTATCTGTTTTGGGTATTATTATTATTATTATTATTATTATTATTATTATTATTATTATTATTATTATTATTATTATTATTATTATTGTTGTTGTTGTTGTTGTTGTTGTTGTTGTTGTTGTTGTTGTTGTTGTTGTTGTTGTTGTTGTTGTTATTTATTATTATTATCATTATTATTTATTATTTATTATTATTATTTATTATTTATTATTTATTATTATCATCATCATCATTATTATTATTATTATTATTTATTATTATTATTAATTATTATTATCATTATTATTATTATTATTATTATTATTGTTGTTGTTGTTGTTGTTGTTGTTGTTTATTATTATTATCATTATTATTTATTATTTATTATTTATTATTATCATCATTATTATTAATTATTATTATTATTATTATTATTATTATTATTATTATTATTATTATTATTATTATTATTATTATTATTATTATTATTATTATTATTATTATTATTATTATTATTATTATTATTATTATTATTATTTTTAAAAAATGAGGTTGATTCTTTTGGCTCATTTTATTTGGAACCACTACCTTCACTGATTATTTCAAGATCCATCCTTATGCAAACTGACAATTTTCAAAACAGCCCAGAGTTTACAGAGGTTGCTGCAGCAAGTTAATATTTAATCATATTTTCTTGAGTTTCTTGAGTCACACATCCTTAGTTTTCACCTGAAATATAATGCAATCTAATATCTAAGGAAGGTATTTATGTTTAATATGACAAGTACAAACTCTCAGATGAGACAAGATTTTTTCCCCCAATGTTCTTTCTCTTCATCTTTTATTTGCTTTTAAATTTTATTTAGCTTTTATTTGAAATTCAAGAATGAAGGGTCAACATGGGAAGATTCCCCAAACAGGTTAATTTTAAAAATTGATGCAATGCAGAGTCAGGTATGCTGTTTTAGGTAAGTGAGGAGCCCAAGAACAAATATTCTTAATATAATTTGTGGATGCATAGACCTCTATCAGTAAATAATAATTTATTCAGAATCAATATGTTTTCAGTATTTTCTATGGATGGCAAAATGTGAAACGTGATAAGCTGAAATAGGGAAGGCAAGAAGAAAGCGAGAAGAAACTGCAGATTTAACAGACAACTCTTCAATTGTATAAAAAAATATTCAGGAATGTTTTCAGGGAAGAGAGAGGGAGGGAGAGAGAGAGAGAAATAAGATCAAACATGTCATCATAACTGCACAATGAAATTCCCTTTCAGAGAATTGAAAATTCCCCCTCTAGACCAAGTTTTCTTTTGAGCCTCTAAGAAATAGTGGCACAGCCTGTAAGGAGAAAAAACTAGCAAAGTTATAATTTTGTTTGATTTGAAACAGGCACCCGAAGGCCCTTTAGGAGAGGATCATTTAAAAGAAATGATGACTGCCATCTAGAATCAGCTGTCTTTGCTGTGGCAGAGTGAACGGAACATATCTTGTGTAACTGTCTGTGAAGTAGCTCAGATACAGATGTCAAAAAATTGGGGATATTTAGGCTTGAGACATGCTATAAAATAATACTTGCAGCTCCGTCTTTCTCTTTATCTTTCTCAGTCTCTCTCTCTCTCTCTCTCTCTCTCTCTCTCTTGCTCACTCATTCTCACACACAAATCTACTTGTATCCATCCATCCATCATCTATCTATCTATCTATCTATCTATCTATCTATCTATCTATCTATCTATCTATCTATCTATCTATCTATCTATCTATCTATCTATCATCTATCTATCTATCTATCTATCTACCTACCTACCTACCTACCTACCTACCTACCTACCTACCTACCTACCTACCTATCTATCTATCTATCTATCTATCTATCTATCTATCTATCTATCTATCTATCTATCTATCTATCTATCTATCTATCATCTATCATCTATCATCTATCATCTATCTATCTATTATTTATTTTTCTTCAACTCTTTTTTGCTAAGGAGAACTCAGCAGAGGGTGGAGATTAAATGTGCCTTTGGTAAAAGAAATTGTTCAAACATTAAGAAAATTAGTGAAGCTAATGTATTATACATTTACACAATTGAAAATTGAAAATCTGCAAAAAATGTGAAGCAAAGTTGGATGGGGTGGAAGAGAAAGTGATGACATGAAATAAACAATAGAGTTTTAAACAGTTTAGCTAATGTCACAATCTAGGTAGTAGGATACTACCAAGACTCTACAGTAAGGATGTGTTGATTTAATTAAACCCTCAAGACCTAGAAATATTTCTTTCCACCTTATTATTTTAACCTAATCTATGTGTCTATATAATGTATGTACATACAGTGGTATGTACAACTGCTTTGAAACTCATAGAATTTGGTACTTAGCGCATGTTGACATGAAAATTTTGTCCTGATACTCATAGTTTGTTTGGTACTTGATGCCCAAGCTAGGACTTGTTGGTGTCGGCTGCCTTGTGACTCACTACATTATACCTTATGGGAAAAAATGTTTAGTACTCATCATTTTTGGTACTTTGCATGCCTCCTGGAACCAATTAATGATGAATACCAAGGTACCACCGTACATACATGGGGAGGATGTATATTTATAGGAACAAATTTGCTCAGTATTTGTTGGAAAGTATTATTTATGTATTTATTTTGCTATTCATTCTGTTTCGTGAATCACATGTACAGTGGAAGAGAAAAGTAATGAAATCAAAATGACAAATAATCTATTACTCTTCTACTCTGAAAAAAAACATTTTATATACAGCAATAATCTGTATATAAAATATACAGCAATATTGCAATAATCCTGTCTCTGAGCTCTGCAGGCAGTTCCTTTGACCTCGTGGCTTTTGCTCTGCTACAGTATGCATTGTCAGCTGTGAGGCCTTCTATAGAGAGGCGTGTGCCTTTCCAAATCACATCCAATCAATTTAATTTACTATAGGTAGACTCCAATCAAGGTGTAGGAACATGTCAGCCACGAACAAGAGAACTGGGTGGCACCTAAGCTAAATTTGAAGTGTTGTTGCAGAATCTAAATACTTATGCCAATGTGATATTTCGGGGGGGGGGGGTTTAAAATAAATTTACAGACATTTCTAAAATTCTGTTTTCACTTTGCCATTATGGGATATTGTGTGTAGATTGAGGAAAAAAATGAATTTCAACAACTGTAGAATCAGGCTGCAGCATAACAAAACTGACAGAAGTGAAGGGGGTCTGAATACTTTCTGAATGCAGTGTATATAATGCAATCCTATCTCTCCCTCTCCGAGTCTTTCTTTCTTTCTTTCTTTCTTTCTTTCTTTCTTTCTTTCTTTCTTTCTTTCTTTCTTTCTTTCTTTCTTTCTTTCTTTCTTTCTTTCTTTCTTTCTTTCTCTCTCTCTCTCTCTTTCTTTCTTTCTCTTTCTTTCTTTCTTTCTTTTTTCTGTCTGTCCGTCCGTCCGTCCGTCCATCTATCTATCATCTATCTAATTCCTAGTTTAACAACAGAGATCGCACATCCAAAGTCAGCACCCACTCTAAGGAGATTTTTTTAAACTTAATTGCAAGTTAAGTTTAAGTTTAATAAATTTGCAATTAAGCTTGAATCAAACCAAGAATACTGGCAGTTACTTTCTCACACCACTGATACATTTAGCTCACTCTTGCCTATATTATTAACTATATGTCAAATCTATAAATCCACATCATTTATGTGAACAATGATAGCAATAAAAATAATAGCAGCAAATAGACTTATAAATCAAGACAAAATTAAAAAAATAATTCATTATTAAATTACTACTGCACATGATTCTGATAATCGGGGGTGGCATCTGTAAACATAGCGACAACCCAGTTGTGATCATTAGGAGGTATGAAATGTGGGAATAGAAATATAATTTAAAAAAATAAAAATGAATAAATGCATTCCTAACATTATTATGAGGAAACAATTGAGCTATTCCAAGGATCTACAAGGACACTCGGCATAAGTTCGTGAGCTGGAGTCAGGCTTTTAATTTATTTATGTATTTATTTTTCACATTTCTGTATTGCCCATCTTCCTGAAGGAAAGAGCCTTCCAGGTGAATGAGCCCACACTTGGAATACGGCATCCAGTTCTGCTCACCATAATACACAAAAGATGTTGAGGTCCTAGAAAGAGTGCAGAGCAGAGCCACAAAACTGATGATGGGTCTGGAGGCTAAACCATATTATGAACAATTGAGGGAACTAGGTAGGTCTAGCCTAGAGAAGAATTAGGGGTGACACGATAGCTGTCGTCCAATACTTGAAGGGCTGCCACTGAGAAGAGGGGTCCATTTATTCTCCAAAACACCTGAGGCAATAAGCAATAGGTGGAAGCTCATGAGAGGAAGATCAAACCTGGAACTAAGGAGAAATTTCTTGACAGGGAGAACAATTAATCCAGGGTTCTTCAAACTTGGCCCTTTTATGACTTGTGGACTTCAACTCCCAGAATTCCTCAGCCAGGCATGCTGGCTGAGGAATTCTGGGAGTTGAAGTCCACAAGTCATAAAAGGGCCAAGTTTGAAGAGCCCTGAATTAATCAGTGGAAAAGCTTGCCTCCTGGAGTTGTGGGGACTTCATTGCTGAAAGTTGTCAAGAAAAGATTGGACCGCGATTTTTCCAGGATCGAAAAGAGCCCTGATGCCACAGAGGTTAGAATGCAGTATTGCAGGCTAATTCTGCTGATTGTCGATTGCCAACAGTTTGGCTGTTCGATCCTGACCGGCTCAAGGTTGACTCAGCCTTCCATTCTTCTGAGGTTGGTAAAATGAGGACCCAGATTGTTGGGGGCAACAGGCTGACTCTGTAAACCGCTTAGAGAGGGCTGTACAACACTGCGAAGCGGTATATAAGTCTAAGGGCTATTGCTATCGAATAAGGTCTCCTGCCTTAGGTGATTCTGGGAAGCTAATGCATGTTTGCTGGAATGCAGCCTTTTTAATTTGGGAAAAATTGGACCTTAAACAAAAAGAAAAACCCAAAATTGATTGAATAAATTTCATACCACTATTTCTACCTGCTATAGCTTTTTCAGCATCATCTACAGAATTGGTCAACAAAGCCTTGCTGCTTTGCAAGAACCGAACTATCTGAGCACCGTGCAGGATCAGTGCCATAGAGCTGGCATAGAGCAGGTGTCTGCAATCTTGGCAACTTTAAGACTCGTGGACTTCAACTCCCAGAATTCCCCAGCCAGCGTGATCTGGGAGTTGAAGTCCAAAAGTCTTAAAGTTGCCAAGGTGACAGACCCTGGCATAGATAATATATTACTGCTAAGCAATATGCACAGGATTCAGATATTTTTTACATAATGACTTCTGTCCCTCTATACAAGATAGTAAAATATGTCAGTTCTAAGACAGAAAACACGACCTTTGAGGAAGTTGGCTTTAACCAAAAGTAGAGATAAATCCAAGGCCGCTTCTTTCAATACCCCTCCCGCCATCACTCTTGTCTTATTCGTTTTTTGACAGCCTGCTTATGGAGATCTGTCTTGTCAAGATGAAAGTCACCCCTTGTCTTTCTCAGAGCTATTTCAAATTTTTTTTTAGGAGTTAAGTACAATGTCAGTTGCAAGGAGTAAGGAATGGGGCAAGAAGAAGAAAAAATAATCTACTTATTCCCTTTATAAAATTTATATTAATATATTATATAAATATATTAGTACTATTATTAATATAATATAAATTAATATATAATTTATTATATAATTTATTATATATTAATTTATATTAACTCTAAAAACCAGAAGTAAGTCCTTCTTACTTTTATATTTGAGTCAATGAGTATAGACTTTGGTTTTTCCAGATGAAGTTGCTTTTCCTTTTGTTTTTTGTCATTGCAATCCTATATTTTCTTGCTTTCCTAAACTAAGAAGTTTTATAATTTAGGGGACTGGAGGCTAAAGCATATCAGGAATGTTTGCTGGAATTGGGTATGTCTAGTTTAATGAAAAGAAGGACTAGGGGTGACATGATAGCAGTATTCCAATATCTCAGGGGTTGCCACAAAGAAGAGGGAGTCAAGCTGTTCTCCAAGGCGCCTGAGGGCAGGACAAGAAGCAACGGATGGAAACTAGTCAAGGAGAGAAGCAACCTGGAACTGAGGAGAAACTTCCTGACAGAACAATTAATCAGTGGAACAACCTGCCTCCAGAAGCAGTGAATGCTCCAACACTAGAAGTTTTTAAGAAGAGACTGGACAGCCATTTGTCCGAAATGGTATAGGGTTTCCTGCCTGAGCAGGGGGTTGGACTAGATGACCTCCAAGGTCCCTTCCAACTTTATTATTATTATTATTATTATTATTATTATTATTATTATTATTATTATTATTATTATTATTATTATTATTATTATTATTATTTTATTATTATTATTATTATTATTATTATTATTATTATTATTATTATTATTATTATTATTATTATTATTATTATTATTATTATTATTATTATTATTATTATTAGACTTTGAAGGGGGGGATAAGTAGATTATTTTCTTTACTCTGTTCCTTACTCCTCGTAACTGACATTCTACTTAGCTCCTTTATATTAATATAAATCTCATCCATTTCCTGTTTAAGTCAGTTTAGTGAGTCATCAATGCACTTTTAATCACACATTACATTTAATATTAAATATTAATTTCAATGTTTATTAAAACATGCATGGAAATCCAAACAGATTTTTTTCCCCAGAATGTGCATGTTTCATTAATATTTCTATGTCTCAAAATATGAATCCTATACTTTATGTTTAAAACATGTATGTTTAATACTGGTTTCAGGTTTTTTTTGTCAAGCAGAGTTGTTGCAAAACTGAGATAGGAAAGGAAAGGAAAGGAAAGGAAAGGAAAGGAAAGGAAAGGAAAAAAGGAAAGGAAAGGAAAGGAAAGGAAAGGAAAGGAAAGGAAAGGAAAGGAAGAGAGAGAAAAGGAAAGGAAAGGAAAGGAAAGGAAAGGAAAGGAAAGGAAGAGAGAGAAAAGGAAAAGAAAGGAAAGGAAAGGAAGAGAGAGGAAAGGAAAGGAAAGGAAAGGAAATGAAAGGAAAGGAAAGGAAAGGAAAGGAAAGGAAAGGAAAGGAAAGGAAAGGAGGAAGGGGGAGGGGCAGGGAAGGGAAGGAGGAAGGGGAAGGGGGAGGGAAGGGAAGGGAAGGAGGAAGGGGAAGGGGGAGGGAAGGGAAGGGAAGGAGGAAGGGGAAGGGGGAGGGAAGGGAAGGGAAGGGAAGGAGGAAGGGGAAGGGGGAGGGGGAGGGAAGGGAAGGGTAGGGAAAGGAAAGGACTAAAGAAATTTAACTTGGTTAATAGTTATTATTGCATCTTGGTTTTCCTCTTGTAAACTTGTTTCCAAATCAGTTTTATGGGTGATCTCAAATCCCAATATTAGAAAGGCAGCAAAATCTCAGCAGGCAAATGCAGGGTTGATTTCTGAGAACCAAAAAGGGACTGGGAAAAGATTCAGTTTCTACTCCTTCTAGCAGAAAAAAAAACGTCCCTGTTTTTGGTGAACAGAGGCCTGGAGGTGTTAAGGAAACACAATCCGCTGAGGTAAATTCTAATCTTTGGATTCCTCCCAAACATCGTGTTTGTCATTTTCTCCTAGTTCAAAATGAAAAGAGAGAGGAAGGGAAGTGGAAATTTTTTTAAAAAAGGAGACAGATGTCAAAAGCCATGAAGACCAGGAAAAATGAAAGGGAGGAAGATCACGGGGCAAATTTTAAAGTCTTCCAGTGACACCTGAAGATTCTCATATCTTTTAAATCTGGTTTTCTTTAGCTGTACAGAACTGTTTTTATTAGCCAGTCTCCAATGCCTAAATCACAAGGACAGTCATGCTAGTGGGGATGCGTGGATGTGAATGTTTACCATCTTTGGGCCTTTTTTGCCTTGCAATTCTCCTTTTTATTTCTTCTATGCATGTACAGACAGCCCTCAACTTACAACAGTTCATTTAGCGACCATTCAAAGTTACAACAGCACCGGAAAAAAATGACCTATGACCATTTTTCACACTTAACGCCTATTGCAGCATCCTAATGGCCATGTGATCAAAATTCAGACAATTGGCAACTGGCATGTACTTAGGACGGTTGCCGTATCCCAAGGTCATGTGATCCCCTTTTGCAAACTTCTGACAAGCAAAATCAATGGGGATGCCAGATTCATATAACAACCGTGTTACTAACTTATCAACTGTGTCCATTTAGTTAACAACTGCGGGAAGGTCCTAAAATGGGGCAAAATTCACTTAACAACAGAAATTTTGGGCTCAATTGTAGTCATAATATACTACCTGTATAGGTAACTATTTTGCAAGGTTGCAATAGAGAAAAATAAAAAAAGAGCAACGTCACAATGAAATGACAAAGATCCCTTGCCACCTGCTTCCCAAGTGGAAATGTACCATTAAAACTATTCACTGGATTCAAATCCCTTATGTGTGTGTGTCATTTAATCGCTTTATGCTTGATGTTGATGTAACACGTTGCAAATCGTGGGTCGGACCGCAGGATGCAAATACAAAGAGCCACGATTTGTGTTGCGATAGCATGATGCAATATTGCATACTTTTTTTCACCATCATGGGTTTGTACCAGCTGCCTGTGCAGAAATAGCTAACTACATGCCAAATATTACACCAAATATTTCTCAAGAGAAATAGGGGGAATATCAAAAAACTGTAAATCCTTTCCATTTCGTGTTTAAGGAAACAATTCGGCACAGAATCAATCACTAATACTTATTCGATCAACGACCAGCAACAATTTAAGAGAACGAAAACAGAGTGAAAGAAATAAATACAATAATACATTATGTATATGATTACACGTATACATAATATATTATTGTATTTATTTGTTTATGTATATTATGCATATTATTACTCAGCAATTGGCAAAAGAAAGCTCAGGATCACATTGGTTGGAAACAAGAAGAGGCCTTCATCCTGCAGTGGATAGAAAAAGGCTAGAACGATGATGATGATGATATTATTACATTAGAATGAAACTCAGAATACACATTTTTCCTGCTGCTATGGGTAGTGGGGCACACAACCAACCAAACACCTGAAATACATCGTGTTTTGTTGCTTTGGTCTCTGTTTTGTCCAAAAACAAACCTTTAAAACCTGTGCCTTGGCCTAAATACCTTTTCTCCTCACTGCACTCCTGCATTTAAATACCGAAAGATCAACCAGTCCTGGCTGATTTGCAACGACATGGGAAACATAGTATTTTCAGTCTCCATTATTTCTTCTCCCTTACAGATTTGGAAAGGCATTACTTCCATTTTTGAAAACCAACAGTTCTTCATAGATTGTCCCTGCAAATCCATGCCTGGCCTTTTTCTTCCTTGCTCTGTAGCTCTGCCAGGATTTGACATTCAAAGGGTGGCAGGCATCCCTGTGGGTCTGTGGCATACCTCATATATTTCATTTGTTCCCCATTAGCTTCCCCATTACTCCCAACTCAGCAATTGCAGTGAAGTTTCCCTACCAGAAAAGCCTGAAGCTATTTCAGTCTCTGCCCGACTCTCCGGCTTAATCAGATGCCAAAGGCTTTAATGTATCCACCCATCCCATAAGAAAGATTGCTGTTCTCCAACAGCAGCCTGGAGCCCAACCAAGTGGTCTGTCACTACAGTTCTGCTTCATGATGCTACAATCCCTGAAACTAACAAATGCTTCATGTGGGTCAACCATGACAGGACTAAATGACCATTTGGTTTGCAATCTACGATTCTGGACCAAAGCGGTGGAAATTAGAACTTAAATCTATAATTATGTGACCTCTGCATGAACAGAATAGAATGGGGCTACTCGGATCGACTAGAATGTGGCCACTATTCTCCAAAGCACCAGAAGGCAGGACAAGAAGCAATGGATGGAAACTAATCAAGGAGAGAAGCAACCCAGAACCAAGGAGAAACTTCCTGACAGTGAGAACAATCAACCAGTGGAAAGGCTTGCCTTCAGAGGTTGTGGGTGCTCCATCACAAGAGGTTTTAAGAAGAGGTTTGTCTGAAATGATATAGGGTTTCCTGCTTGAGCAGGGGGTTGGATTAAAAGACCTCCAAAGTCCCTTCCAACTCTATTATTGTTTCCCAATGGACCTTACCTTTTAATTGGCACTGCTGTTGTTTTGAGGGACTCTCAGGTTCAAAGGCCTTTTGAGGTTCTCCATCAAATTGGTAGGTGGAGAAATTGGGTGAACAATTCCTCTGAATCTCTCCAAGTATTCTCCAAGTATACTCCAAATTTGCCCTTTGGAGCTCTTCCCCCAGATGGAGTGAAAATGAAGAGGACATCAAAACTTGTAGAAAGGTGGGGAGATGATCTTACAAAGAAAGGCAGAACATTCATACACACCCTCCTCATCAATGTATAATGTTCAAGTGGGCCCGTATACACTGAACACATTCTTAGGTATAAATTATGCCACAGAAAATGGAAAGTTATTCCTAGATGTTTGAGCAAAAAGTATTTGCTTATTTATGATGGTAGCATTACAAATGGTGCATCCAAGTATAGCCTAAAGCAGAAGAGCATCAACTTAGTTTCTCCAGGAACAGGACAGACCTAAGAGTTTAAGACATTTCTAAAAGATTTTGGAACTTAAAACACTAATTTCCTGCGTAAAATTATTAGGCCAACTTTTTCCACTCTCCCCCTCTGTGTGTTTGCATGTGTGTTTCTATAGATATCTGACTACCAACCTTTCACTTTAGCAATAAATGCTTTGCTACTGTGCTAAGTAATATAATTCTATTTCAATTAATTTTCTCATAAACACATACGGTTGTGTGCTACATATAGCCTATTTTTTAATCTCCCAGGAGCTCTTCACCATTTTTCTCCCTTGCAGCAATCTTTCTGATTTATATTCGTGCTAGTGTTAGAATTATCATTATACCTTTGGTTTGTGTTCCTGAGCCCCATGGAGAAGAGGGTATCCTATTACTATGACCTATCTGAATTTAAAAATACCTACTGTGTTATGTCAAGGAAAATGAGAAACGGGTTGTTTCCTAAACCACATGCCATACGTTTGATACATGGCCCTTCTTTTGTTTTAGTCACAGTGGACTAAGCTAGATCTCATTTACTGGATTTTAATTTTTAAATGTTCTTAGTTTGGAAATCTGTGGGAACCCCCTAGTTTAGAGCAGGTTGGAACACTAGAAGCAGGATAGGTCAAATCAGATTGTATGAGTTTGTATGTTGCACGAAATCAGACGACTGAGAAGTAGTTGATATACCATACTTAAATAAACCCTGACTTAGCATGTTGTGTGGATCCAACATAAACAGTTTTCAATAGAGTCAGCATCTGGGCATGCTTTCTCTGAAATAATCAGTACAGTGTTTCAGGAGTGCAGTATTTCCAGGTGCCCCAAATAAATGCAATTCTGGAAACTTTGATTCTAATATCCCCAAGTTGATACATCTTCAACTTCCTATTTTTACTTGATATGTGATCAGCGTGACTAGTTGGTAATGAAATGTCTGCAAGAAAATAACCAAGCTCTGAGAGCACCATATCACTTTGATCATATATGGGATCAAAGTCATTTTCAAGCATTTTCCACCCCTAAAAAACACATTCTTTCAATGGCTAATTGTTCATTGTCTGGGACATAGAATAAGAGCATCGTTTTAATACCCACAGTGGTCTAGTTTACTGTTCCATTGGTAGCATTTGGGAGCTATAATGATTGCTCCTGCTGCTGAAAGCTATTTTTATATCTATGAAGAGTGGTCAAACACATATGGAGAACACCTTCCTGGAGAAAGCTGGTTTATGATATGAATACACTTGGAATACTGTGTCCAGTTCTGGTCACCACGATACAAAAAAGATGTTGAGATCCTAGAAAGAGTGCAGAGAAGAGCAACAAAGATGATAAAGGAACTGGGGGCTAAATGCTATGATGAACAATTAAGGAAGCTAGGTATGTCAAAGAGAAGGATTGGGGGGACATGATAACTATCTTATGGTATCTGAGGGGTTGTCACAAGGAAGAGGGGTTCTCCAAAGCATCAGAGAGCAGGACAGGAAGCAATGCATGGAAGTTCATCATATGGTTATCCATCCTGAAAAATAAGCCCATCTCGGATAAATGGTTGCTCAATCTTTTCTTGAAAACCACCAGCACAAACCTGAGAGACAAGTTCTTTCATTGACTAATTGTTCAGCATCTTTTTTGTGTCTTGGTGCCCAGAACTGGACGCAGAGTTCACTGGTACACTTCAAACACCCACTCCTGCTTTGTAGCTTTAGATACAAAAATGCTGCACTTAAGTTCAACAGGCGACACGTTTTGTGGTGAAGAGCTCAGAACCTGGACAGTCAGAGCTACTGAAAACACAACCCCAAAATCAACCCCTGGCTTCATTTTTTCTGAAGGCTACTTGCATTCCACTCGATGGGACCTAAGATCTGTCCTTTTTTTCTTTTTCTGCAGCTCTTTCCTTGAAAGCAGGAAGTATCTTCCTGCCTGCTTGTGGCTATGAAAGTGGGGCCATGTTTTTTTATGCGCGATCAATGACAAAGGCTGGTTCCCATGTATGGCTGCAGGGACAAGTGCAGTCTCTGAAGATGTGAGTTAGATCTCTTTCATAGCACTGAAGATAACTTTATTCAGCCTCTAATACCGATTCCTGCCCCAGGAGAAACAGAGTCTCCGGAACTCTCCAAAGCCCATTTGATGCCAAGGCTTTTCAATCATTGGATAACGAGTCTCTTGGGGAGCAAGGAGGAATTTATGCTATTAATGCAACCAATCAGAGATTCTTGACCATCCTTTTCAGTGGCAATACTTGCTCTTTCTCTCTCTTTCTCTGGAAGAGTCGGGGACTTGTACTCTCGAGGGTTTCTCATTAGCTGAGGGCATTAGAGTTTAGTGGACTCTTTTTTTATTATTATTATTTTGAACTGTTCAGTGGTTCAGTTGGGGGAAGGCAAAACCATTTGGATGGGAAGTCAGAGCAGGGAGAAAATCCTTTTATGAGCCCCATATCTGAACATATTCAGACTATGATGGCTTGCTTTAAGACTTTTACACAGTCAGTCGTGCTCATGAGTCTGCCTTTCTTATAATCTGGGTTTTACTAAGCTAAGTTTTTCTG
The DNA here is from genome assembly GCA_023970755.1 of Azemiops feae. Lineage (NCBI taxonomy): Eukaryota > Metazoa > Chordata > Lepidosauria > Squamata > Viperidae > Azemiops > Azemiops feae. The sequence goes on along the minus strand of JALGBA010004205.1, from coordinate 131,711 downwards.
GATCATAAAAGGACAGCAAACTAACAATCAAATCATTAGGTAACATCCTTAGAAATTATTTGTGACCTTGCCATGCACAATCTGCCCTTTGGTTGTTTATTTTTTATTAGATTTTTATCCCGTCTTCATTACTTTACAGATTACTCAACATACATAATTCTCTTTCCTGCTCCTATTTTCCCCACCACAACAACCCTGTGAGGTGAGTTGGGCTGAGAGAGAGAGATTGGCCCAAAGTCACCCAGTCAGCTTTCATGGCTAAGGCAGGACTAGAACTCACAGTCTCCTGGTGTCCAGCCTTGTATCTTAACCACTAAACCATAATATAATATAATATAATAAATATAATATAATATAATATAATATAATATAATATAATATAATATAATATAATATAATATAATATAATATAATATAATATAATATAATATAATATAATATAATATAATAAATATAATATAATATAATATAATATAATATAATAAATATAATAATATAATATAATATAATAATATAATATAATATAATATAATATAATATAATATAATATAATATAATATAATATAATATAATATAATATAATATAATATAATATAATATAATAAATATAATAAATATAATAATAATAAATATAATAATAATATAATATAATATAATATAATATAATATAATATAATATAATATAATATAATATAATATAATATAATATAATATAATATAATATAATATAATATAATATAATATAATATAATATAATATAATATAATATAATATAATATAATATAATATAATATAATCACCCAGGAAGTGCACAAACAAGTGCTGAAAAGTCTTAATAGGATATGTTCTAGTCCACCAAGACGGGAGACCTTCTTCCATCTCAGTTAAATGGCTGTCCAGTCTCTTCTTGAAAACCTCCAGTGATGGAGCACCCACAACTCTGGAAAGCAAGTTGTTCTGTTGCTTAATAGTTTCTACTGTCAAGAAATTCCTCCTCATTTCCAGGCTGGATCCCTGATGAGCTTCCACCCATTGCTTCCTGTCCTGTCCACAGGTGCTTTGAGAATAAATCAACCGCCCTCTTCCCTGTGACGGCCCTTCAAGTCTTGGAAGATGATTATCAGGTCTCCCTAGACCTTCTTTTTGTTAGGCTACACATATCTGGTTCTCTCAGTCATTCATCAGATGGTTTAGCCTCCAGGCCCCTTATAAACTTTACTGCTCTTCTCTGCACTCTTTCTAGAGCCTCAGCATCTTTTTAGAATAGAATAAGAGTTGGAAGGGAGCCTGGAGGTCATCTAGTCAAACCTCCTGCTTGAGCAGGAGTCTCTAGACCAGTGGTGGGATTCAGCCGGTTCGCACCGGTTCAGCAGAACCAATACCTAATTTTTTGTTGAATTTGGCGAACCAGTTATGTTAAATCTGTGTTTTCCGGAACACGTCTGGTTTTCGTTCAACTTCTTTCCAGGCGGGGGAAAAAACCCCAGAAGTCCAAGGGAGGAGCGAAGGAAACCAAATGGAGACGCCACGTCAGCTGCCTGCCTGCCTCTTCCTTTTCCCTCCCCTCCCAAGCCTGGGGGAACCATTGGGGAAGAGGAGCTTGTCTTCCTTGCCCAGCTCCAGCTGGCGTAGTTTTCCCGGAACTTACCGCAGTGTCCTTCCATATGAAGCATCCTTCCTTTCCTCCTTCTGCCAGGAGGAAAGTGGCAGAAAATGGGGCTGCAATTTCTAGAAGGGAGAAGGGAGACGCAGGCCAATGCAAGGCAGCAGGAAAGTGTGGACCAGCAATCGCTGTGCAGAGGAAGGAAGGAAAGAAGGAAGGAAGGAAGGAAAGAAGGAAAGAAGGAAAGAAGGAAAGAAGGAAAGAAGGAAAGAAGGAAAGAAGGGAGGAAGGAAGGAAGGAAGGAAAGAAGGAAGGAAAGAAGGAAGGAAGGAAGGAAGGAAGGAAAGAAGGAAAGAAAAGGAAAGAAGGGAGGGATGGAGGGGGGAGAAGAAGAATGAAGAAAGAAGGAAGAAGTAGGAAAGAAGGAAGGAAAGAAAGAAGGAAAGAAGGAAGGAAAGAAGGAAAGAAGGAAGGAAGGAAAGAAGGAAGGAAAGAAGAAAGGAAGGAAGGAAAGAAGGAAGGAAGGAAAGAAGGAAAGAAGGAAGGAAGGAAGGAAGGAAGGAAGGAAGGAAGGAAGGAAGGAAGGAAGGAAGGAAGGAAGGAAGGAAGGAAGGAAAGAAGAAAGGAAGGAAAGAAGGAAAGAAGGAAAAAAGACATAAGGACACCCGGGGAGCATGTTATTGTAAGCCGCCTTTCTCCCTTCCCTGGCTGGGACGGAGGCAGCGCAGACAGGCTGCTGCTTCGTGCAAGCAGGTGCGACCCTGGTGACTGAGGCTCCTCAGGGCCGCTTGAGAAGTTTTGTTCCTGGGTGGTTTGTTCCTCAGGTGGCTTACTCCCCCCCCCCTTTACTTTTAGCTTTCAGGGAAGCCTGTGACTTTATGTGTTCTTAAGTTGCTCTTCGGGCAAAGAACCAGTTGTTAAATTATTTCAATCCCACCACTGCTCTATACCTATATGCAGCTACTAAGATTGTTGGACGAGTAGGCACAAAAACAGCCAGGGAAGTGATTGGAGCCTGGGAAACAAGCGGGCCCCTCGCCAGTCAACAGGAGGGGGTGATTTACCACCAGTCTATCAAGTATTTAGAAGGCAACGGCTGGGCAGCACAAGCAAACAAGAGCCAACGTCTTAAATGCCAGCCATCAACACACCCCAATCAATGTCTAAAAAAATCCCATATACAACAGGCACTATAAGTACCACACACAGAACAGTACACATTCTGCTAGAGAGAAGTTCCCTGAAGATGGGCTCCAGATGAGTCTGAAAGCTTGGAGGACAGTCCTGGTGACTGACCCAGATTGGATCCTCCAACATTATCCTGGGACACGTATATTCGCCTTCATTCGTGAGAGTCTGTCCCATTCCAGACATATGGCTATCCAGTCTCTTCTTGAAAGCCTCTGTTGATGGGGCATCCACAACTTCTGAAGGCAAGTTTGTATCATGGTTACCAAAACTGGATGCAGTCAATCTCCCTTTCTCCCTTTCTCCAAGAATTCTTGGTGCTCCGTAGGTTTTTCCTGGTGTTATAATCTGATTCTTCCCGCCTTCCTTTCTCTTTTTCTGTTGACTTCCACCCCTTATTATCTACCTTAGTGACAAGGTTTAGGAGAGGTTTTTTCCCCCCAACAGCCTTAGGCATGCCTGTCTCTCTGAAGTCCCAAGTCCCTCTAACAAAGAAACAAGGTGACGTCTTACTTCTCCAAACACAAACCACACACGACTCAAGCCCAATCGCTCCTTTGCTCTTCCTCCAGCCCTGAATGATCTAATCTGACATCCGTCAGTGCCAGTAGTGGGGTTTTGATAAACCACAGTTGTCTGCTGTGTGCCTCAACATCTGTATTTTTTCACACCAGAGGCAAATGTCTTCCCTGGGAGAAGGAGAGATGTGAACAGCCCACTGTGTGAGCAAGCAGACAAACGGCAGCACAATCCCAGGGATCATTCTAAATAGATTGCTTTTTTTTCCAGCAATCACAGATGGCAGATTGGGACTGTTTCTTAGCTGGCCTACGTCCCTTCTCACCCCTATCAGAACTCCAGTGAACTATTTCCTTGTTGTGGATTTCACTGAGAGTTAAACGGGTATATCACTTTATACTGCACTGGTGAGATCACACTTGGAATACAGCATCCAGTTTTGGTCACCATGATACAAAAAAGACCCCAGAAAGACTGGGGAGAAGAGCAAGATAATAAGGGAGCTGGAGGCTAAACCATACGATGAACAATTGAGGAATTAGGTAGATCTAGTATAATGAAGAGAAGGGGTGACTTTCACAGTATTCTTCCAATATTTGAGGGGTTGTCACAGAGAAGAAGGGATAACCAGGGCTGGCTGAGGAATTCTGGGAGTTGAAGTCCACAAGTCTTAAAGTTGCCAAGTTTGAAGACTCCTGGGATAACTTATTCTCCAAAGCACCTGAGGGCAGAACGAGAAACAATGGGTAGAAGATCATTAATGGGAGATCCAACCTAGAACTAAGGAGAAATTTCCTGACAGTGAGAACAATTAATCAGTGGAACGACATGCCTCCAGAAGTTGAAGGTGCTCCATCACTGGAGGTTTTCAAGAAGAGACTGGACAGCCCTTTGCCCAGAATAATATAAACTCTCCTCCTTAGCAGAGGATTGGACTGGAAGAAATCCAAGATGCCTTTTTTGTTGCAATCCAGGTACCACATCGTTGTTGCTATTTTTCATAATCAGTGCAAATATTTCTAAAAATCTAAGCAGTTTTATTCTTGCCAGCAGATATTCCTCTACATTTCAATGTTTTCCTGATCTTTCTAACTTATCTGTCTAATACAGTAGCTGTTCCTTCTCTGAGCTGTTTTAAACTCTTAAGGTTTGAGAACTAGTGATTATTAGTAGTTAGTAGTGATAATTTAAGGGTGGTCGTTGTAATAGTGACTACAGATGATGGCAGAGGGGAGTAGGTCTCTTAAACAAGCCTACAAGACCATCTTCTAAATCTGTGCTTAGCTTATTTCACTTCCGTTTGCTAAATATAAAAAAAAATATGGATGTAGCAGTGGGCTAAATTGTCTTATAAAGTAATCAGTTTTTAGGTAGTGGCCGGTTCAAATCTGAGAACATTTTGTCAGCTTCTAGCTAGTAAATCCTATCTTACTTAGCTACTAGCAATGGAAAATTCACCGGTTTTGGTAGAGGTAGGATTAGGATAATTTTAGAAGGTCAAGGAACTTTTTAGAATTACAGTTAAACTAGATAGATAGATACAGTAGATAGATAGATAGATAGATAGATAGATAGATAGATAGATAGATAGATAGATAGATAGATAGATAGATAGATAGATAGATAGATAGATAGATAGATAGATAGATAGATAGATAGATAGATAGATAGATAGATAGATAGATAGATAGATAGATAGATAGATAGATAGATAGATAGATAGATAGATAGAGAGATAGATAGATAGATAGCTAGATAGATAGATAGATAGATAGATAGATAGATAGATAGATGCAGATGCTCATACATACATACTTACACATATACATATGATATAAATATTCATAGGTATAATAGGTGATACTACAGAGATAGATATAGAGATAGATAGAGATAGAGATAGATAGAGATTTCTAAAAAATGAGATTTGATACAAGAGTATGTATGTATTTTTTTGATTAAATGACTGTGCTTTTCCATACAGTAATACATTTTCTGCACTGCATAGATCTGTAGGTATTTGTAAAGAAGACAATATACGAAAATATTTCAATCAATGGTCAATTCAAGCTATACTTGCATTCCAAGTTGAAATCCAGGCCAAATGTTGCTCCATTTAAAAATTAGTTCACTTAATTAATATTGATTGAATACAATTTTCAGGCTAATGTGGGCTCCAAAAATGCTTTCCGTCTTCCCATTCCCACCCCTGCCTGTAAATCCTGGAATAATATTCATCTCCATTGCAAATCTTTGAGCCAATGCTATTAATCAACTCCAAAAATTTAATGAAGGCACAATAGAAATGTAGGAGCCATTTCTAAAATGTTAAAAATGATGGCATTTGCTACTCTACAAGCCTATTTCCACACTTTCATGAAAGTAAACAGACTAATGTTACTTCTGACAAAGTTGATGGATGTGTGGATAGATGGGTGGTTGATGGATGGATGGATGGATGGATGGATGGAAGGAAGGAAGGAAGGAAGGAAGGAAGGAAGGAAGGAAGGAAGGAAGGAAGGAAGGAAGGAAGGAAGGAAGGAAGGAAGGAAGGAAGGAAGGAAGGAAGGATAAAACAGGCTGTTGGATGTTGACTTTGCTCACAGTTGAAACCTCTTCCTGTTTAAAGGACTGCTCTAACTTTTTGCCCCAGAGCAAGTCTCTTAAACTGCATGAAACTAATTCATTTTCTAGAATGATTCCTAGACCAAAAATCCTAAAACAGTTCACGACAGCAAAGTGTTGGAAAAAAAAAAGAAGAAGAAAAAGGAGAAGAAGAAGAAGCAGCGTGCTAGAGATAGAAGAGAGAAAAGATTTGGGGAGAAAAAAAAACACAAGGCTTTTCTTCTTCCCCTTTAAAGCAGAAGCAAAAGCGAGAGAATGCAGCTCGCCGTAATAAAATAAGAGAACGAAGTTAAACCATTGACCCATGTCAGCAGTGAAAAGCCAAGAGATTAGAAAATGTTTCATGCTAATTTCCATGGAGATTTCTTTAATTTATTGAAAATTACTTTCTTCTGCTTTGATTTGTCCAGCTGCCTGCCCTCTCTCAGCTTCCTCACGGTGGTCCTTGCCATCAAGACAGACTCAATATGGGCTGTGTTTGCCCCCACACTGTGCCCGGCCTTCATAAGATTACTGAAGCGATTCTGACGTCTCTATCACTTTGCACCACTACAATAGCTGCTCTTCATTACTCTCTCCTGCCAGCCAGCTAGGTCGCTCTCTCTCTCTCTCTCTCTCTCTGTCTCTCTCTCTCTCTGTTTTTCTCTGTCTCTCTCTCTGTCTCTCTCTCTCTCTCTCTGTCTCTCTGTCTCTCTCTCTCACTGTCTTCTCTCTCAGCTGACTCATCCTCATCTCTCGTTGTCTCTCTCTGTCTCTGTCTCTCTTGCCTCTCTCCTCTCTCCTCTTCTCTCTCTCTCTCCTGTCTCTCTGTATCTCTCTCTGTCGCTGTCTCTCTCTCTCTGTCTCTCTCTTCCTCTCTCTCTGTCTCTTCTGTCTGTGCTCTCTGTCTCCCTGTCTCTCTTCTCTCTGTCTCTCTCTCTGTCTCTCCTCTCTGTCTCTCTCTCTGTCTTCTGTCTCCTCTCTCTCTGTCTCTCTCTCTGTCTCTCTCTCTGTCTCTCTCTGTCTCTCTGTCTCTCTCTCTCTGTGCTCTCTGTACTCTCTCTGTCTCTCTCTCTCTCTCTCTCTCTCTGTCTCTCTCTGTCTCTCTGTCTCTCTGGTCTCTGTCGTCTTCTCTCTCTCTCTCTGTCTCTCTGTCTCTCTCTCTGTCTCTCTGTCTCTCTCTCTCTGTCTCTCTGTCTCTGTCTCTCTGTCTCTCTCTCTCTCTCTCTGAAGCCTTTTCTTAGGATTCTTGTCACATGATCTCCTCATTGTGGGCATCTTTACTACCCTGATAGCTGTCGTCGTCGTCCTCCTCCTCCCCCATCTTTCCCTTCTGATCAGTTCAGCTTGGCGTTTCTTATCAAAGAAGATTTGTGGGTCATTGAGCTGTGGACAAGGAATATGGAGTTATCAAGAGTAGCAATATCATAATTAAGAGGGAGGGAAAGAGAGAGGGCTAGGAAAGCTTGCTAAACTGAGGCCCATCCTCGCCATCCTCGTTTTGGGGAGGGGGGGCGGGGGCAACCAGCAAGCCCTTTAGCTTCGTTGCTTGTAAAAAAACCCACAACATTTGATTTTTGAAATGCAAGGTTTGAACATGCAAATTCCTTGCAGGCACCTTTGGTGATCTTGCTATCTAAAGGGTCAAGAGAAGGGGAGGAGGGCTTTGGGGACTAGGAAGGGGGAGAAAGGTAGGTGAATTTTAGTGCATAGATCTGGATGGACGTCAGCAGGCAGGCTGGCCTTCGGATATATCCAAACTATTTTTACAGCGTTAAATTTCACAGCTTCTGGCATTTGGGCGGAGAGGGGAACCTCATCTGGAGAATTTGCATTCTTCCAATTGATCCTGCTTAATAGGTAATGATTCCTCGGCATGTGTGCCATGTGGCTGGCTTGTATCAAACGTGTGCAAGAGAATGCATAATGAGAGGTGTTATTAGGCTAGCAAAATGATGCTGGCCCACCTGAAAGGTTTGCTAGAATAATGAATTCTGCGTTTGTCACTTCTGGGTAGCTTAAACGGGCTGTGGCAGCTCATAATTCGCATAAACAAAACTCCCTTTTTATGACCCTGTAGTTCCTATTCAGGGTAGAGTTGGGGCAACTGGATGATGCTGAGAGTTTACTGGCTGGATGCCCTTCCTGATGCCTATACTGAGTTCATAGCAGATTTTTTTTTTTCTTTGCGCCCTGAGAGAGAAATATCTGCCGCTATCTAGAATTAAACTCTCAGGAGAACATCATCACTCATCATTAGGCCACCAGGCTGCTCCATAACTCGCATAAATGATGGTTACAAATAAACAGGGACTCTCAAATAACTTGTAAGCTGTCCTCCTTGAGGCAGTGTGAGAGGCCTCCATACATTGGACAAACACAGTTGGACTGCTCAAGTAAACTGTTTTGGGAAGCACAGCACAATCTTCCAGATCTTTAATACGTTGTTTAAGTGCACTAAGTATATTATAGCAGCACTGAAGTTTTAACATTGCCTCTCATTGCAAATGCCATCCGTAACCATTCCCATTTAAATTTTCTTATTAAAGACTCTTTTTTTTTACAGCTCCACGTTCAGCCTACCCAAGTCCACCTTTGCCTCTTGAGAATTCTGTGAGATTTTGGCATTAGGTACAGGGTGATTCACCTCTGCTCCTGACTGGGAAGAAAGTGGGCTGGCAGGCTGTTTAAAATTCATAGATGCTACCCTACTTAACTGGGTAGCAAGCCATTATCCAAGCAAAATCTTTGGCAGGTGATAGTAACTCCTCCTGGAGTATTGGGTAAAGGCAGGGCAATATCCCTGGCTGCATTTGCAAGGAGAGTTTGACAAAAGTATCTCCTGCTGCAAGGAGAATCCTTAATCATTTTCTCAATCCAGAAGACTCTTCCTAACTGGTTTTGAGATACTCTTTCACTATCACCAACAACTGTGGTGGCGCAGTGGTTAGAGAGCAGTATTACAGGCTACTTCTGCTGACTGCAGTTCAGTTCTCACCAGCTCATGGTCAACTCAGCCTTCCATCCTTCTGAGGTTGGTAAAATGAGGACCCAGATTGTTGGGGGCAAGAGGCTGACTCTGTAAACGGCTTAGAGAGGGCTGTGAAGCACTGTGAAGTGGTATATAAGTCTAAGTGCTATTGCTATTGCTATCAGCTGCTTTAAGCATGCCTGGCAGTTTATTCTTTGATGGAGACTCAATGCATCTTCAAGGCTTAGCTTCCTTTAGTCCATGTGCCCATCTGATGTCCCACTGGACATCTGATCAATCATTTATATAATGTGGAAGGAATTCGGTAGATGCATGCAATTTTGAAGGCTCCTTGGTGCTCTCTGAGCTTGGTGGTTTTCTTGCAGACATTTCATCATAACATCATCAATGCTAGAAGGGAGTGGCAACTGCTATCTAGTTGGGTAATGAAGCTCAGAGAGCACCAATTACTCCACAACTAAAGTTCCCTAATTTAGTAGTTCCTTACTCAAGGAACTACCAAAGAGACAATTACACCTCCACCAGCATTGGCAAAGAAGCCACTTATACATAAAGAGAGAGCAAACCCCACTCCATTCTAGCACTGATGTTGTTACCTAGTTCAGTCACAAAACATCTGCAAAGAAACAACCAAGCTCAGAGAACACTAAGTACTCCACTGTTCAACCCTGAGCTACAAATATTCTCCTTTATTGGTATGTCCCAAGGAAAACCATTGCTAAATTTCCTATAGTTTCCTTGTACTTCTGATGACCAAACCATCATTTCTGAGATCAGAAGCATGTTGTATATATTATGATATCAATGAAGCTCATGTCCCATTTTTTTTACACTGCAGTAGTACCTGGTTGATCTCACTAGGACAGGGGTCTTCAAACCTGGCCCTTTCATGACTTGTGGATTTCAATTCCCAGAATTCCTTAGCCAGGAATGAAGTCCACAAGTCATAAAAGGGCCAAGTTTGAAGACCCCTGCACTAGGAGATAAAATGCTGAATTAGATAACCCTGAACTCTTCTTACATATTCATGATTCATTGTTGATTTCAGAAAAGGCAGGCACAGCCACACTTCTCTGTGCATTAATGATTCACCTGTGGAGAGGGTTACCAGCATCAAATTCCTGGGTGTGCAGCTGACGAGTAGGCTGACTTGGTCGCTCAACAGTGAGAAACTGGTGAAGCGGGCACAGCAGCGCCTGCATTTTCTGCGCCGCATGAGAAAAGCACATCTTCCTTCCCCTGTCCTGACCACTTTCTACAGGGGGACAATCGAGAGCATCCTGTCATACTGCATCACAGTCTGGTTTGGAGGCATCACTGCTTCAGACAGGAAGGCAGTGCAGAGAGTGGTGAGAATGGCTGAAAAGATCATTGGCAGTTCCCTCCCTCCCATCCAGGACATAGCACAGAAGCGTTGCTTGAGCAGGGTCCGTAAGATTAACTGGGACACTACACATCCTCTTCACAACCTGTTTTCCTTGTTACCTTCTGGGAGGAGGCTTCGTGGTATCCGTAGCAGAACATCCAGATTCGGCCATAGTTTCATTCCATACAGCATTAACCTTGCGAACTCTCAAACTTCCTCCTTGCGTTATATATTCAAGATGGACAGTATTTAATATTTATTTGCTATGTATATGTAGGGATGTGGGTCTATATATATGTTGTACATAGTATGTTTAGGTGTGTGTCATGTATGTGTTTCAACTAAATTTCATTTTTGATGTGTGCCATTGTGCCCACAATATAAAAATGACAATAAAGGTTATCTATCTTATCTTATCTTATCTTATCTTATCTTATCTTATCTTATCTTATCTTATCTTATCTTATCTTATCTTATCTTATCTTATCTTATCTTATCTTATCTTAATCTTATGAAGAGTGTCTGAAAATTCTCAGGACCTTGGATAGCATACAATGAATTGTATACCTGGCTAAAATGGAGTTGGGCAGTGGTTGTGGTGGTGACCAAGCTCTATTTTGTTTGGATTCTGATAACCTTAACATCATATGAAACCAAAATATGAATTGGGCAAAGCATGCTATATAAACAGTGTTGTTGATAATTCTAGCTTAGCGTTTAGCATTTGATGTGATGACAAAGTCTTAATCAACATAAATGTTAAATCCAATAGTAGTAGATTTAGACTAAAAAGATCTCAGTTTAAAGTTATCATCAGAGGATGGCTTTGGTTCAACCATACTTCTTCAGCTAATTTTCTTCCAAGGTCCCTTCCAACTCTGTTATTCTATTATTGCAAAAAAAAGTTTCTTACCCTCATCATTACAGTACAGAAGGGGGAAAATGTACCCAGCATTGAAGGGGAATTTAGTTTCTTTTACCAAGCACATTGAAACACACACACACAAACACACACACACACACACACACACAGAGAGAGAGAGAGAGAGAGAGAGAGAGAGAGAGAGAGAGAGAGAGAGAGAGAGAAATTGAGCCTTTTACAAAGTATTTTCTCCCATCAACTGTCTTGTTTTAATATCCAAAATGTTTTCCTTAGAGGTTTCTGCCCAAATTAGCTCTAAGAACGACTGTACCAATAACATTTTGTTCTTTTTTTTTTAATCCTGCAAATTTCATTCCATGTTTAATCCAGTAGTGTATAATCATGAATACGATGAATAGTTTTTAAACTGTTTAAGCACAGTGTATTACATTGCATAACACATTCATAAGTACTCAGCGGATTTAGTTTACATCGTTTGGTGTGTTGATTTGCTGTAGATGTGGCTGAAACAGAGAGGGAAAAAATTGGCTTGCCAAGAAGGATCACCTTGCAAATTAACCCATCAATCAAGATTCAAATTGGGGATTTTCCATTTTGGAAGCTCTTGCATGCTATCATATAAAAACAGATTCCAAGAGGGAATGTATTAGCTAGTGAGGAAATAAAGGAAACCAAAATCCACTCTTTTATAATAACTTTTGGACCAGCTCAATTGCCATAACAAGGTATGAGCTCTTGAGTTCTTCAGAAAAGCTTATAATGCTTTGTACAACAAAATACTTTATAATAATAATAATAAAGTTGGAAGGGACCTTGGAGGTCATCAAGTCCAACCCCCTGCTCAGGCAGGTAACCCTATACCATTTCGGACAAATGGCTGTCCAGTTTCTTCTTAAAAACTTCCAGTGTTGGAGCATTCACCGCTTCTGGAGGCAGGTTGTTCCACTGGTTAATTGTTCTAACTGTCAGGAAGTTTCTCCTTAGTTCCAGGTTGCTTCTCTCCTTGACTAGTTTCCATCCATTACTTCTTGTCCTGCCCTCAGGCGCCTTGGATAATAGCTTCACTCCCTCTTCTTTGTGGCAGCCCTTGAGATATTGGAACACTGCTATCATGTCCCCCCCTCATCCTTCTCTTCATTAAACTAGACATACCCAATTCCAGCAACCGTTCCTTATATGTTTTAGCCTCCAGTCCCCTAATCATCTTTGTTGCTCTTCTCTGCACTCTTTCTAGAGTCTCAGCGTCTTTTTTACATCGTGGTGACTCCAGTCACTTTAAGTGACTGGAGGCTAAATCATAGGATGAACAATTGAGGAAATTGGGTATGTCTAGTCTAACGAAGAGAAGGATGAGGGATAATATGGTAGCAGGCTCCCAATATTTGAGGGGCTGCTACAAAGAAGAGGGAGGTCAACCTATTCTCCAAAGCATCTGAGGGCAAGACAAGTAGTAAAAGATGAAAGATCGTTAAAGAGAGATCCAACCTCGAATTAAGGAGAAATTTCCCGACAGTGAGAACAATTAATCAGTGGAATGGCTTGTCTTCAGAAGTTGTGGGTGCTCCATCACTGGAGTTTTTGTTGCATTTTTTTTTAAAGTTAGAACATAGAATTTAGAATCATACAGCTGGAAGGGACCTTGGAGGTCTTCTAGCCCACCCACCCCCTGCTCAAAGCCATCCCATTCAAAGGGCTGCCCAATTTCTTCTTATAAACCTCCAGTTGTGTTCTCACTGTTAGATTGGATCAGATTGTTTTCCCCAGTTCTAGATTGGATCTTTCTGTCACAAGGAAGAGGAAGTTGATCTATTCTCCAAAGCATCTGAGGGCAAGAGAAGAAGTAATGGGTGGAAGTTTATCAAGGAGAGATTCAATCTAGAATTAAGAAGAAATTTCCTGACAGAATGATTAATCAGTAGAATGGCTTGCCTTTAGAAGTTGTGGGTCCTCCATCACTGAAGGTTTTCAAAAAGAGACTGGACAGTCATTTGTCTGGAATGATATAGGGGGTTAGTCTAGAAGACCTCCAAAGTCCCTTTCAACTCTGCTATACTGAATTCTGTTGTACAAACAAAGGCAACTGGGAGAAGGAGAGACTTTGGAAATTTAAATCAGGTGTACTGGCCATGAATAAATCTGTCTTCAGAATGCTGATATCCAGAATGCTGAGACCAGCCATGATTTGTTGTTTTGAAATCTTAGCATTTATTACTTAAATAAAACTTGTAAATCTTCGGTTGGCTTAATACAGTTATTGTCTCTGTGTGAATTCGTACTCCTTCATTTTTACAATTTCTTAAGAAGTGGTGAACTTTAATGCCAGCAATAGTTATTTTTAAAATGATTTACCCTTTTTTGTCCTTTTTCATAGTGCACATAATCTTGAAATCTATTACTGATATTGCATATAAGGCAGAGCTTTGAGTAGAGAAACAATTAACATTCAAAATCAAAACATCTCATCTTTTAGTTTAATACTGGATAGTCATTTCCTGGTGTTCAATTGTACTTAAGAGCTGAAACATAATCTCTCTCAAGGTAATCACAAAACAGTAAAATGGCATTTTATCATTGATTTACAGTTGTATTTTTGAGACCAAGCAGAAATATTGTCTGATGTCTCCTGACAGTGGGCATGAAATTGTCTTTAGCAATAGTTGATGGCTCATAATATTTCATTCTCAATGGCTGCCGAAGCAGTTGCCAACAAACACAAATACTTCTTCAAAATTTGATGGTGACATTGTGCATTCATTCTTCAACCTGTTCATTACAGGTATACCTACATAGGCACTATCACTCCCTGATTGTGCTTAATGGAAGAACAGAGTTGAAAAGGGTCTTTGAGGTCCCTTGAGGTCTCCTGCTTGAGGCCTTGCTCAAGGAGGAGACCCTATACCATTTCAGACAAATGGCTATCCAGTCTCTTCTTAAAAGCCTCCAGTGATGGAGCACCCACAACTTCTGAAGGCAAGCCGTTCTACTGATTAATTGTTCTAAATGTCAGGACATTCCTCCTTAGTTCTAGGTTGGTTCTCTCCTTGATTAGTTTCCATCTGTTGTTCTTTGTCCTACTTTCTACTTTAGAAAATAGGCTGACCCCCCCCCCCTTCTTTGTGGCAGCACCTCAAATATTAAGACATTGCTATCATGCAATCCCTAGTCTTCTTTTCATGGTAAGACCTTCTCACTTTATGGTAACTAAGTAACTTTATATAGGGTACAAAGTGGGGAGGGAGAAATTATAAGCCAAAGAAATCAAAGGCATATGATAAGAAAATGAAAAGAAAACAGCATGTACATTTGCCATTTATCATTCCTCCCTTTCCATCTTTGCAAATCATTCTTTCTTCCACAACTCATAGAACATAGAATAATAGGGTTGGAGGGATCTTAGAAGTCTTCCAATCCAACTTGCTGCTCAAGAGGGAGACCCTATATAATTTCAGACAAATGGTTGTCTTGAAAATCTCCAGTGATGAGCACCCATAACTTCTGGAGAGACAAGTTGTTCCATTGGTTAATTGTTCTCACTGTCGGGAAATTTCTCCTTAGTTCTAGGTTGGATCTCTCTTCAAACCATTTCTTCTGCCCTTAAAAGCTTCTTGCTCCTGTCTTTTTGAGGATCTCATCATCTCCATCCAACCACAATCTTCTCAGTCTTCCCCTTCCTTTCAAACCAGTAAGTCTTCTCTCTCTCTCTCTCTCTCTCTCTCTCTCTCTCTCTCTCCCCTCTCTCTCTCTCTTTCTCTCTCTGTCTCTCTCTCACTCACTCACTCACTCACACACACACACACACACACACACATTTGCAATTGGATCCTCTTTTATTCAACTCCCCCTCAATCAAAATGAAAGCAAATAAACAAATAAATTACAACCGTACCCTACATTTAATCTCCTCCATATGCTTGCCACATATAGATATGTTTTGATATGAATCATATATTTTTTAGATAAGTTGATGTGTTGTCATAACTAGAGAGATGTTCAGATCTGGTATATTTGCTGTTTTCCATGTATGAACATTTTAAGTTATGAAACAAACAAAACGTTCACCCAAATTCAGTAACTGCAGTAACTGCCATGAAAGAAAAAACCAAAATTTCAGATCATTTTGGGGGTACTGCTACCATGATAGATGCATATTGTTTCAGACTTATACTTTTAGACATTTCTGCTTGGATAGGCTACATTTTACTTTTTGTTGTATATCCATTGGGCTGGTCTTAAATTTTTCAAGGAGGTGTTTTCAAAGTTTTATTTTATTTATTGAATTTTTTTATGCCACCCATCTCCTCTATAAAGCAACTCTGGGCGAAACCAAGGAAAAAAGGTGGTTTACTTCTTACAGAACATAGAATCATAGGATTGGAAGGGACCTCTGAGGCCTTCTAGTCCAACCCCCTGCTCAAGGCAGGAGACCTTATAACATCCCGGTCAAATGGTTGTCCAGTCTTTTCAGCACCAACAACTTCTGGAGGCAAGCTGTTCCACTGGTTAATTGTTCTCACTGTCAGGAAATTCCTCCTTAATTCCAGGTTGGATGTCTCTTTAACAAGCTTCTACTTGTTAAAGTAGAAATGTTACTTCTTCTCCTGCCCTCAGGTGCTTTGGAGAATAAGCTGACCCCTCTTTTCTCTGGCAGCACCTCAAGTATTAGAAGTCAGTCATCCTGTCTCCCCTAATCAGTGCTTTTTTTGTAAAAAGAAAAGGTGCCGGAACTCACACATGTCATACAACCCGCCTTGCCTACCCTACAAGGTTCCATCCAAAAAAGGTGCCGGAACTCCGTTCTAGGCGTTCTATGACAAAAAAAGCCCTGCCCCTAATCATTATACCCCTTAATTATCAAAAAGGAAAGCAAAAAAGATCATTAGTCTTCACAGAACACGACATTCTCACGATACAGGAAAGTGTCCGATTTGTTGTGTCTTTTTGTTCTCATTGTTTTCTTAAGCATGATGCTTACAGAACAGAGAGGGGCAGGTACATTTCTATTAAAAATGTAAATATTACATGATTTATTCTTCTCCAATGATTGCAAAGTAGCACAACCAAGAAATCCCGTTTAAATGTTGGCCAAGCCAACCTCTATTTCATTTGGAGGCAGAATGTCACCAGGTACCAGTGGCAGAAACTTGGCAGATAAGACCTGGTTTGCCACTAAGCATAAGTGAACCTAACTTCATTTCTGAAGTTCTGCTACTGTTCTGTTTACGTCCATGTGTTTGATGTCTTACTTTATTCCATTCTGTTTCCATCTTCTTCTTTGTTTTTGCAATCTTCATGCATTGTTGTCTCAGAGGGAGATTGGTTCTTCAGAAGAAGAAGAAGCTGGATTTATGCTTTCGATCTACACAAAACAGAGATACTTATAAAAACTCAGACTCATTTTGACAGCAAATTCTGGTTCAGATGCCCCACAGCGAATCATGTCTTAACTTATTGTGTCTTCTTGCTCTCCTCCAGCCTCAGGTTTCTATCTGCCTTGTTTTTCTCACCATGTAAAAGCATGAAGGAACGGAATGCTAGGAACGACATGATGGTAGAGGGGAGATTTTTCAGAGTGGAAGACTGGAAAAGGATTTGGAGGTTTTAAGAAGAGAGAAAAAACGAAGGGGAATAGATAGATTATCTGGCTACCATTGCAAACGTGGCCTTCAAAAATTCTTCAATCTAAAGGGTTGGGAATAAGGGTGCCACCAGATATTCGGAGGAACAGAGTTGCACAAATAAATAAACAAAACAAGCAAGTAAATTCTCATAGGAAAAAAAGAAGGAATAAAAAAAATAAGAGGATGGCAAATGCAAATACCAAGAGGATTTGTCAAATATTTGGAGGTTTTAAATAGAATGGACTTTACACCATGGACTTATGAACAGAAGGGAGGGAGGGAGGGAGGGAGGGAGGGAGGGAAAGGAAGGAAGGAAGGAAGGAAGAAAGGAAGGAAGGAAGGAAGGAAGGAAGGAAGGAAGGAAGGAAGGAAGGAAGGAAAAGACCGCCTTGCTCAGAGGTTTCTCTTACTATGACAACTCCATGATTCCTTGGTTCTTGGTTAGAACCTGAATCATCAGAAAATATACCATCTAAAATTTGTGATATTCATGGATTAATAAATCATAAACATCATTATCACATGGCAACTTTAATGACACCTCACTTTAGTAGTAATCCTTGCTCTTTTCCATCATAATCCAATCCAAACTGTCCTTTCCAGCTTGAAATTATTTAGTCCTCCAGGGAGGTGATGATTGAAATGATTACTGAACAGGACCCAATGCAACAATGCCGGCCTCTTTGGACTTTGAGGAAAATAACCCCAAATTTCTTCCTTCTGGACCCCATTGAGGATCAAAATGACGATGGCTGCATGTACCCAAGAAATCTGGTTAGGCTAGTTAAAGAAAAAGCCTGCCACGTCTGGTAGGTTTTAACTTGATTTGTTGTTGTTTTGCCATAGCAATAGCAAAAGCACTTAGACTTATATACCGCTTCACAGTGCTTTACAGCCCTCTCTAAGCGGTTTACAGGGTCAGCCTATTGCTCCCAACAATCTGGGTCCTCATTTTACCAACCTCGGAAGGATGGAAGGCTGAGTCAACTTTGAGCCAGTCAGGATTGAACTCCTCGCAATGGGCAGAGTTAGCCTGCAATTCTGCATTTTAATCACTGTACCATCATGGCAATAGAATAGAATAGAATAGAATAGAATAGAATAGAATAGAATAGAATAGAATAGAATAGAATAGAATAGAATAGAATAGAATAGAATAGAATAGAATAGAATAGAATAGAATAGAATAGAATATGGAATGGAGAATATGGAATGGAGAATATGGAATGGAGAATATGGAATGGAGAATAGAATAGAATAGAATAGAATAGAATAGAATAGAATAGAATAGAATAGAATAGAATAGAATAGAATAGAATAGAATAGAATAGAATAGAATAGAATAGAATAGAATAGAATAGAATAGAATAGAATAGAAGTTAGACTTACGTACTGCTTCACAGTGCTTCACAGCCCTCTCTAAGTGATTTACAGAGTCAGCCTTTTGCCCCCAACAATCTGGGTCCTCATTTTACCGACCTCAGAAGGATGGAAGGCTGAGTCGATCTTGAGCCGGTCAGGATCGAACTGCCAAACTGCTGGTGTGTTAAGCACATCTTCCATAATTTTATTTATTTAGCTCATACTCCTATGTGTGTTGTAAATTCAGAAAGTGGGCTAATTTAGAAACCAGAGTAAATACATTGCATGACTATAGCAACAGAATTTTAACACCCACAAATCATTCAAACTGGCAACTCTCACTGTTGTGCTAGCTATTGTACGCCTTCACTGGCATGTCTATGGAGATTCTCAGTCATCCAGGTCATGGTTGTCTCTGAGGTGCTTTCTCAAAAGGCAACTGGACTTTGTTTTTCCTTGAAGACATTTCTCTTCTCATCCAAGACGCTTCTTCAGTTCTGATTGCATGGAGGGAGGGGGGAAATGGAAGGATTTATATTCCTTTGCAGTCATCTGGTAGAGAGAGCGGTAATGACTAGATGACTGCAAAGGAATATAAATCCTTCCATTCACTGCCCCCCCTCCACACACACACACACACACCATCCAGTCAGAACTGAAGAAGTTTCTTGGATGAGAAGGGAAATGTCTTCCTCAAGGAAAAAAACAAGTGCAATTATTTTTTGAAAAAGCACTTTGGGGACTTTTCTGGCATGGTGTCTGCCCTATGGAACAGGATACAACTGCCTCCCCCACCAATTCAAATAGCCGAATCCTGTTGGCTTTGTAAAAGGGACCAACTCCTGGCTAAGTGCTGAGCTAATGCACAGAACGAGTTTCAATCTGAGAGATATTTTTAAGAACGATGATATGGAATGATTGTCTTCGATACTGGTGGTTTTGTTCTGAAATTCAGTTTTGAATTTGCCTTAGAAGCCGCAGGGTAGAAAGAGTTTTTGATGCTTTCGAACTTTGGAATTGGAGAAGATATTGGAGAACTCATGACGAGGCTTATAACTAGGCTTAAAATATCACATTTTGAATATATTATACAATGACCAAGCTCTCCCGATGAAACTATAATTGTGGGGGGAAATGGAAGACAATCAGAAGCAAGTGGGGGAATGGATTCAATAACAGATGCACCATTGGAAAGCTGAAGAGCCGGGTTGGGGGCACTTTATCTGTAGCAATGGTCCTCTCTATCCACATTCTGGATGGAAATGACCATTGGTTTGAAAGAGGGTGTAAGGACCCACCTCAGTTTACATCTTAAGACGACAGAACTCTTGGAACGGGTTTTCCAACAGGAATCTTTATTAAGAAAAACTGACTGAAGGCGTGCTAGACAGGATCTGGGGGACCCCCCTGATCATTCAATGTTTTAAAGCATTCCCAAGCAGTCCCACCCCACATTCCTTCCGGTCAATCCAAATTGGCAGATGGCTGGGTGTTAAATCCATCGGATCCCAAACGTTGCAATCTTCCCCCCTTTTTTCCTTGCTGCCGGGTAAAAGGAGGCTTCATAGGAAGTGAGATCAAAGACTGATTGCCTATTGTTATGGTTAGTACTCCAGAGAGGGAATCCACAGAGGATGTTTATTTGTAGATGATAGAAGGAATGCCAGTCATAAACACCCGTGTTTACTCCCCCCCCCTTTGTAGTATGACAGAATCCAAAAGAGAGTAAGAATTGGGTTTTCCCAGAGTAGATTAGTTAGAAATAAAATATAATTGGGTTCTGACAGAGGGGTTTAAAAAAAGGCCATTTATGCTAACATTGAGCAGCCCTCTTTCAACAGAGGGGGAAGAATAATACACCACCTATTTCCTGTCTACAATGCGAAACATCGTCTTCCTCAAGGGAGAAAAAAACCCAGTCCACTTGCATTTTGAAAAAGCATCTTTGAGACAACTGGATGACTAAGAATCTTCACAGAGAGGTTTGGGGCAGATCATGGAGAAAAACCTCTGTGGTCAGTAAGAGTCAACATCCTAATTCTAAAATGCTTAGCTGAAAACTCCAACACCATCCGATGCAGATCCAGATATTCTGCAACCTGCTCTTCGTTGGGCTCAACATATCCTGATCTGGAGTGATTATAACTTCCCATAGGATAACGAAAAGTATTAACTGCTTCCCTCGTCACTCCATAGTTTCTTGGGCTGAGTAGAGCTGTCCCTGGAATCCTCCACAGGATGTTTCAATAGCTGCAAGAGTTCTGTAATTAAGAATTTAGGATTTAGAAGGATTTGCCTGCTTCAGTGAATGTACTTCTCTGCAAATTTTAGCAGAGTTGTTTAGCTAGGGCAACAAAATTGCAGGCGGGTTCAAAGAGTGAGTTACTTGTGTGTCTCTTAACTACCATCTAGTGATCATTCAGATTTTTCAGACAAATTTGTAATCCTATATTTACCTCCCTCCCTCTTCAATCATCATTTGATCAGTCAAGGAAAGGGTGAAAACTGGTAATACTGCTTTAACTCCTTAGTTAAAACCCAGCAATTATTGATGCATTAAGCCTCTCTATGATTATAGCTCCTTTGGACAACCTTCGGCTTTTACTCTGAAATCATCCCAGTGATTCTTCCCAGCCTTTAAATCTACGATTTCTTACAGCTGTATTTGAGAGAGGAGGGAATATTATTATTATCATCATGATCACCATTTTATTATGGTATTAAAATATTAAAATGTTTTCAAAGCCTAGAAGAATATTTCTCAGAAATACCTTGACAATGGTCAGTCTGGCAATTAGAAATTGATTGTTTCAATTAAATGCAATTAAACACAGATACAGATGATACAGATATAGATATAATAATAATAAAGTTGGAAGGGACCTTGGAGGTCATCGAGTCCAACCCCCTGCTCAGGCAGGAAACCCTATACCATTTCGGACATGTGGCTGTCCAGTCTCTTCTTAAAAACTTCCAGTGTTGGAGCATTCACCGCTTCTGGAGGCAGGTTGTTCCACTGGTTAATTGTTCTGTCAGGAAGTTTCTCCTCAGTTCCAGGTTGCTTCTCTCCTTGACTAGTTTTCCATCCATACTTCTTGTCCTGCCCTCAGGCGCCTTGGAGAATAGCTTGCTGAATCCCTCTTCTTTGAACCCATGAGATATTGGAATACTGCTATCATGTCACCCCTAGTCCTTCTTTTCATTAAACTAGACATACCCAATTCCAGCAAACGTTCCTGATATGCTTTAGCCTCCAGTCCCCTAATCATCTTTGTTGCCCTTCTCTGCACTCTTTCTAGAGTCTCAACATCTTTTATAGATGATATAGCTAGACAATGGCTAAAATGATGATGATGATATACTGTAGATATAGATTGCAGGAATTGCAAACTAAAATAGAATAGAATAGAGCTGGAAGGAACCTTGGAGGTCTTCTAGTCCAGCCCCTTGCTCAAGCAGGAGAACCTATACTATCTCAGACAAGTGGCTGTCCAGTCTCTTCTTAAAAACCTCCAGTGATGGAGTGCCCACAATTTCTGGAGGCAAGCTGTTCCACTGGTTAATTGTCCTCACTGTTAGGAAGTTTCTCCTTAATTCCAGGTTGCTTCTCTCTTTGGTCAGTTTCCGACCATTGTTTCTTGTTCTGCCCCCTGGTGCTATTGCATTATATATTCCTACTGCAAATGGTTGCAGGAATTGGGTAAGTTTAGTCTAATGAAAAGAAGGACTGGGGGGTGACATGATAGCAGTGTTCCAGTATTTGAAGGGCTGTCACAAAGAAAAGGGGGTCAACCTATTCTCCAAAGCACCAGAAGGCAAGACAAGAAACAACGCATGGAAACTAACCAAGGAGAGAAGCAACCTAGAAATAAGGAGAAATTTCCTGACAGTAAGAACAATTAATCAGTGGAACGACTTGCCTTCAGAAGTTGTGGGTGCTCCATGACTGCAGAGTTTTGAGATTGGGCAGCCATTTGTCTGAAATGGTATAGGGTCTCCTGCTCAAGCAGGGGGTTGGACTAGAAGACCTCCAAGGTTCCTTTCACCTCTGTTATTTTTTATTCTGTTAGATATAGATATAGATGATATAGATAGATGATAAAGATAGATGATACAAAGAGATAGAGATAGAGATAGAGATAGAGATAGAGATAGAGATAGAGATAGAGATAGAGATAGAGATAGAGATAGAGATAGAGATAGAGATAGAGATAGAGATAGAGATAGAGATAGAGATGATAGAGGTAGAGATAGAGATAGAGATAGAGATAGAGATAGAGATAGAGATAGAGATAGAGATAGAGATAGAGATAGAGAGCCATGGAAAGATACATGCTCAGTATTACAAGACAGGATAGAAAGACCTGCACATGATTGAGAGAACAAACAAAATGATATCATCAAGAGAGTAAAAGAATTGAAATGGAAATGGGCTGGTCACATAGCAAGAAGAACTGAAGACAGGTGGACCGAGGCAGTCATAGAATTGATCCCACTTGATCAAAAGCATCCATGAAAGAGACTGAAAACAAGATGGACCGATGACATCAGCAAATATGGCGGGCCCAATTGGGAAAAGAAAGCTCAGGACCGTATGGATTGGAAACAGGCGGAAGAGGCCTTCATCCTGCAGTGGAGAGACAATGGCTAAGATGATGATGATGATGATGATAAAGATGATGATGATATAGATACAGATACCAAATATATATAAATACATATATGGGGGGTTTTCTTAGGAGAAACATTTCAAACATTCAGAATTCATCTATAGAAGAACAATTTTATAGTTAAAATGATAAAAAAGTTTATCTCTTTGTTAATATAGCACGGGGTTTTTTTTATGATAGATTAGCTCTTCACAGTTTTTCAAAATTTGTCTAGAGGCAGAGAATGAAGGGGACTCTTTCTGACCATTAGAGGTATATAGAATCAGCCTATACTAGCCCAATCTCCAATTCCATCAACACTTTCCGTGATTAATGCCTCTTTTGTGTTTGCTAATTGCTTTTGTGTTGTCTCATGGTCCTATTGTAGTTTCATTCCTAGGTCGTAATTGGCTGCTGTTTTCAGTTCTATTTGAACTGTTCCAAATGTTGTTTTTCTTCTGTGGTTTATTAATGGCCTGATGCAGGGTTTCCATCCAGACTAAATGAGCTGCATTTAGTCTCCATTGAAACTGAGAGCACTCTAGTTATTTAATTCATTTACTTGCAGGATTTATATCTTGATTTTTGGCCCATGGATGAAGCTCAGAGCAATTTATCATTTTTAATTATGATTAACTTTCCTTGCCTTCTGTGAACAAGACACCTTTATGTGGCTCAGAAGCCCCCAATGTATACTCACAACAACCCTGTGAGGGAACAAGAATATGGGGTCTGAATTTTATATCTAAGGGGAGACTTAACATGGTCTCTTTTTGGTTCAAATCTAACATGATAATTGCTGCACTTTGTGTGATCAAAAAAGAATTAACTAGTAGTGGTCTGGCTTGGTGTGGGTACCGTACACAAGCACACTTAAAGCACACAATCTTTTTGCTACCAGATCTATCAACTGAAGGATAGATTTCAAAGCTGCCATTTAGTGGTCCACCAGATATTTGAAATATGTCATAGAAATATTTGGGATCCGTGAATATTTGCTGGCTTAGTTGCTTGTTCAGGCAATTATTTATATACTGCTCATTTCCTTGTGGTCATTAGGACACAGAGTATTGAAGAATCATTATCGTTTGATTTGGATGTCCAACAACCTATCCCACCATCTTGCCTGCCCATAGAGGAATCTTAGAATATAGAATAACAGAGCTGGAAGGGTCCTTGGAGGTCTTCTAGTCCAGCCCCCTGCTCAAGCGGGAGACCCTATACTATTTCAGACAAATGGATGTCTGACCTTTCCTTGAAAACCTTCAGTGATGGAGCACCCAAAAGTTCCGGAGGTAAGCTGTTCCACTGATTAATTGTTCTCACTGTCAGGAAATTTCTCCTTAGTTCTCCACTGGATCTCTCTTTAATGGTCTTCCACCTATTACTTCTTGTGATGTATTCTCTTTGGATTTAAGGAAACTGTGGGAAGACAAGCAAACTGCAGATTCTAGGAGAGAGAATTATCTGGAAAAGGCAGGAGGCACATATGTACTCCTTCACTTACATCCGTGTACTGCACAATTCTTGTGTACGGTGTTCCTTATTCGTATAACATTTCCTTCCCCCCCCAAAAGGGGAAATATTTCAGAGTGCATAAGAGCAACAATGTAGCATGCTCTGCAGCTCTTTAAAGCAGCTGCATCTTTTCTAAGGACCATGAAGCAGACGGACAAGGTGCTCCCAGCATTTGCGTTGTGGTTGAATTGGCCAGCTTACTATTGACTGGCCTCATGTAACATCTGTATAGGTGTGCATGCCAATGTTAGGATTCATTTTTGCTCAAATGAAAAAGAGAGGAAGGATTTTATTACCAAAATACTGCGGTAAGAATTACGATGTCTGAGAACACTGATTCCTCACCTAGAAGTCCCCACAAAGGAAAGAAGAGGAAGATTTAGAAACAGGAGTGTTAGGAAAAGAGAGAGAGAGAGATGAAGACACGGAGAAGATGTCAGAGAGAACAAATAACCTAATCCACTATTGATTCCCAATTGGCATCTCCTCCCTCTGGATGTTCTCCAGGCGAATATTCCCCTTTGCGGCAATGAGTTCATCTAACTTAACACCTTTTGAATCTGATTTTCAAACTCTCACGCACTGTGTGCAATGTCTGTTTTCTTCGTGCATGCAATCTTTCTGAAACAACGCATTGCAGAAACGGAGCATTGCTTTCCTCTGTGGGCTTGAGAAGTGAGAATCCGGTATCAGATATTTGAAATCGGATGCCCGTGAAAAGTTCTGCTGATGTTGGTTGGTCTGGTTGAAGGTGATACAAAAAAGGAGGAAAAGAGCGGGAGACCGTGAATTCTAGTCCCGCCTTAGCCACGAAGCTGGCTGGGTGACTTTGAGCCAATCTCCAGGATAGTGTGAGTTCTAGTCCTACTTTAAGCATGAAAGCAGGCTGGGTGACTTTGGACCAATCCTCAGGAGACTGTGAGTTCTAGTCCCACCTTAGCCATGAAAGCTGTCTGTGTGTCTTTGGGCCAATCACCAAGAGACTGAATTCTAGTCCCACCTTAACCATGAAAGCTAGCTGGATGTCTTTGGGCCAGTCCCTCTCTCTCAGCCCAACCAACCAAAGAGTTTCTGTTGTGGGGAAAGTAACAGGAGGAAGGTGTGTTGGATATGTTCACCACGTTATTTGTTAAATAATAAAGGCTACAAACCAATAAAACACCACAGTTGTAACCATCCCGCTTAGATCCCAGTTTAGATCCCTGAATTAAACTGCAGCCCCCCCAATCATTTATAAAGGTTTGTCTGCCGAAAAGTAAAGAAAGTTTTCCTTAATTGTCTGGCTGACCTCAGTGGAACAGCGCTAGCTAAAAGCTGGAGGCAGAAGGCTCCTTGTGGCAAAGAGACCCCTCTTTCCCCTCCCTTCTTTCCTATTTCTCTCTCTCTCTCTCTCTTTCTCTCTTTTTTTAAGAGAGTCTGTGCGGTTTTTCCGCTTCTCAGCAGAGCAATGACTCCAAGTCCCTTTAATGACCTCCGAGAAACTGCATCAGGACCTATTTGCAGAGCTGAGGTTACTTGTGCCACAGCCCTGTCTCCTCTCGCCTGCCCGAGATATTGAACTTTCCCGTAACTGCAATTACAATATTAACCACAAAATGGAGATTTACAGATTGTTTTCAGCAACACCCATTCAATTTTACTTGTATTTACCCTCGAAAGGGAGAGAGGAGGGTAAGTGCTGTTACAGCCGAAAGCAAGAGGCTCAGATCAATAAGCAACCAAGCCTTGGCTAATGAAGTACTTCTCTAAGGTCCACGGTTCCTTGATTCTGACTTTTGAGGTTGGCCTCTAATGTCTCATCCATTGACTTTTCCCGTAAATATGCCTTATCCAGAGCTGGCCAAACCCTGAGAAAGCAAGATAGACTTGGTTTGGTAAGAACTGCTAATTAATGAAATATGTAAAACCTGTAGCTTTGAGTGTTCTGGCTGCAAACTGTGCAAATTCTGAACGTGCGAGCTTGTTGCCTGAAAAGAGATTTACAGTGGCATTCTCTTTTTCAAGCCACACCCCATCTTATAGTGAAAAGCAAGTCATTATCATAGGATTTTGAAATCTGAGCTAGTATCGAAATACTAGCAGCAACAGTGTAGGAATAAAGCCCAGGATCACCAGAATATAAAAACATATAATAATATTCAGGGCTTTTTTTGTTGGAAAAAAAAAAAAAAGATGCCGGAACTCACACACGTCATACAACCCACCTTGCCTACCCTACAAGGTTTACCTTTGTAGTTGAAAAAAAAAAACCCTTCAATGTTTAGTGTATCTAAAAGACTAGGATTTTGTTCAAGGCAACTCTGGAAAAATCCGTCGAAAAAAGATGCCGGAACTCTCTTCCGGTGCGTTTTATGACAAAAAAAAAGCCCTGATAATATTAAATATTATTTATACTAATTTATAATAATATATAAAAATATTAAAAAGGATTGCCACAATATAAAAAAAGATGTTGAGTGCAGAGAAGAGCAACAAAGATGATTAGGGGGCTGGAGACTAAAACATATGAGGAGCGGTTGCAGGAATTGGGTAATATAATATTAATAAAGTTGGAAGGGACCTTGGAGGTCATCTAGTCCAACCCCATGCTCAGGCAGGAAACCCTAGACCATTTCAGACAAATGGCTGTCCAGTCTCTTCTTAAAAACTTCCAGTGTTGGAGCATTCACCGCTTCTGGAGGCAGGTTGTTCCATGGGTTAATTGTTCTAACTGTCAGGAAGTTTCTCCTTAGTTCTAGGTTGCTTCTCTCCTTGATTGCTTCTTGTCCTGCCTTCAGGCACCTTGGAAAATAGCTTGACTCCCTCTTCTTTGTGGCAGCCCCTGAGATATTGGAAGACTGCTATCATGTCCCCCCTCGTCCTTCTCTTCATTAAACTAGACATACCCAATTCCAGCAACCGTTCCTTATATGCTTTAGCCTCCAGTCCCCTAATCATCTTTGTTGCTCTTCTCTGCACTCTTTCTAGAGTCTCAACGTCTTTTTTACATCGTGGTGACCAAAACTGGATTCAGTATTCCAAGTGTGGCCTTACCAAGGCATTGTAAAGTGGTATTAATACTTCACGTGATCTTGATTCTATCCCTCTGTTAATGCAGCCCAGCACTGTGTTGGCCTTTTTGGCAGCTGCAGCACACTGCTGGCTCATATGTCTAGTTTAATGAAGAGAAGGATGAGGGGGGACATGATACCAGTGTTCCAATATTAGAGGGTCTGCCACAAAGAAGAGGGAGTCAAGCTATTCTCCAAAGCATCAGAAGGCAAAACAAGAAACAATGGATAGAAACAAATCAAGGAAAGAAGCAACCTAGAACTAAGGAGTCATTTTCTGTTAGAACAATTAATCAATGGAACGGCTTGCCTTCTGAGATGGCATAGGGTCTCCTACTTCAGCAGGGGGTTGGACTAGAAGACCTCCAAAGTCCCTTCCAACTCTGTTATTCTGTTCTGTTATTCTGCTATATGAACGTGAACTATGCTAGATTGAACCCCAACATTTGTAAGCCAGAAATAGCTATTTGAAACAAAGATAGGGGGACCAAATGAATCAGCAATTCGTTTCCTCTGGCGATATTTGCTTGGGAGGAACAATGCAGAATTATTATTCAGATTTCATCATCCGTTGTATTCTGTGGTGTAATTCCCTCTTTAAAAATGGGTGGATAAAAGTTAATTAGCATTAAGGATAGATACGCATACGCATACATATGAGAAGATGTTTTTAGAACCAAGTGTTTGAAACATTCTGTTGTATGTTTTCACAATTAAAAAATAAAATAAAAACTCAAATAGATGAAGAGCTAGGAAAGAAAGGAATTTAGGATGACTCATGTGCGAAAGTGATTCCAACTGCTGACTTCATCTTTAAATGAAACCTTATCATAGCTAATAACCACATGCACATGATGCCCTAAAGGTGCTTTTCAAAAGGCAACTGGACTTTCTTGGTTTTTTCCCCCTTGAAAACATTTCACTTCTCATCCAAGAAGCTTCTTGAATGAGAAGCAAAACATTTTCAAGGAAAAAAACCCAAGAAAGTCCAGCTGTCTTGTCAAAAGCACCTTTGGGACAACCATGACCTGGATCATTAAGAATCTCCACAGACATATGCACAAGATGTTTTAAAACAGCGTTGTCTGCTTTGGGAAGTATAGTAGGTTCCCCAAAATGTAATAAGCAAATGTCCATTTGCAAATGTCACCTGCCCTAAAAAAAAAGTTTCACACCACGCTGTTCCAAAAGATTCCAAAGAATTTTCTGCCCACTAATCTTTCTTCCTTGATTTTGCTCTGAAAATAAGAGGAGGGAAATGTAAAGGTCATGAACTAAGAGCAGAGAAATCAGATTCTTTCTTTTTCTTTCTTTCTTTTCTTTCTTTCTTTCTTTCTTTCTTTCTTTCTTTCTTTCTTTCTTTCTTTTTCTTTCTTTCTTTCTTTTTCTTTCTTTCTTTTTCTTTCTTTCTTTCTCTTTTTCTTTTTCTTTCTTTTCTTTTTTTGCAGAGATCATTCAGTTCCAGCAGCTTGTTAACTGCTAGCGAGTTCCTCATCAGAAAACAAGTAATACCATTTAACATTCCTTGAAGGGTTTTTCTTTCTTTCTTTCTTTCTTTCTTTCTTTTCTTTCTTTCTCTTTCTTCTTTTCTATTCTTTTCTTTTTTTTCTTTTCTTTTTTTTGCAGAGATCATTCAGTTCCAGCAGCTTGTTAACTGCTAGCGAGTTCCTCATCAGAAAACAGGTAATACCATTTAACATTCCTTGAAGGGTGTCTTTCTTTCTTTCTTTCTTTCTTTCTTTCTTTCTTTCTTTCTTTCTTTCTTTCTTTCTTTCTTTCTTTCTTTCTTTCTTTCTTTCTTTCTTTTTCTTTCTTTCTTTCTTTCTTCCTTCCTTTCTTTCTTTCTCTTTCTTTTTCTTTCTTTCTTTCTTTTCTTTCTTTCTTCTTTCTTTCTCTTTCTTCTTTTCTATTCTTTTCTTTTTTTTCTTTTCTTTTTTTTGCAGAGATCATTCAGTTCCAGCAGCTTGTTAACTGCTAGCGAGCTCCTAATCAGAAAACAGGTAATACCATTTAACATTCCTTGAAGGGTGTCTTTCTTTCTTTCTCTTTCTTTCTTTCTTTCTTTCTTTCTTTCTTTCTTTCTTTCTTTCTTTCTTTCTTTTTCTTTCTTTCTTTCTTTTTCTTTCTTTCTTTCTTTCTTTTTCTTTCTTTCTTCTTTCTTTCTCTTTCTTCTTTTCTATTCTTTTCTTTTTTTTCTTTTCT
The DNA here is from genome assembly GCA_023970755.1 of Azemiops feae. Lineage (NCBI taxonomy): Eukaryota > Metazoa > Chordata > Lepidosauria > Squamata > Viperidae > Azemiops > Azemiops feae. Next base: position 102,157 of record JALGBA010004205.1, on the reverse strand, counting down.
TTTTTTTGCAGAGATCATTCAGTTCCAGCAGCTTGTTAACTGCTAGCGAGCTCCTCATCAGAAAACAGGTAATACCATTTAACATTCCTTGAAGGGTGTCTTTCTTTCTTTCTTTCTTTTTCTTTCTTTCTTTCTTTTCTTTCTTTCTTCCTTCTTTCTCTTTCTTCTTTTCTATTCTTTTCTTTTTTCTTTTCTTTTTTTTTGCAGAGATCATTCAGTTCCAGCAGCTTGTTAACTGCTAGCGAGTTCCTCATCAGAAAACAGGTAATACCATTTAGCATTCCTTGAAGGGTGCCTGATGTTTTGACATATAAGCAGGTCACTTGGCAAGGTGCCATTAGACAGAGTAATGATATGATGTGATAAAGTGGCAAATCACTGCTTCCCTTCTGCTGGAAAATTTAAAGTCGTCTCCGAGCAGAGAGGTGCTGTCAGCCTTGGCAACCACAATTCACCTCTGGAGGCTGGGATGATTTGCCGCACTTCACAGCCAGCCTTCCCCGTGGCCCCCTCCTTAGTTTAGCCAACCCTCTTTACCCAACCTGCAATCAGTGTGTATCAAAACTTTGCGCAAGGGCAAATGGTTTTACCAGTCAGAATTTGATGCAGATTTTAGTAGCAAGTGGGACCTGCCCCAAAATGTTGCAGAGCTCCTGAAGCGCTTCGGTGCCGTGTCCTTTGCTGATTATGGAATCCAAAGGTAAAGGAAAAGATTTCCCCAGTCTAGTTGTGTCCGACTCTGGGCATGGTGCTTAGCATTGTCCAAAGGCATTTCCGTGGTCATGTAGCCAGTATGACTATACACTAAGGCTCACCGAATGCTGTTACCTTCCCACCAAAGTGGTACCTGTTTATCTACTCACATTTGCATGCTTTCCAACTGCTGGGTGGGCAGGAGCTGGGGCAAGTAACGGGACTCACCCCGTCATGTGGCACCCAGGTCTTGAACCCAGGCTGTCATCTTTGCAGCTGACAAACTCAGTATCTTTAACCACTGGGCCATCGTGCCCCCTTATGGAATCTAGGGGACCTCATTCCCTTTGGTTTTCTAGATAGCATTTGGGGGGCTGTCTTGCACCCCATCAAGAATATCTTAATAACAGAATAACAGAGTTGGAATGGACCTTGGAGGTCTTCTAGTCCAATCCCCTGCTGAGGCAAAAGACCCTATATCATTTCAGACAAATGGCTGTCCAATCTCCTCTCAGTTTTTTTTTTATAATTTTTTTTATTTATAGTACAGTTAAAAAATAAAAACATTGGACATGACGTAACATTCCAGTTTGAACATTTCTATCAAATTATTTCTCCTCTTAAATTCAATTGTCCTCTCAGTTTTTGTGGTGGTCATTCAGCAAATGCAGCAGTTGTAAAACGAACACGATGGTCATAAAATGGTATCATTAAACGTGTCGCGGCAAAACTGTCATAAACATGTTCATGTAACCACACGATGCTACAAACTGTCATATATGCATCCATGTTGCCAAGCACCCAAAAGTATAACCTTGAGGGTTCAGGTGACCCGTTGGAACTTTGGAACTGGGTCATAGCTCCCTTTTTCCAGGTAGGTCACAACTTCAAATGGTTGCTAAGTGACCAGTCGTAATTTGAGGACTGCCTGCATGCCTCTTGTGGAGATTGTATACATTCGAACTAGATGGTGATGTTTCTCTGTGTCATATATGTGTGTGTATGTGGGTATATGCATAATGGGGTTTTTTTGAGAGCTGAATGCAATGAAATTTCATTTTAATGTATACTGATTAGTGTACATTTAAAGTGACAATAAAGTTTTTATTCTATTCTATTCTGTTCTGTTCTGTTCTATTCTGTACTAAATTCTCAGCTACTTAAGGATCCACACGTATCTCCAGCTTTTAGAATTGCAACCAATGATTTAAGGCTCGTGAGAATCCACAGCACCAAATCACAGCAGACACTGCCTGGAACACCTCTGTATAATTGTTGGTCACCTTCTTTGCAACTAGCCTCTTCTCAAAAGAAGCTGTTAGGTCTAAACTCAGCCCTGGCTCTGACTGGTGTAGAAACAGACAACCAAGCATCTACCAATTGTTCTTGCGATAGAGCTATTTGCAGTAGTAGCCCACTAAAACTAATCTCAAGAGTTTGCAGGGTATTGTAGGCAGAAATATCTGGTGGAAATCAGGTTGGCTGGTCCTGGATTCCAAAGCAAAGATATGGCAAACATAAACCACTCTCTCTGAAAGGATACTGCTTGTAGCAACTCTGTAGGAGTCATTGGGTGTGAACTCACGTTAATGAGCTGAAATTGACAGGCAACATTATTATCAGCCAAGGCAGGGGTCCTCAACCTTGGCAACTTTAAGACTTGTGGATTTCAACCCCCAGAATTCCTCAGCCAGCAAAGCTGGCTGAGGAATTCTGGGAGTTAAAGTCCACAAGTCTTAAAGTTGCCAAGGTTGAGGATCCCTGACCCAAGGGACCCAATTTCTTAGTATGCGCTATTAGAATCTACTCATTCTTCCTCTTTCTGCCATAAACAGAATAATAAACAAACCTTAACTAAAGAAAAGTTAGAGGTGAGTTGCAAACAGCCTTTCAGAATTCTCCCTTGAAGCTGTGGCTAGAACAACTGAGCAAACATCTCAATTTTTCCAAGGAAAGGAAATATTTTCCAGTTAGGTCTGAGTCCATGAATCAGCAGCAAGGTGGATGGACTCGGTTACAATGGCAGTGAATATATTGATAGAAGACCTGAAAGATCAATTTGGGGACACATCGTCATGGGGGGAAAAAAAATCAAACTATGTGGCTGGCAGGAGTCGCAAATGACTTCAAGATACATGAACAATTAATGTTTGAAGGGCAGAGCTCCTTCTGAAGCGTGCAACGGAGCGCTGCTGTTGACAGAAACCCTTGTGAAACCTGCTTCAGTATGAGCCAGCAGTGTGCTGCAGCTGCCCAAAAAGTCCTAGGCTGCATCAACTGAGGGATAATGTCAAGATTATGTGAAGTGATAATACCACTTTATACTGCACTGGTGAGGCCACACTTGGAATTCTGCATCCAGTTCTGGTTACCACGATACAAAAAAGATCCCGAGATCCTAGAAAGAGTGCAAAGAGGGGCAACAAAGAAGCTAGATAGTCTGGAAGCTAAACTGCATGATAAATGATTAAAGGAACTAGATATGCCTAGCCCAGGGGTAGGCAACCTTGGCTCTTTTATGACTCGTGGACTTCAACTCCCAGAATTCCTGAGCCAGCCATGCTGAGGGGAAAGGGAGAGGTTTCCAAGCTGAGCCATGCTGGCTCAGGAATTCTGGGAGTTGAAGTCCACGAGTCATAAAAGGGCCAAATTTGAAGACCCCTGGTTTAAATATATTAAATATTTTTCCTCACGGTCACGTGATCAAAATTCAGACATTTGGGCAGGGGTAGGCAACCTTGGCTCTTTTATGACTCGTGGACTTCAACTCCCAGAATTCCTGAGCCAGCCATGCTGAGGAGAGATGGAGAGGTTTCCATGCTGAGCCATGCCGGCTCAGGAATTCTGGGAGTTGAAGTCCACGAGTCATAAAAGAGCCGAGGTTGCCTACCCCTGGCCTAGCCTAACAAACAGAAGGATTAGGGGTGACATGATAGCTCTCTTCCAGTACTTGAGGGGCTGTCACAGGAAGGAGGGGGTCACTTATTCTCCAAAGCACTTGACGGCAGGACAAGAAACCAACCGCGAGAGGAAGCTCATCAAAGAGAGATCTAATCTGGAACTGAGGAGAAACAATAATAGCAATAGCACTTAGACTTACGTATACCGCTTCACGGTGCTTTACAGCCCTCTCTAAGCGGTTTACAGAATCAGCATCTTGCCCCCAACAATCTTGGCTCCTAATAATAATTAATAAATGGAACCCTACAAAAAGCAGAGAGAAAAGCAACAAAGATGATCAGGGTCTGGAGGCTAAACTGTACGATGAACGGTTAAGGGAACTAAGTATGTCTGGCCTAACGAAGAGAAGGACTAGGGGGTGACATGACAGCTGTCACTTCCTGGAGAATTCCTGTGCCGGATGCCAATCTGAGATGATTATTTTCAAGTGGATGCATGATTTTTCTCCTGGGGTATGAAGCATCTGTTTCCTCCAAATTCTTACGCTGCAACTCTGGCACTAGGACCAAAGAAGACCCACCTGCCTTTTCCTTAGGAAAACAAATGAGTTTTTATCTTTCCTCTTTGTGCTTTGACATACTTCTTTTCTGTTCTGTTCTCCAAACAACAATCTGTGTGAAGGCTCCTTGTTAGTCCCACACAAAGCATTTTGGGACCCACCGTGATTTCCCAGCTGATGGGACTCTGATAGACTTCATCCTGATTCGCCTTTGTGGATTTTAGCATTGTCATGCTGAACAAAGCAATTAATGTGTCTTTAATTTGCACCTAACGAAACAGAAAAGAGGCATTTATGCTGTGTGACATGTAGACAAATTTTTCCTTAAAAACAAAGTTTCATGCTGTGACTACAATTAGTGTAATTGTCAGTTCCTCTCTTAAAAACAAATATGTATTAAAGGAAAAGCTACCCTGGTCCCCTCCTCTGGTGTGAAAATGAGACAATCAAAATCTATTGTAATTACCACAGTGATATTATAATTAGCAACGATTAAGTTATTCCATGCTGGGGTTTTTTTCCCCTCCTGGCTACAATTAAAAAAGTATATATCTTCCTTCTGCACATTACTGATGATCATATTACCTCAATGCAGGGCTAAGAACTAGATAAATTAGAAGTAATTTTAAAGCAAAACTCAGTGAAACCCATCTATCTTTCAAAATGATGGAGTAAACCTTTCTTACAGTTCATCCTCCCTCCCTACCCGCCCCCTTTAACATCTGGACAAGTATGCGTCTTTAAAATATTCTTTAAAATAGTAATACTTTTAAAAAATACAGAGGGAAAAACTACCTGGTATTTATACATGGAATTGCCTAGATTTGCACACATGTGTATAGATGATAGGATTATGTAAAACTTCATTGTCTTACCTCCAAGGACGTGAATAGTTTCACTGAACTGACTTGTCAAAATAGTTGGGGGGGGGGAAGGAACATAGTGCTAATTGGCATGCCTGCATGTATCTATTAGCTCCAGTACAAAGTGTTTACACACGTAAGTATGCCAGCAGGAAGTGGTCACCATCCAGTTGCCATATTAAATTTGCACGCCTTTGAATTCAACATAGACTCAGTGTTCAGCATTCTGTCTGCCTGCCTGTCTCTCTGTCTCTCTCCCCTACATAAGGTAAGGTAAGGTAAGACAAGACAAGATGAGATAAGATAACCTTTATTGTCACTTTTTCTGTATGTGCATGTATATGCATGTATGTGTATATATATTAATCACAGTCCATTTTGAATACATAGCAGAAAAAAGAGTCTTCAGAGTTAACAAGATTGATACTAAAAAGCAGGACGAGAAGCAACAGATAGAAAGTAATTAAAGAGAGAAGCAATCCAGAATTAAGGAGAAATTTCTTGCAATTGAGAACAATGAATCAGTGGAACGACATGCCGCCAGAAGTTGTAGGTGCTCCAACCCTGGAGCTCTTTAAGAAGACAGCCATTTGTCTGAAATAGTATAGGGTCAGTGGTGGGATTCAGCCGGTTCTCACCACTTCAGCAGAACCGGTAGCTAATTTTTTGTTACCCAGGCCCAGAATGGACTTCTGGAAGTGGCATCCACACAGAGAACCGTTTGTTCACATATTTGAATCCCACTACTGTATAGGGTCTCCTGCTTAAGTAGGGGATTGGACTAGAAGACCTCCAAGGTCCCTTCTGTTAATCTCTTATATAGCAGGAAGCCCCCTCCTCCCAGAAGGTAACAAAGAAAACCAGTCATGAATAGGACGTGTAGCGTCCCAGACAATACTGCGGACCCTGGTCAAGCAGCGCTTCTATGCCGTGTCCCGAATAGAAGGAAGTGAACTTCCAACAATCTTTTCTGCCATCCTCACCACTCTCTGCACAGCCTTCCTGACTGAAACAGTAATACCTCCAAACCACCCAGTAATACAATAGGACAGAATGCTGTCAGTTGTCACTCTATAGGAAGTGGTAAGGACAGGGGAAGGAAGATGTGCTCTTCTCATACAGCGCAGAAAATGCAGGCACTGCTGTGCCCGCTTCATCACTATCTCACTGTTGTGTGACCAAGCGAACCTGCTTCTCAGCTGCACACCCAAAAACGTGATACTACTAATCACCTCCACAGTTGAATTGTTAATACACAGAGGTGTGTGGCTGTGCCTGCCTTTTCTGAAAAATTTCCTAGACTCCTTGGATTTACTGACCTTAAATTTAAACATACAAATAAGGAATTGGGTATGTCTACTGGAATTGGGTATGTCTAGTTTAATGAAGAGAAGGATGAGGGGGGACATGATAGCAGTGTTCCAATATTTGAGGGGCTGCCCCAAAGAAGAGGGAGTCAAGCTATTTTCCAAAGCCCCAGAAGGCAGAACAAGAAGCAACGGATGGAAACTAATCAAGGAGAGAAGCAACCTAGAACTAAGGAGAAACTTCCTGACAGTTAGAACAATTAACCAGTGGAACAACCTGCCTCCAGAAGCGGTGAATGCTCCAACACTGGAAATTTTTAAGAAGAGACTGGACAGCCATTTGTCCGAAATGATATAGGGTTTCCTGCCTGAGCAGGGGGTTGGACTAGATGACCTCCAAGGTCCCTTCCAACTTTATTATTATTATTATTATTATTATTGTTGTTGTTGTTGTTGTTGTTGTTGTTGTTGTTGTTGTTGTTGTTGTTGTTGTTATACCATAGCACCTGATAAACCTGTAGTTGAATCTTCTGCATCTCTTAAGTCATCTGGCTTGGAGTCTTCAGACATATTCATTTAAGGGACCGGAGGGCATTTCCACCTCCACTGACCTAGGCAGCCTGGACTTCTAGAGGTAGCAAAGATAGTTCAGGCAGTTTTCTCTCAGAGTCCTGAACTCTGGTTTTGTTTTGCTCTTGAGCAAAGCAAAACATCTTTGAACATCTTCAGTCAAATAGAGCATTACCTTTGAAACGGATCTGCTTGCCACCTCACCTTGCATCAAATGGAAACCAACAATGGTTTTGTTGGGCTTGGACCACAGAGGAAAAAAATTTTAAGACCCATTTGACTGCAGAGCTGTCTGGGGTAAGTCACTCTATCTCAATCACAAAAAATTGTTATACAGAGACACCAAAGCATGCTGTTTTGAGCTTACTGGGAAGAAAAAAAAAGTTGAGATGTAAAAGAACAAACATGAAAAGACCGTGCTCCCGTACAAGTGTCGTTTTCTTAAGAAGTCAGTTGAGAATAATGGTGCTTTAATTCTGAGTAGCATCTCTCCCCCCCCCCCACTCCCTTTTCTTTTCTTGGAGAAGTTAAGAGCAACATCATTTGTTTTGTCCTCAACTGTCCTTTCATGTGAGCTTCTTCAATCCCTTTGAAAACAGAACAACAACAAAAAAAAATCTCTCAGGAATTTAATAAGAAGAAAAGTGCTTTCTGACATTCTCATGACAACCCAATGTTTTACTGCAATTTTCAAGCACTACTCTTTGGCCACTTCTGCTTTGAACTTCCATCACCACCGAATTGAGAGTAAAGACCTTCTTACCACCCAGCCCATTGCTCACCTTGCTTTCAACTCCATGGAATCCAGTAACTGATCATGCTGCATTTGGCTGGTGAACTCTATTCCTTCTCTTCTTTAGAAGATTGCTTGAGGAGAAGAGAGGACAAATAGACCGACTGGAAGATGCAGGGATATGACTGAATGGGAGCACATTTAAAAAAAGAAAAGAAAAAAGAAAAAGGGAATTGGATCACTATCTTCGTTACCGATTAAGACTGATGGACTTGGACCAGTGCTTCAGGAGCTTTGGGTTTTAGACAACAACTTTATCAAGGGGATACACATCAGTTTGTTAGGATTATAGCATTGTCAGGATCCTGTTACAATTTCTAAAATTATAGTCTCGAAACTTTGAAATGACCCAAGGGTAAAGAAAGTGCTAATATAACTTTAGCTACATAGGGAAAGCTATAAACTAAGTGCTACAGACGAGATTTGGAGTAGGAACAAAAAAAGACATTGCTGCAACTCCTCTGAGTACGAGTTCTGTTTCCTCTTATTAGTCTGAACCTCTTTCCTAGATTTTTTTGTCTTCTGCTCCTAGACATTAAGCTGAAAGCAGCCAGAAATTCAGCTTTACTCTGGCTCCAGGTAGAATAAGGTAAGTCATCTAATATCATTTACCTTTTGGCTTGTTGCTCCAGACAGGAAGGCGGTGCAGAGAGTGGTGAGGATGGCTGAAAAGATCATTGGCAGTTCCCTCCCTCCCATCCAGGACATAGCACAGAAGCGTTGCTTGAGCAGGGTCCGTAAGATTATCTGGGACACTACACATCCTCTTCACGACCTGTTTTCCTTGCTACCTTCTGGGAGGAGGGGGCTTCGTGGTATCCATAGCAGAACATCCAGATTCAGCCATAGTTTCATTCCATACAGCATTAACCTTGCGAACTCTCAAGCTTCCTCCTTGCGTTATATATTCAAGATGGACAGTATTTAATATTTATTTGCTATGTATATGTAGGGATGTGGGTCTATATATATGTTGTACATATTATGTTTAGGTGTGTGTCATGTATGTGTTTCACTTTGAGAGCGGGCAACTAAATTTCATTTTTGATGTGTGCCATTGTGCCCACAATATAAAAATGACAATAAAGGTTATCTTATCTTCTGTCCTTGTTTCTTCCTCTTGCTGATTTTTTGGCTCAGTGTACACCAGTTCATGACAGTTGGAAGGGACCTTGGAGATCTATTAGTCCAACTCGAGCAGGAGACCTTATAACATTCCAGACAAATGGCTGTCCAATCTCTTCTTGAAAATCTCCAGTGATGGAGCACCCACAACCTTTGGAGGTAAGCCATTCCACTGATTAATTGTTCTCACTGACAGGAAATGTCTCCTTAGTTCTTTATTGGATCTCCAATGATCTTCCACCCATTACTTCTTGTCCTGCCTTCAGGTGCTTTGGAGAATAGATTGACCCCTCTTCTCTGTGATAGTCTCTACAGTGTTATTTAGAATGTAGAATAATAGGGTTGGAAGGGACTTTGGACATCTTCTAGTTCAACCCCCTACCCATGGCAGGAGATCCTATACCAGGGGTCCCCCAACTCCTGGTCCATGGACCATTATCGGGCCGCGGCATGCCAGCAACCAGTCTGCACAAACAAGCAAAGTCCCATCTGTGAGATGCAGGCAGCACACAAAACCACACACCCTCCGGTCCGTGGAAATACCTCTCTCCACGGAACCGGTCCCTGGTGCCCAAAAGGTTGGGGACCTCTGTCCTATACCATTTCAACCAAATAGCTGTCCAGTCTCTTCTTGAAAACCTCCAGTGATGGAGCATCCATAACTTCTAGAGGCAAGCTGTTCCACTGAGTAATTGTTCTCACTGTCAGGAAATTTCTTCTTAATTTTAGATTGGATCTCTCTTTCATAATCTTCCATCCATTACAGTTACATCTGGATTTCAATTAAACTTCCCTAGACCTCCATCATCACAACAGGTGGCAGCATCTAGCTTACCTTGGAAGTTCTTGGAAATCAACTTGGTTTTGGAATTAGTACTCTGACCTGTACTCTGATGAGAAAGAACCAGGTAATTCCAATATTGTGGAAAACTAGAAAGCCAGCAGAGACATTCCACAAGACTGCAGTAAAAAAATAACTTCCATCTTTTGGGCAAGAAATTGTTTGGTCTAGTGCAGGGGTAGGCAACCTTGGTTCTTTTATGACTCGTGGACTTCAACTCCCAGAATTCCTGAGCCAGCCATGCTGAGGGGTTTCCAAGCTGAGCCATGCTGGCTCAGGAATTCTGGGAGTTGAAGTCCACAAGTCATAAAAGAGCCAAGGTTGCCTACCCCATAGGCCATTGTGGACTTCAACTCCCAGAATTCCTGAGCCAGCATGGGGGAACTATGGCTCTTTTATGACTCGTGGACTTCAACTCCCAGAATTCCTGAGCCAGCACGCTGAGCTTGGAAACCTCTCCCTTTCCCCTCAGCGTGGCTGGCTCAGGAATTCTGGGAGTTGAAGTCCACGAGTCATAAAGCGGCCTAGGCCTAAGGCCAGAGGTAGGCAACCTTGGCTCTTTTATGACTCGTGGACTTCAACTCCCAGAATTCCTGAGCCAGCATGGGGGAACTGTGGCTCCTTTATGACTTGTGGACTTCAACTCCCAGAATTCCTCAGCCAGCATGGCTCAGCTTGGAAACCTCTCCCTTTCCCCTCAGCGTGGCTGGCTCAGGAATTCTGGGAGTTGAAGTCCACGAGTCATAAAAGAGCCACAGTTCCCCCATGCTGGCTGAGGAATTCTGGGAGTTGAAGTCCACAAGTCATAAAGGAGCCACAGTTCCCCCATGCTGGCTCAGGAATTCTGGGAGTTGAAGTCCACGAGTCATAAAAGAGCCAAGGTTGCCTACCCCATAGGCCATTGTGGACTTCAACTCCCAGAATTCCTGAGACAGCTTGGCTCAGCTTGGAAACCTCTCCCTTTCCCCTCAGCATGGCTGGCTCAGGAATTCTGGGAGTTGAAGTCCACGAGTCATAAAAGAGCCAAGGTGGCCTACCCCTGGTCTAGTGGTTAAGGCACTAGGCTAGAAGTTGGGAGACCATGTGTGTTAATCCCACCTTAGGCATGAAAGCCAGTTGGGTGCCTTTGGGCCAATCATCAGGAGAAGGTAAGTTCTAGTCCTGCCTTAGGCATGAAAGCCAGTTGGATGACCTTGGGCCAGTCATTCTCTCTCAGCCCAACCCAACTTACAGGATCACTGTTGTGGGGAAAACAGGAGGAGGAAGATGTGTTGGATATATTCACCACCTTGAGTTATTTGTTAAAATAATAAAGCAGGAATACAAACAAGCAACGAATAAATAAATTGATATGTCCAAGTAATCACTACAGGAATGGCAGAGGGAAATTTTAAATGGGTGGGCAGAGATTCAATTTGACTAGAATTCCTTCTAAATTTGCCACTGATAATGTCCAGTTTAAAACAATAACAGAATAACAAGAGTTCGAAGGGACCTTGGAGGTCTTCTAGTCCAACCCCCTGCTCAAGCAGGAAACCCTATATCATTTCAGACAAATGACTATCCATTCTCTTCTTAAAAACCTCCAGTGATGGAGCACCCACAACTTCTGAAGACAAGCTGTTCCACTGATTAATTGTCCTCACTGTTAGGAAGTTTCTCCTTAATTCCAGGTTGCTTCACTCCTTGATTAGTTTCCATCCTTTGCTTCTTGTTCTGCCTCCAGATGCTTTGGAGAATAGCTTGACCTCCCTCTTTGTGGTAGCCCCTCAAATATTGGAACACTGCTATCATGTCATCCCTAGTCCTTCTTCTCACTAGACATACCCAATTCCTGCAACCGTTCTTCCTAAGTTTTAGCTTCCAGTCCCCTAATCATCTTTGTTGCTCTTCTCTGCACTCTTTCCAGAGTCTCTATCTTTTTTTATATTGTGGTGATATAAAAAAGCTTCTTTCTTTGTTTAGATTTCTGAATCATACTTCACATGACTTAGCCTTACTTTCCAAGATTCCTTAATATCCACCATCAAACATTTTCCACTGCAGTCATGAGAATGCACATCAGAGTGTTGTGTAAATAATGCAATTGTCCCATGCAAATTATGCTTATACAGGCACTACTGTTCTCAATTGATTAGCACATTACCATTGATTGGGAATGTTCTTGCCTTGCTCCTTGGTGATATTGAAAAGCAACTTGACAGTAATTAAATAATCATTTCATCACCAGGAGTGATTGAGTTTGCCTAACTCTTGTGGAACTAAGTACTGAAATCCAAAATCTTCTAGAATGTTATTGATGGATCCCCAAGGAGACGGAGAAAGGCAAAAATTTAATGTAGACCTATTGAATTTCAAAGACTGAAAAATGGGGAAAGAACAATGTCTGAAAAGTGCCTTTTCACACACACACAAAAAAAACAATAACAAAAAGAAATAGCAAGAAATGCTCCCAATATTGTGGTAACAATAAAAATGAAAGATTGGTGGAGGAAAATGACATCTTAACTCTTTGATGATATCGTGATCATTTGGATTTTTTTTCCAGTCCGTGCATGGTAGTCTTATGATAAGATTTGTCTATTTGACCTTACTTATTGGATAAACCCACTATTGTGAGTAGAAACCACACTTTATATTGAACCAGTAGTTTGCTCAAAAGAGAGAGAGAGAGAGAGAGAGAGAGAGAGAGAGAGAGAGAGAGAGAGAGAGAGAGATTCAGATGTCCTAGTACAGTGATTGCGAAACTTTTAGAGACTGAGTGCCCAAACTGCAACCCAAAACCCACTTATGCATCGTCGAGTGCCAGGTGGGTGTGGCCCATTGGCTGGGTGTGGCCAATTGGGTGGGCATGGCTGTGGTGGTAACGGCAGTGTGTTTTCAACATGGCCATAATAATAGGTGGGACTAAAAAGTTCAATCAATCAATTCCAACTTTGCAAGATCTTTTTTTTTCCCGCGAGAAGTTGAAATTGACTGATTGAACCTTTTTTTTTTTTTTTTTTTACACATGGCAGCGGAGGCCTAAAGTGAAAAAGTTTTATAAAACCCAGCTGAAGGCCTAGGACTGGGGCAACGGCGCGCGTGCCCACAGAGAGGGCTCTGAGTGCCACCTCTGGCACCCGTGCCATAGGTTCGCCACCACTGTCCTAGTAGACCAGTCACGGCTAAATGTATTGTTTAATTTAGCCATTGTACAGTAGTGGACCCCCACCATGGCCAAAGTGTTGGGCCCCCATCTTGGTTTGAGCGTTAGACTAAGATTCAGAAGATATCATTATCATTAAATCTTCATTGAAAAATAGCTTATGTTTCCAATCTGTGAGCTTCATCATGGTCACTGAACGATGATGAAACTCATTGAATGACTTCAGGATAATGTGATCATTTTGATCACAGCATAAAAACATCTTGTTCGCTTAAATGCCTCTGTTAGTTACGCAGCTTTCCAGTCTAGCATGTTTTTGTTTTACTTTTCATGCAGAGTTTTACATTCATTTACACTCCCTTCTTTCCACTTGCCAGCAAAGTTATGTAAAAGCTTTTTGTAAAAAAAAGTTACTTAAACTACCTTGTCATTTACTCCTGATGTGCCATTCATTTGCAAATCACAGATATTTGCATACTTTTCCAGGTGTGCTATTACATCATGAGCCAACAAGGAAAAATAGTCATTTTGTATGTTTGATATTTTGTAGCAGTAAGAATTTGCATAACGAATGATTTACAGTATTGCTAGACAGAATGAAGCTCGTGAAAACTGTCTTTAAAACATCAGCAATCTTTAGTTACTTCTCAACTCTTCAAGGTTGTCCAGACAGGAAACTGAAAACTTGAGTACTAATACTCCTTGTATGGTAAGGTACAGGACAGGCAATCCTTGACTTATAACCACAACTGAGCCCAAAATTTCTGTTGCTAAGCAAAACAGATTTGGTGAATTTTGCCCCTTTTTATGACCTTTCTTGCCACAGTAGTTAAGTGAATCGTTAAGTTAGTAACACGGTTGTTAAGTGAATCCAGCTTCCCCGTTGATTTTGCTTGTCCGAAGGTCGCAAAAGGGGATCACATGACCCCGGGACACTGCAACCGTCACAAATACCAAGTCAGTTGCCGAGTGTCGGAATTTTGATCACGTGACCCTGGGGCTGTTGCAACAGTCATAAGTGTGAAAAACGGTTTTAAGCCACTTTTTCAGCGCTGTTGTAACTTCGAACAGTCACTAAATGAATTGTTGTAAGTTGTGAATTACCGTTACAGAAGCTCAATGGTGTATGTGTATGTATATGTTTGTGTGTGTATGTATATTACGTATGTGTATGTGTGTGTGTATATGTGTGTATGAGTATGAGTATGAATATGAATATATTTCACGTTCTCTTAACTTTTCAGAGTAGAGAAATACCGTCACAAATACGAGTCAGTTGCCAAGTGTCGGAATTTTGATCACGTGACCCTGGGGCTGTTGCAACAGTCATAAGTGTGAAAAACGGTTTAAAGCCACTTTTTCAGCGCTGTTATAACTTCGAACAGTCACTAAATGAATTGTTGTAAGTTGTGAATTACCGTATAGAAGCTCAATGGTGTATGTGTATGTATATGTGTGTGTGTATGTGTATGTATATTATGTATGTGTATGTGTGTGTGTATATATGTGTATGTGTATGAGTATGAATATGAATATATTTCACGTTCTCTTAACTTTTCAGAGCAGAGAAATACAGATGTTATGTCATGCCCTTATGTGCAAGCTTTTACTCACATCCCCTTTTTATTATTCCAACCCCAAGGTACAATTTTTCTATATAAAAAAATCCTGACTGTGCCTCTTAACTAGCCCATTACTGTAAAGATATTGGCTCCTGAACTTAATTAATACAATCAGTCATCATTTATTCTTTCACCGTTCACAGAGTCAATGGACAATGAGCTCACTTTCCTGAAGAGTTCCCCTTTAATTTTGCCCTTAACAGAGATGGAAAATGAACTGGTGATAAAGAAGAGACCAGCCAGCATAGTCTTATGTGGACATAATCAGTGTTACCTTCCCTCAGGAGGGAAAAGAGAAGGAGGCCCGGCCAAGCCATATCTAGCAAGAGTACAAAGCTCTAATAGTTCCTCTCTATTATTATGGCCATGTTGAAAACACACTGACAACACTTTCAGTTTTATTTCTATCCGGGTTCTCTCAGTGGCCTTTTTTTCCTCTTTTTTTTTTGTTCTGGAAAGGCCTTTAAAGACACCAGGAGACTCAGAAAGCACATGAAGAACGCAGCCGTGTGGTTCCTACAATAGCGGATGATAAAAATTAAAGGGTATGTCATTTTTTTTCTCTTCTGAAACCAGAAGAGAGAATTTGATGCGTTCCTCTCTCTTAATGATTCCTGCTGTTTCTTTCAGAAATGCCTGCCAGAGTTGTTTGACAATGAGATGACAGGCATATAAATTTAATAAATAAAATAAATGCCTCATTAATTGGACTAAGAGTAGTGGAAGCTGGTCAGAATCGGATGGATTAGAAGGCTATCTATTTCTGTCACGCCTTTGTCCTGAGGTAGAATATAGATGAATTGCTTACTGAACTCAAATCTTTTTTTTTCCTTTCACCTTTCGTGACATTTTATGGGAGAAAAATAATTGCAACAAACTAGACCCATCAGCTGTCAGTGGTCCTCATTTCTAAC
The DNA here is from genome assembly GCA_023970755.1 of Azemiops feae. Lineage (NCBI taxonomy): Eukaryota > Metazoa > Chordata > Lepidosauria > Squamata > Viperidae > Azemiops > Azemiops feae. Next base: position 86,821 of record JALGBA010004205.1, on the reverse strand, counting down.
TTCTAGATGACCTCAAGGTCAGAATGACCTGGACTCAGGATTGCTCTACCTGGAGAGTTTAGAGATGGCATCTTGACTCGTAGGCTCAAATCTGCCATGAGAAGCCCCAATACAGGTTGAATGTCTTAGAAGAGGGGTCCCCAACCCCCGGGCCATGGACCAGTATCAGGCCGCGGCACGCCAGCAACCGGTCCACACAAACAAGCAAAGCCCCATCCATGGGATGCAGGCAGTACACAAAACCACGCACTCTCCTGTCCGTGGAAAAACCTCTCTCCACGGAACCGGTTCCTAGTACCCAAAAGGTTGGGGACCTCTGTCTTAGAACATAACATAGAATATTTTTAAAAATATTGGACGGATTTTGGAGGTCTTCTAGTCCAACCCCCTGCTCAAGCAGGAACCAGTTTGGTCCAATGATTTAAGGCACCAGGTTAGAAATCAGGAGACAGTGAGTTCTAATCCTACCTTAGGCATCAAAGTCAGTTGGGTAATTTTGGGCCAGTCACCAGAAGATGGTGAGTTGTAATCCCATCTTAGGCATGAAAGCCAGCTGAGTAGCTTTGGCCAGTTACTCTCTCTCAGCCCAACTCACTTCACAGGGTTGTTGTTGTTGGAAAAATAGGAGGAGGAAGGATTATTATGTGTATTTGTCACCTTGAGTTAAAGAAAGAAAGAAAGAAAGAAAGAAAGAAAGAAAGAAAGAAAGAAAGAAAGAAAGAAAGAAAGAAAGAAAGAAAGAAAGAAAGAAAGAAAGAAAGAAAGAAAGAGAAAGAGAGAGAGAGAGAAAGAAAGAAAGAAAGAAAGAAAGAAAGAAAGAAAGAAAGAAAGAAAGAAAGAAAGAAAGAAAGAAAGAAAGAAAGAAAGAAAGAAAGAAAGAAAGGAAGGAAGGAAGGAAGGAAGGAAGGAAGGAAGGAAGGAAGGAAGGAAGGAAGGAAGGAAGGATATGGATAAATAAATGCTTGCCTTGTGACATTATCTCCCTCTCTCCACGGATAGCAATACTTTCTCTCTTTCTCTTTCCCTCTTCTTTCCTTCCTTTCTAGAAGAAGCAAAGAAAGAAAGCATCGCAGTAATACTGGACATCTGGCAGTTGAGTCATTTAGTAAATCCCTAGAAACTCGTTTCTAGGAACTAGAAAATCAGTGGAACAGCCTTATCTCCAGCTGTTGTGGGTGCTCCATCACTGAAGGCTTTTAAGAAGAGACTGGACAGCCATTTGTCTGTAATAGTATAGGGTCTCCTGCTTGAGCAGGGGGTTGGACTAGAAGACCTCCAAGGTCCCTTCCAATTCTGTTATTCCGCCTTCAAGATCCCTTCCAACCATCTGTTATTCTGTAAAGTCTACTACCTTTTCTTCTAACCCTGCTACTCAAAACCCGCAAAGCTGAATGAGCGAAGAGCAGTTCCGAGTTCCTGAAAGTCTCTCCCGCCCTTGTAAAATATCAGCCGAGGGTTTGAACCATCGGTCGGTCCTTTATTAGGGGGTGAATGTTTCTCTGAAAGGAAGACCCTCCTTGGTGATCAATTTCCACAGGGGAAACCAGAATGGGTTTCCTGTAGAACGTTTGTCGGTGTTTTCCGCCGCCCCCCCCCCCCGGGACGCAGATGCGAGCACTCTGTCATTGTCCTCTACCCCACCCAATATAACATTGATGGATTTCATGTTGAATGGGTATTGGGTTTTAGTTAAACATGACAGGGGGAGAGATTTATAGCCAGGGGCCAGAGAAGTGGTTTGAAAAGGGTTTTGCTAAATGCTTCAGTGCACAACTGTGTGCCACACAGCTCCCTCCGCCGCCGTCGACAACCGCAGCTGGCTCTGTAGGCCGTCTACCACTTCTCCTTGAAAAGGCGAGGGTTAATAATGATATAAGGTTTCTTTCTTTGGCGTTTCAAAGTAAACAGGACTCGAGGAGCAGGCTCCTTTGGGGAGCCACGGTGCTAATGAGGACAAATGATATTCTAATCAGGTTTCTCCATTATTAATTCACTGTTATCCCTCACCATTGGCCTCCTCTTGCGGCCTGCTCAAGCCCCTTCCCCTCCCTCCCTCCCTCCCTCCCTCCAATTTCTTTGTGCCCAGTTGAAACTTGCAAAAGAAATTCAGGGGAGAGGAGGGGGGTCTCCACCGCCCCCTCTCCCCAAATACCCCTTGACACTTGTTATTCACATTAAAGAGTCTTTCTTCCACTTAGTGGGGGTGTAGGTGTTAAACAGTTTAAATTCCACCCTCTTTCACTATTGTATAACGGGAATAAAGTACAACAAGGAGCTGGTGGAAGAAAGCAAGAGGATGGGGGGGGGGCGCATGGAATCTCAATAATTTAATCACATTATGCAGCTTCTCTTCCTTTGACAGCCCAGTGTTTCAGTTATTTGTGTGGGAAATCCAAACCCGGCTTTTCGATTGATGAGTCCATAGGATAACTAAATAATAGTTTTCAAAAAAGAAGCCTATAAATTAAGGGCTTTCCCTCTTAGCCAGACCAGAGATGTTTTTTCAATTGTTTGTTTCTATTTCTTGCCCAGAGATTGCTGCATTATTTATTAGATTAATAAACAACAGTTTTCCCATAGTCTATTTATTTATTGAAGACATATGTATTCATTGCCTGCAATGGGGGCTGAAAGAAACTTACAAAAAATAAAAATGGAAAGTGCTTTTTTCTTCTTCTTCTTCTTGTATCATGTTGCAAGGAAGGAAAAAAAAAACGTACAAGCTGGAGTAATAAAAATGCAAACTTAAAAAAAAAAACCTTATTGTGTTAGAATTAGAGAAACTGAGTGGATAAAAATCAAATTATAATTAAATGACATAAGCTAATGATGACTACTAAGTCCCGTTTTCAGTGGGATTGCTCTAAACACAAAGAAAACGGAATCCTCTCCATTTAAAACAGCAGACCACAGATCAATACAATCGCAACAAGAATAAAAATCACACACTACTGAAAAGAACACACTCTATCCTAAAGGTCATTTTCCCGAATTGCTGGTGGCAGGAATCCCACAATTCTCTGCAAGTAAATCTAAATATAGAAATAAATAACTTTGCATGATGTAAACATGGAACAAATAACCCAATTTTTGTTTTCTAGGAGCAGACTTTGAAATTCAAACATGGGAACCCAAAATTTATAAATGCACACACAACTGCAGCTTTTTCTTCAGTCTTGGAGATCTAGAAATATTTTTTTTCAACAATTGAACTGCTTCCGTCCTACCAGAATAATTCATAAATGGCAATTACAATGGAAAAGAACAGATTACAAAAAGGTACTGAGGTATCTTCAAATATCTCCTCTAAAGTGATGCTGGTCTTCTGATTTCCTCTGATTTTAATCTACCTAACAGAGTTAGGAGGATCATTTTGATCTCTAGGAAGAAAATCGGGCAAATATGATCAATACTTTAAGAAATTTGCAGGTTTGCTCAAGAACTTAGAAAAGCATTTAATCAGGCTCCCCAAACAAGCAATTATTCGTCTTCTTCAAAGAAACAGTACAGGTAGTCCTTGGCTTACAACAGTTCATTTAGTGACCATTCAAACTTACAATGGCACTGAAAAAGGGATTTACAATCCCTTTTCATACTTATGACTGTTGCAGCTTCCCCCCGGTCATGTGATCAAAATTGGGACACTTGGCAACTGACTCATACTAATGACGGTTGCCGTGTCCCAGGGTCATGTGATCCTCTTTTGCGACCTTCTGACAAGAAAAATCAACGGGGAAGCCAGATTCACTTAACAACCGTGTTACTAATTTAACAAACTGCAGTGATTCACTTAACAACTCTGGCAAGACAGGCCGTAAATGGGGCAAAATTCACTTAACGAATGTCTCACTTAGCAACATAAATTCTGGGCTCAGCTGTGCCCGTAAGTCGAGGACTACCTGTATGTCTTTGCGAGGATTTAGATGTGTGGATTATTTCTCTGCTTTCAGAGGTCCTGAGCTACAGCTAATAGGGCTGGTTGCACAAGATGTGAAAACCAACAAGCAAGCATTGTCAGTTGAACCTGAAAATGTGCTAAATTGTCACTGTGCTTTTTCCCATTAATGACCGATATTTTAATCAATAAAATTACAATGGATTTGGCATTTTATTTTGGTAATAATGAAACATAATTTCACAAAAGCATCTGATGTTCATTCTGGGGGGAAAACAATAATTTATTCCTTCCTTCCTTCCTTCCTTCCTTCCTTCCTTCCTTCCTTCCTTCCTTCCTTCCTTCCTTCCTTCCTTCCTTCCTTCCTTCCTTCCTTCCTTCCTTCTCTTTCTGTCTCTCTCTCTTTCTCTCTCTCTCTTTTCTTTCTCTCTCTCTCTCTCTCTCTCTCTCTCTCTCTCTCTCTCTAATGACATGTGATATTTCGCAACCAATCAAATTCCATGCTGAAAATGTCATGTTTTCCCTAACAACTGAAAATTGCATCGTTTAGTTACTGTATGGGTAATAGTCCACTGAAGTGTACAACCTAACTACGTTCTCACAACCTGACACATGTTACACTGTGCAACTAAAGAGTAAAAATAATTGCTTTGCTGTGTTGAATGCTCCACTTCTCAGATATGATGCTGTCTGAGCAGTTTGAGCATCTCCTTTTTCAGATGAAAAAAAACATCTGAAAGGAGTTCCAGGGTTTGTTTGTTTTTAAGTGAAAAGACATAATTAATTTTTGAGGTCACCACTACATAAAGAATGTTTTAGAACTGGGAAAAGTAGAGTGAGGAATTACTAAAATCACTGTGGTTCAGGACTGGGAACGAAGATCCAGATTATTATAGGTGGGCCTGTTAAACTATAAATAATTCATAAAAACAGACATTATGGGTGGACTTTATAGCATTTTCAAAGGTGTCAATTGAAGCTCTGAATGACAAGATGTATATCATGACTCTGAGTACCCCAATGGATGTGTGTAAATGTGTGATATTGTGGTGCTGTCAGGACTGCCATCCTGCTACACCATGCTTTGCTTGTTGCCAGCCTGCCATACACAATGGGAGGGGGAACTGCGGGGTGGGATAAGGGGGGGGGGTTAGTATGAGGGGAATCAAAACAACGCATCGTGCCATCCCATGAGACCCGCCGGCAGTTCCAAGGTCACACTATGGAATGCAGCACCATCCAGGCCGCGAAGCCAGAGACTGTTATCCAAACAATTTGTTTGAATCCAATTGGACACTTAGGGAAGTTGGGAGCAAGGGACAAATTAACCACAGCTTTGGGCGTGGAAACCTCAGATCCGGCTTTGCTTCTCTATAACCACCTGGCTTTAGTAAAGTGTCTTTTGGTTAACAATGGATTGGAGAGGTTTTCTTTTCTAATTGACCAAGCGGGGATGGTTGACAGGTGCACATCCATAACACATTAAGGCATGGAACGCCTATTTTGTTATTTCTCCCTTTCCAAACCAACGCCATCATGGATGCCCACTATCATTTTCCTGGCTCTCCTTCTGCTCTCCTTCTGCTCTCCCCCTCTCAGAAACCTCCTGAGAACTTACATTTCAGGGAACGAATATCAAAGACATTTTTCTGCTCTTATGGCTCACAAATCAATGCAAAAATAGAACGAAAGAGATTTATGAATGAACAGGTGCAAAAAATAATAATGAGTCAATCTTTTTATATCTAGTCTTTCAGAAAATGAATAATTCTAACCTTTTGGTAGTAACCTGATGGTAGGATCTTAACAGACAATCCAATCTTGGAAAATTCTTCCTGAGCATTCTTCTTTGACAAGTATCATCATATTAATGAAAATATAGACGTTTCCATTGAGTTGTAGCATAATTTCCTAGTGGAAATTGCCACAGTGAGGCCTATTGCTGCAAATGAAATATTTTGATACGATGGTGTTAAAGTTCAGGAACAACTTTGTCACCTTGTGTTTCCCGTAACCTCTACTGAAACCGCTCAGCTTTCAAGGTTAGTTAAGGCAGATAAATGGCATATTAATTGTTCTTGTAATGTTTCAACAGCAAAAACTGATTGATGGAACCTCGAGTTATAATTACATTTTGAAAGATCCCTTTCTCCCGTGAAACAACAAGGCAATGATAATTTGCACAGTCTCATTTAGTAACTACTGCCTTCAAGTCGCTTCTCAAGCAGGGCTAATTTTGGAGTCATTCAGTTAGAATCAAATCTAAGTATTCTAACTTTAGAAAGTCAAAAATTTTCATTCTTCTGAGATGATAGTTCCCTTTTCTGCCTTTTAATTGGGCTGAATGAAGTTTCAGTTAAAAGCTTTGATGTCACCCTTTTGACTCAGACGTTTGCATTGAATCACCAAATTGATTCAACGGATTAAATAAAACTGGGTGCTTTCAAATAAATTTATTTGAGTTGAGGGGCTTTTAGGCACAAGTGCACATTTAATAATAATAATAATAATAATAATAATAATAATAATAATAATAATAATAATAATAATAATAATAATAATAATAATAATAATAATAATAATAATAATAATAATAATAATAATAATAAAGTTGGAAGGGACCTTGGAGGTCATCGAGTCCAACCCCCTGCTCAGGCAGGAAACCCTATACCATTTCGGACATGTGGCTGTCCAGTCTCTTCTTAAAAACTTCCAGTGTTGGAGCATTCACCGCTTCTGGAGGCAGGTTGTTCCACTGGTTAATTGTTCTAACTGTCAGGAAGTTTCTCCTCAGTTCCAGGTTTTTTATATCAGATTGATAATTCAGATTGAGCTGACTTGATCCAACAATTGGAATTAAATGAACTCATCCTTGGATTGGGGGAGATTTATACACTTCTCCTTTTCATGATTCTATTGCCAGACTCAGAGCATAGTTGGTTTATGGCTGGAAGATTTCTGGCTGTATAACTCTTAAAATTAAAATACTTTGTACAGGTAGTCCTCAACTTACAACCACAAACTAGCCCAAAATTTCTGTTGCTAAGTGAGATACTTGTTAAGTGGGTTTTGCCCCATTTTACAACCTTTCTTGTCACCGTTGTTAAGTGAATCTCTGTAGTTGTTAAGTTAGTAACAGGGTTGTTAAGTGAATCTGGCTTCCCCATTGACTTTGCTTGTCAGAAGCTGGCAAAAGGGGATCACATGATCCTGGGACACTGCGACCGTCATAAATATGAGTCAGTTGCCAAGCGTCTGAATTCTGATCACGTGACCATGGGGATACTGCAAAGGTCGTAAGTGTGAAAAATGGTCATAAGTCACTTTTTTCAGTGCTGTTATAACTTTGAATGGCCACTAAATGAACTGTTGTAAGCCGGAGACTACCTGTAATTCTTTTACTTCTGCATTAATCTTTGTATCAAGAGTCACAGGAATGCACATTTTCTACTTAAATGGGTCTACTGATTCATTTCAGTTCCCAAAAATTGCAGATGTAAAAATTAGGTGGCTAGTTGAGGCCCCTCTATATGTTAAGCTGAGAGGTACAGAGCAGACATTTTCACGGAGAAGATTGCCAAGATTACTCTTCTCAAGAACCTTAAACCACAGACAAAAGATTCAGACAAACCAAACCTGTCAAAGAAGTACGATGATCCAAGATCGAAGAGAAGTAACTTTTAAAAAAAAAAATTAAAAGCTATGTTGAAGCAGTAAAAAAGAAGATAATAGAACCAAATTGCTCATCTCTATTCTTTGGCTGGCTTTGGAAGTTACACTTCAAAGAGGGGGTCACCTTATTCACCAAAGGACCAGAGGGCAGGACAAGAAGCAATGGATGGAAACTAATCAAGGAGAGAAGCAATCTGGAATTAAGGAGAAATTTCCTGACAGTTAGAACAATTAATCAGTTGAACAGCTTGCCTTCAGGAGTTGTGAGTGCTCCATCACTGGAAATTTTAAAGAAAAGATTAGAAAATGATTTCTCTGAAATTGTATAGGGTCTCCTGCTCGAACAGGCGGTTGGACTAGATGACCTCCAAGGCCCCTTCCAACCCTATTATTCTATGTTCTAACAGGAAGTTTGGAAGAAGTCAGTAAATTGGAAAAGATGCAGTCTTTTTTGGAACAAGCACCATGTTTATTTTTTGAAAAGTATCACATTCAAAGATATACAATGGTACTTTGGTGCTTAATTGGTTCCAATAGGTGCAACGGGTGCAAAAAAGGACGAGTCCCAAACAAACCATGTGACTTACCACGTGACTCTTCGTTTCAGCCAGGAAGAACTTTCTGTCTGCTCCTTTTCCTATATCAGTGAGCTTCCCAACATGGCCGACTTCTTATCCGCCCTCTTTGGCCATTTCCCCCTCCTTTTTTGCAGTGACCTTCCCAGCATGGCTGACTTCCTGTCTGCCCTCTTTCACCATTTCCCCCTCCTTTTTTGCAGTGACCTTTCCAGCATGGTCGACTTCCTGTCTGCCCTCTTTGGCCATTTCCCCCTCCTTTTTTGCAGTGATCTTCCCAGCATGGCTGATTTCCTGTCCGTCCCCAAAAGCCGTCCCCCACCCTCTTCCTATAGCAGTGAATGGAGTACTAAACAAAGGCTGAGCACTGGGAGGACATTTTGAGGCCAAAATGCTTCGAGAACCAAATTTGACGAGTCTTGAAGCAGTAGAGTACTGAGGTACCACTATATCATTAATATACTTGTTATAATTCCTAGAACATTATCATTATTATACCTATACAGGTAATCCTCGACTTATGACCACAATTGAGCCCAAAATTTCTGTTCCTAAAAGAAATATTGAAATGTCTTTTGCTCCATTTTACAACCTTTCTTGCCATAGTTGTAAAGTGAATCACCACAGTTCTTAAATTAGTAACATGGTTGTTAAGTGAATCTGGTTGCAAAAGGGGATCATATGACCCCAGGAGACTGCAACCGTCATAAATATGAACCAGTTGCCAAGTGCCTGAATTTTGATTACATGACCATAAGGATGCTGCAATGGTCGTAAGTGTGAAAAACAGTCATAAGTGTCTTTTTTCAGTGCCATTATAACTTTGAATGGTCACTAAACAAACCGTTGTAAGTCAAGGACTACTTGTATCAGATTTAAATACACAGAACTTCTTGTGTGCTTTAAATACACACAAAAGCAGATCTGTGTAATTAAATTCAGATTATGCCGGAATGCTATATTGTTTGCAAAAATGTAACTCATATGATTTGGACATATCCTATTATTGTCACATTGGGGACTGAATTTACCAAGATTATTCATTCAACCTGGGATCAACTGCTGTTTATGAAGGTTGCATATGTTCTTTCTGGATATATCTCCAGTGTTTCAAATTTCTTTAGACCTCAAGAATTACAAAGTTTTCAGGCATAAGGGGCACCTCAAGAATTATCATACAACATTGGAAGATTACCTATAACAGGTTTACAATGATGAATTGTAGCTCCCTGTTTGCCAATATGTTATTTACGGTTAACTTTTTTAAAAAAATATAGCTTATGGGCAAACTGTTTGGAGATGTTCTGCTTATAACATTTCCTTCCTTCCTTCCTTCCTTCCTTCCTTCCTTCCTTCCTTCCATTATACATTTTTTTTCTGTGTATATCCTTCTGTTAATTAGTTTAATATATGTTCAATGACCTAAAAGTACACAGAAACAAATGAAACGTGTGTGCAAAATGGTTAGAATGTCATGGGTGTGTTTTTGTGGTTTTTCCAATTGCTACTCGGTCAAGGAATCACTTGGGATAATCATTTTGTGCTGGCCAAGCTGCTTTACTGAATTTTGTGAGGAATGGGACAGAGAACTACACTTTATACATGTAGAAGTAAAACTAATAACTGGACTTTTTAAACTACATTTTCAATAACTTAAAATGGATACTTCTTCAATAATAATAACAACAACAACAACAACAACAACAATGACAACAACAATAATAATAAATTTGGAAGGGACCTTGGAGGTCTTCTAGTCCAACCCCTTGCTCAGGCAGGAAACCCTATACCAGGGGTCTTCAAACGTGGCCCTGTTATGACTTGTGGACGCTGGCTGGCTCAGGAATTCTGGGAGCTAAAGTCCACAAAGGGCCAAGTTTGAAGACCCCTGCCCTATACCATTTCAGACAAATGGTTGTCCAGTCTCTTTTTTAAAAATTCCAGTGTTGAAGCATTCACAACTTCTGGAGGCAGGTTCCACTGATTAATTGTTCTGTCAGGAAATTCCTCCTTAGTTCTAGGTTGCTTCTCTCCTTGATTGCTTCTTGTCCTGCCTTCAGGGGCTTTGGAGAATAGCTTGACTCCCTCTTCTTTGGGGCAGCCCCTGAGATATTGGGACACTGCTATCATGTCCCCCTCTTGTCCTTCTCTTCATTAAACTACTAGACATACCCAATTCCAGCAACCATTCCTTGTAAGTTTTAGCCTCCAGTCCCCTATCTTTGTTACTCTTCTCTGTATACTTTGCCAGATGATCAATAGATTCCACGCACTTTGATGAACTTCTATATACCCATCACATATGTCTGCATGATCTTGATGAAGCTTAATAGCAATTAAACATATCTACTTCCTTTCCCTCTAAATGAGAATACTGTTACCTCCTGAATTTTGCAGGAAGAAAAACAGACTGATATAGGAAGCAATGCTAAATCACCCTTAAAAAAGGAAAGAAAAATCACTGAAGCTCCTTACAGCTGTACGTTACTACCTTTTTATATGCAATTTTACTTCATTTAGTCTTTAAGGTTGTGCCTGAGGTTAGTTTAAAAGGTTAGTTAAATGTTAATGGATGTTAATGCTGCAATTAAATTGTTAAATCAATTGAAAACCCGTGGCTCCGTCTCTATCAGTGTTACTCCCAGCTTGAGTTGCACCAGCGTAGAAATTAAAAGCTGTAAATCTAGTGAAGTCTAATTAGAGACCAAATTTCTCATTTATCTTATTTTCACAGGATTGTAAGCACTGATAGATAATCAACCAAGGGCTAAAACTTTTTAACATTAAAAAACTATTTTATCTATTTCAGGACTCAGGTGACTGATTGTAATTCAGATCCAATTACTGTAAAAGGTCATATGTGAAATTAAGTTCTTACTGGCACTCCCAAGTTTTATTCCATAAGTTTGCATACAGTTCAGTAGTAAAGCAACTATAAATATAGGATACAAAATGATAAGTGTGAGATATATAAAACACCCCCTTCTCTGAACCCAGGTAGCAGAGGTAAGACTGTGACTAATGCATTTGGAACCGAAATGAATTTAATCTGGTGCTAATACTGGAAAAAGTTTCAATGCTGCAATTTTATTTTTTATTTATATATTTTATTTTTATTTCCAAAGTTAAAATACAAACTACAACAAACATGGGAAATAAAAACAAAGCAAAACTAAGCAAGACAAAAAATGTGCATTAAAAAATACACATAAATTGTACCCCCTAGTTGAATACTAATAAATATTTCAACTATAACATTTTCCCCTCCTGCCCTTGCAAAACAGGTCTACAATTTATAAACTTCTACAGCTCTATTTACCTAAGTAATTTGATCTAATTCCCCCCCCTCAATGCTGCAATTTTCTTTAGGGGTGGGTGAGACTGGTTTAATAAGTACTTTCCCTGTACAGGTAGTCCCCAACTTACAACAGTTCTTTTAGTGACCGCTCAAAGGTACAGAGGCACTGAAAAAAGGGATTCATAAACATTTTTCACACTTACGACCATTGGAGCATCACCTGTGGCCACATGATCAAAATTCAGACGTTTGGCAACTGACTCGTGTTTATGACGGTCACAGTGTCCTGCGGTTGTGTGATCACCTCTTGTGACCTTCTGACAAGCAAAGTCAATGGGGAAGCCAGATTCACTTAACAACTGTTACTAGCTTAACAACTGCAGTGACTCACTTAACAACTGTGGCAAGGAAGGTCGTAAAATGGGGCGAAATTCACTTAATAAATGTTTCACTTAGCAATAGAACTTTTGGGCTCTATTGTGGTCGTAAGTTGAGGACAACCTCTATTCCAGCTATAGCAATAGCACTTAAACTTATATACCGCTTCATAGTGCTTTACAGCCCCTCTCTAAGCAGTTTACAGAGTCAGCATATCCTCATTTTACCGATCTTGGAAGGATGGAAGGCTGAGTCAACCCTGAGCTGGTCAGAATCGAACTCCTGACAGTGAGCAGTGAGTTAGCCTGCAGTACTGCATTCTAACCACTGTGCCACCACGGCTCTTACTATGCTAACTATGTTAACACTCACCAACTCAAGTAGGACTGATAGTATAACAAGTCCAAATGAATTAACACCATGGGTGTGTACCTTTTTCAGGAGCTGAGGGGATTATGTGGACCAGGGGTCTTCAAGCTTGGCCCTTTTATGACTTGTGGACTTCAGCTCCCAGAATTCCTCAGCCAGGCACGCTGGCTGAGGAATTCTGGGACTTGAAGTCCACAAGTCATAAAAGGGCCAAGTTTGAAGACCCCTGATGTGGACTCTATAATGAATTTGGGTTGGATGGTTGAAAGGTGACTAAAGGATAAGCAATATAAAGTCTTCCACAAGTTCAGGTCAACTCTTGGTAATTATATCAATATATTCTTACAGTTTCCTTGGCAACCATAGGGAAGTACCACTGTCTTTTCCCATGATGATGGTGATGTCAATAATAATTTTAACTTCTCCCAGTCTAGTCCAGGTTATGGAATTTCCTGGAGGTGTCCCAAATATTAAGCAGTTCTCAACGCTGGTTAGGGTTTGCTTTGCTTTGTCCCACAGACCAGCTAAAGTAAGATGTATATTGCCACATGGCTGCAGTCAGATAGAAAGTCAGAATGTAGATTGTTACGTATATCGCCATGCAGGGATGATTTTCTTTAAAATGTATACGTGTCCCTGTGAAGCTGATATGTCAGAAAGCTGCCAAGAGCTTAATTTAAAGGAACCTTCACCTTTTTTAAAATGAAAACAAATAGAAGCACATCTCAAATGCACTGCCTTGCTTCTAAAACTAACTTCTTGAACCAGGTCATTTAAAGTGTGTCCATTTCTGGCATGATACAAAAAAGATATTGAAGCTCTAGAAAGTGTGTAGAGAAGAGCAACAAAGATGGTGAAGGGTCTGGAGGCTAAACCATAGGATGAATGGTTGAGGGAGCTAGGTATGTCTAGCCTAACGAAGAGAAGGATTAGGGGTGACATGGTAGACGTCCTCCAGTATTTGAGGGGCTGTCACCGGAAGGAGTTTATTTATTCTCCAAAGCTGTTGAAGGAAGGAAGGACAAGAAGCTATGTGTGGAAGCTCAACAAAGAGAGAACTTAGGAGAAATTTCCTGATAAGGAGATTGATTAATCAGTGGAACAGCTTGCTTGCCAGAATTATAGGTGCTCCATCACTGGAGGTTTTGAAGAAGAGACTGGACAGCCATTTGTCCAGGATGTATAAGGACTCCTGCTTTGGGCAAGGGGTGGGACTAGAAGACCTCCAAAGTCCCTATGATTCTATGTTCTAAACTTCAGAAAAGGCCTAGTAGCACATGGCAATATTAACTGGAATACAGCACATTGATTTTCCATAATATGTAAATAAACCACACAAGACATTTGTTTAGAATCTTATTTTATTTTTTTTAATAAAGGAAAGCAAAGATTTCATTATCTGCCTGAACTATTGCTGATCACTTTTTTTAAAAAGTGGAATATAAACATTTGATTGTAAATGCATGGGGGAAAAACCTAGACAGGATTGGGAATTAAACAATAATAACTTCTCTTTGGGCTAATTATCATTTCCCCAGAAAAAGTCATGAAATAACATTTAAGTAGGAATGCTTAATGAATAGGGGGGGGGGGCCTCATTACTTGTGCTTTTTATTGTATTTTCAGCAAAGCTTCAGGCATTCTAATAAAGCACATGCGCACACACACAAACACAGGTAAAATGATATCCAGCTTGCAAATAATAGAAATTAAGTAATTATGGCATGGATTTTTTTTTTTGAACTTTTCTTACATTACTGCGAATTCTGGTCCTTTAAAATTGCCTTGATTACTGTGGAAAAGGTTGTGGTTTTCCTAAATCAAACAAGAAAGGTACACCAATTATCTAACAATGTCACTTCTCATTATCATGAAGAATTTTCACAGAGAGAGAGAGAGAGAGAGAGAGAGAGAGAGAGAGAGAGAGAGAGAGAGAGAGAGAGAGAGAGAGAGAGATGCATAGGGGTATGTTATATCCCTTAATTTGGGCACACCTAATTTCTAATATATTGAGTTGATGACTGCTTGAAATTTCTCATTGGGAAAGAAAAATTCTCCAAGGGCAGGTCTTTGGTGTGGGATTAGTCCAAATAGGCAAAGTTGCTTTTTGGGGTATCCTCTTGGGGTTGAATGGAAGGTTCTGGACTGCTGGAGAGATAATTGTTTAAAAGAAGATTGGAATGGAATGGAACGGAATGGAATGGAATGGAATGGAATGGAATGGAATGGAGTGGAGTGGAGTGGAATGGAATGGAATAGAATAGAATAGAATAGAATAGAATAGAATAGAATAGAATAGAATAGAATAGAATAGAATAGAATAGAATAGAGCTGGAAGGGATCTTGGAGGTCTTCTAGTCCAGCCCCCTGCTCAAGCAGGTGGACCTATACCATCTCAGACAAGTGGCTGTCCAGTCTCTTCTTAAAAACCTCCAGTGATGAAGTGCCCACGATTTCTGGAGGCAAGCTGTTCCACTGGTTAATTGTCCTCACTGTCAGGAAGTTTCTCCTTAATTCCAGGTTGCTTCTCTCTTTGATCAGTTTGATCTTTGATCTAGTTTCTCTGTTTATATGTTAATATGTTGTATCTAGCAAGAGAAGGGGACAAGAGTTCGTAAGGTGATCCAAATCCTGACCCTTTTATACATGCTTCAATATTGCACATGGACACACAAACAAACATAACTCTTTTGACCTTCCTCAACATCACTTATATTATCAATGAATATGTAGTACCATCTCCCAGTAGTTAGCATTATAATATTTTTCTTGCACTTATTTACATTCTGTATAATTGTATCCTCTTATTCTTTCCCGGTAAACTAGGATTGTGTAGACTTGGTGAGCAGGTCGTAGCAAGTTCCTGTTAGAATAATAGCATAATAGAATAGCATAACAGAGTTGGAAGGGACCTTGGAGGTCTTCCAGTCCAACCCCTGCTCAAGCAGGAGACCTTATACCATTTCAGACAATGGCTGTCCAGTCTCTTCTTGAAAGCCTCCGGTGATGGAGCACCCACAACTTCTGGAGGCAAGCCATTCCACTGGTTGATTGTTCTCACCATTAGGAAATTTCTCCTTCAGGTTGCTTCTTTCCTCAATTAGTTTCCATCTATTGTTTCTTGTCTTGCCTTCTGGTCCTTTGGAAAATAGGTTGACTCCCTCATCTTTGAGGCAGCCCCTCAAATATTGGAACGGAAATTGGAAATGGATATTCTGTAAACTTCTGTAAATATGGATGCTGAAAAGACAGCCCTACTTAACTTTTATTAATAGGTGAGTTGTTCTAATGAGGCAAAGTTAGCAATCTAGCGTAACTTGTGTACGATTCACTAGTTTTGTTACACGTCTTTGCTAGAACGCCAACACGATGCACCGTCCAATAAAGCTTGCCACTCAATATGAAGAGCAATATCATTTCTTGGAGTATTGTTGACACGAGACTCTACCCACGTGAAGGGTAGTCATGGATGAAGCTGGAAAACTGGTCATCAATCTCTTGCAGTCGGAGGATTGTTTTCACTTTTGAAGCATTTCACACCCACTAAATAGTGGAAGCAAAACAATCTGAAGAGAAGCCCTTTCAGGCCACTGAGCAATGAGTTCTTTTCTGGTGACATTCGTGATGACAGCTCCTCTTTGGGATGACCGTATCCATTTTGTTTTCCTGTAGCAATTACTTAAAATTGAGAGGACAAAGTGCATACAAAGCAGACGCCAGCTGCAGTGACAACTTCCATTAGGAATGGCTACAGAGGTGACTCTTGGGAGGGACTCTTGCCTGTAAGTGCCCAGCTGTTAACGAGGATCAAGAAGAAATAGATATTAAGAGGGGAGGACTGACAATGGCATGATGTGTGGAACACACAGAGAGATTTCTACCTCTCTGGGAAAAGAAAAAATGGATTTGCTTCAAAAGGTTGCCGCTTGTCCTATCTTCCCTTCCAGGAAATCGTACCTGAACAATAAACAGAATACATGTTTACCTCCTCTTAAATAAATAATCTGTTGCAGTAATCTCTTCAAATAATCCAATATTTTCCACTGCTGTCTGAAAGCAGTGTGCTGTGTAACCTACATGCAACCCATGCTTGGGACTGGGGATAGGGGAGAAGGAAGGAAGGAAGGAAGGAAGGAAGGAAGGAAGGAAGGAAGGAAGGAAGGAAGGAAGG
Source organism: Azemiops feae (assembly GCA_023970755.1). Lineage (NCBI taxonomy): Eukaryota > Metazoa > Chordata > Lepidosauria > Squamata > Viperidae > Azemiops > Azemiops feae. The sequence continues at coordinate 70,463 of JALGBA010004205.1, read as the reverse complement.
AAGGAAGGAAGGAAGGAAGGAAGGAAACAAACTATAATAGTAGCCATGGTGGTGCAGGGATTAGACTGCAGTATTGCAAGCTAACACTGCCCACAGCCTGGAGTTCGATCCTGACCAGTCCAAGGTTGACTCAGCCTTCCATCCTTCCGAGGTCAGTAAAATAACGACTCAGATGGTTGGGGACAAGATGCTGACTCTGTAAACCGCTTCAAGATGGCTGTAAAGCACAACGAAGCGGTATATAAATCTAAGTGCTATTGCTATAATGGGGTAAAAGCATTTCTCGAAGGAAAGAAGGGCTAATGGTGACTATTGAGAGAATTGTAATTGCTCCCAGCTCAAAAATATATATAAATCCCCTAATTATGTAATTTGCTGCAAAGAAAACAGCTGGTCTGTTGTGTTACTTGAAACAAGTAAAACGGTGCGAAGGTTAATTTAAAAAAAAAAAAAATCAGATCGTCCCAAGGGAGTAAAGTACATGTTTCTGTATTGCTCCTCTCCTCTGTGTATCCAATGGCACAACCTTCCCAGTTCTACATTTCTGTCTATGGGTGGGGTGGGGTGGACTATAAGGCTTCCAAGATCCCTTCCAATTCTGTTATTCTGCCTATGGTCCAAATAGCCAAAATGGCAGCTGCAACAATGTGATCAAAGCATTATCCTTTTTTAAACTGTTTGACTCTCTCTTTGTTCTCTGCTTACTTCAGTTCCACTCCTCATGTGTCTCGAAATGGATTCCTTGTGAACAGGTATCATCCTTGGTAGAAAAAATTAATAAACATGCTTCTTATCCCTGCTAATAACAGTATTATCTTGTTAGAAATGCAGAAAAAATGCAGACCATCTTCAATCATGGCAATTCCGTAGATGATTTTGGGCAGTCGTGGGGTCCTTGGTGCTCTCCGAGTTTGGTTGTGTTTTTTTTGCAGATGTTTCATTACCAAACTAAGGAACATCATCAGTGTACTATCTAGTTTGGTAATGAAATGTATGCAAGAAAACAACCAAGCTCAGAGGGCACCAAGGACCACACAATTCAACCTTGAGCTACAAATATTCTCTTCTATCAGTCATTAGTTCTTAACCCAAGTTGTCTCTCCGAATTGTAAGACTACACTTGCAATACGGCCATCCAGTTTTGGTCACCACATGTTGAGATTGTGGGGAAAAGAGCAAAGAAGAGCAACTAAGATGATTACAGGCCTGGAGGCTAAAACATATGAAGAAGGGTTGCAGGATTTGGGAATGGCCAGTCTAGAGAAAAGAAGGACTAGGGGTGACATGATAGCAGTATTCCAGTATTTGAAGGGCTACCACAAATAAGAGGGGGTCAACCTGTTCTCCAAAGCACCTGAAGGCAGGACAAGAAACTATGGATTGAAACTAATCAAGGAGAGAAGCAACCTGGAATTAAGCAGAAACTTCCTAACAGGAGGACAATTAAACAGTGGAACAGGTTAATTGCCTTCAGAGGTTGTGGAGATTTTTAAGAAGAGATTGGACATTTGTCTGGAATGGTATAGGGTCTCCTGCTTGAGCAGGGGGTTGGACTAGAAGACCTCCAAGGTCCCTTCCAGCTCTATTTGGATTGAAATTGATTGATTGTGTGACAGAACAAAATACAAAAAATGTTACACTTTCTGCCTTGAGTTCCCAGAAAACTATTGGTCTATAGTACAGTAAGTCTGACAAAGAAGCATAACGAATAAATTGTTCACCATTTCTCTTCAGGAAACTTAAAAGAAAAATGGAACGCTCTTGACAAGTTCTACTAGAGCTCACAAATAGCGTTCAGGGTTTGTCAGGTGTTCTCTGAAGGAAAGACTCTTCAAATTCATTTCACAGTTGGAATGAAATGAGATATTAGTGTGTTTGTGGAAGGGACTTTTCCTGTGTTTTAGCCTTGTTCTGAGTTGTTGAAGATCCTACTGAATTCCAAGAGAACTAGGTATGTTTAGTGTAATAAAGAGAGGTCTCAGGGGTGACATGATAGCTGTCTTCAAACTCTTGAAGAGCTATCACAGAGAAAAGAGGATCAACTTATTCTCCAAAGCATCACGGGTCAGGAGAAGAAGTAACAGATGGAAAACTATAAAAGAGAGAGCCAACCTAGAACTAAGGAGAAATTTCCTGACAGCGAGAACAATTAATTAGTGGAACGACTTACCTCCAGAAGTTGTGGGTGCTCCATCACTAGAGGTTTTTAAGAAGAGATTGGACAACCATTTGTCCAGAATGAAGTAAGATCTCCTGCCTTGGTCAGGGGGTTAGACTAGAAGACCTCCAAGGTCCCTTTCATTCCCTTCTATTTCCATTTGTTTCCCAGAATCATTTCCAAGTCCTCCCAGTCAACACGATTCCAAGTTCCAAATTATTGGTATACCGAGAGAGTCTGTACTGATTGCATATTCTGCAATCAGTTTCAAACGGAGTAGGTTTTTGTGTGCCTTATTGGTTTACTAATAGTGATTTTTTTAAAAAATAGAAGGGAGAGAGAAAGCTTTTTGGCCTATAAGGCTTCAGACAGAGAGACTCAAGGGAAAACAAGAGAAAGCCATTAAGTAACCACAGTATTAGCTTGATTCTCTACAAGAAATGAGCTAGGGACAACTAATAAACTAGCCTTAACGTTTCAAACTGAACATACCTCTGGGAACATGGCTAGAACAAACAGTATCACAGATCAATACCTGAGTCCTGTATCAAGAGAAAAGGTTATTTGTCCCTCTAAGGAATAGAAGAGGACAAATGGATAAGTCCTGGACTAAGATACACTTTTGCGTTGTCGCTTTAAATAAAGAAATACAGTGTTGCTTGTTATGGATACTAAAATACAGTGTTGCTTGTTATGGATACTAGAAATACAGTGTTGCTTGTTATGGATACTAAAATACAGTGTTGCTTGTTATGGATACTAGAAATACAGTGTTGCTTGTTATGGATACTAGAAATACAGTGTTGCTTGTTATGGATACTAAAAATACAGTGTTGCTTGTTATGGATACTAAAAATACAGTGTTGCTTGTTATGGATACTAAAATACAGTGTTGCTTGTTATGGATACTAGAAATACAGTGTTGCTTGTTATGGATACTAAAATACAGTGTTGCTTGTTATGGATACTAGAAATACAGTGTTGCTTGTTATGGATACTAGAAATACAGTGTTGCTTGTTATGGATACTAGAAATACAGTGTTGCTTGTTATGGATACTAAAATACAGTGTTGCTTGTTATGGATACTAAAAATACAGTGTTGCTTGTTATGGATACTAAAAATACAGTGTTGCTTGTTATGGATACTAAAATACAGTGTTGCTTGTTATGGATACTAGAAATACAGTGTTGCTTGTTATGGATACTAAAATACAGTGTTGCTTGTTATGGATACTAGAAATACAGTGTTGCTTGTTATGGATACTAGAAATACAGTGTTGCTTGTTATGGATACTAGAAATACAGTGTTGCTTGTTATGGATACTAAAAATACAGTGTTGCTTGTTATGGATACTAAAAATACAGTGTTGCTTGTTATGGATACTAAAATACAGTGTTGCTTGTTATGGATACTAAAATACAGTGTTGCTTGTTATGGATACTAGAAATACAGTGTTGCTTGTTATGGATACTAGAAATACAGTGTTGCTTGTTATGGATACTAGAAATACAGTGTTGCTTGTTATGGATACTAGAAATACAGTGTTGCTTGTTATGGATACTAAAATACAGTGTTGCTTGTTATGGATACTAAAAATACAGTGTTGCTTGTTATGGATACTAAAAATACAGTGTTGCTTGTTATGGATGTTGTTGTCTTTTTATTTATTTACTTATTTCCAGCTTTTATTACTTTTACACATAACTCAAAGCATTAATATCCCTCCCTCCTTGTATTTTCCCCACAACAACCACCTTGTCAGGTAGTTTGGGCTGAGAGAGAGTGACTGCTAAGATCACCCAGCTGGCCTTCATGCCTAAGGCAGGATTTGAACTCACGTTCTCCTGGTTTCTAGTCAGGTAGCTTAACCGCTAGACCAAACTGGTTCTCTGCTCTTTTGCCAAGGGTAAAGATAATGTTATGGTTAGTTGCGTGCCAGATGTTTAGACAGGATCTGGCATTTCTGTCCACCTACAGAAATGCCAAATGAGTCCTTCCCAATGACCCGAGATAGGTAGATGTTGAAGTTTGATGGAGTTGAAGGTATCATTGCAGGGTGTACATGTGGTCCTGAACTTAGAACAGTTCATTTAGTGACCCTTCAAAGTTACAATGGCATTGGGGAAAAAAGTAACTTTTTCACCATTGCAACAAACCCACCGTCACGTGATCAACATTCAAATGCTTGACTCATATTATGACTGTTGCAGTATTCTGGGGTCACGTGATCACCCTGTGTGGCCTTCTGACAATCGAAGTCAATGGGGAAGCCAGGTTCACTTAACAACCACGTTACTAACTTAACAACTGCAGTGATTTCCTTAACAGCTGTAGCCAGAAAGGTCATAAAATTGGGACAAAAGTCACTTAAGACATGTCTCACTTAGCAACTTGGGGCTCAGTTGTGGTCAAGTACTATCCATAAGCTGTTCCAAGGAAAGCTGCCTTTTGTAATTAACGGATGGCAATTTTGTCAATGCCGAGGGTGTTCAAATGGTGCTCCAGAGGGAGATATTGGAAGATCTCCTTCAAACTGTAATGGTGTCCATGCAGTGCAAGAATAATTGAAATGATGGAACAAGTTATTTTGTATTGTTCCCTCTAGCCCAGGGGTAGGCAACCTTGGCTCTTTTATGACTCGTGGAATTCTGGGAGTTGAATTCTGTGGCCTTAGGCCTAGGCCGCTTTATGACTCGTGGACTTCAACTCCCAGAATTCCTGAACCAGCCATGCTGAGGGGAAAGAGAGAGGTTTCCAAGCTGAGCCATGCTGGCTCAGGAATTCTGGGAGTTGAAGTCCACGAGTCATGAGGGGGCCATAGTTCCCCCATGCTGGCTCACGAATTCTGGGAGTTGAAGTCCACGAGTCATGAGGGGGCCATAGTTCCCCCATGCTGGCTCAGGAATTCTGGGAGTTGAAGTCCACGAGTCATAAAAGAGCCAAGGTTGCCTACCCCTGCTCTAGTCTATACAAACCCTCACCATGAATTATTTCCATTCTTTACTAAACTTCCTGGTCATTCTGCTTTATCTGAAAATAATAATAATAATAATAATAATAATAATAATAATAATAATAATAATAATAATAATAATAATAATAATAATAATAATAATAATAATAATAATAATAATAATAATAATAATAATAATAATAATAATAATCAATGATTGATATTGCTGTACCAGGAGATGCCAGAGTCGAAGAAAAAGAACTGGAAAAAATTACGAAATATCGCGACCTGGCCATCGAAACTGCGCGATTATGGATGAAACGTGTAACAGTGGTACCCATTGTCATCGGGGCACTGGGAACTATGTCAAAAAACTTCGCAAAACACATCAAGAAACTGCAGCTTCCTGCAATAACTCCAGCAATAACCACATCAAGAAACTGCGCTACTTGGAACATCTTATATTTTAAGAAGGTACCTGGTTGACACCTAGGATGCTGGTAGCAACCCGTGTCAACCATCAGCACCAGCCAATTTGAATGTTCAGTTGACTGAGGTTCATGTTTAATGAATAAAAGATAATAATAATAATAATAATAATAATAATAATAATAATAATAATAATAATAATAATAATAATAATAATAATAATAATAATAATAATAATAATAATAATAATAATAACAACAACAACAACAATAACAACAACAACAACAACAATAACAATAATAATAATAATCCTTTACATGGATGATCTGAAGCTGTATGGAAAAACATCAGCTGAAATAGAATCGCTGCTCAACACTGTCCGTATATATAGCCAAGATATTGCAATGGAGTTTGGCTTGGACAAATGTGCCACACTTACTATCAAACAAGGAAAAATAGTGAAAACTGAAGGAATCAAGATGCCCCACGAAAATAACATTAAGAGTCTGGATGAGGAAGATTACTACAAATACTTGGGTATCCTTCAAGCTGACAACATCAAGCACACTGAAGTCAAGAAAAAGATTAAGAGGTGAATACATCAAGAGAGTGAAGAAGATCTTAAAGTCCAAACTCAATGGAGGAAATACCATAAAGGCAATCAACACCTGGGCAATTCCAGTCATTAGATACACAGCTGGAATAGTGGACTGGACTCAAACAGAACTAAAAGCGATGGATAGGAAGACCAGAAAAATAATGACAATGAATCATGCCCTTCATCCACGCAGTGACATTGACAGACTTTTATCTACCAAGGCAAATAGGTGGGCGTGGAATGCTGCAAGTACATCAGATGGTTGAAGAAGAAAAAATGGCTTTGGAAGAATATCTGAAGGACAGTGATGAAGATGCACTGAAATTAGTATATCAGGAAGGCTTACTGACTACTGGAGAGACCAAACTGGCCTACAAGAAAGACCAAATGAAGAACAGAATGGAGGCATGGGAAGACAAAGCACTACATGGCCAGTACATTAAAACAATAGCTGGGAAAGCAGATAATAACAAGACCTGGCAATGGCTAAGAGCAGGAAAATTGAAGAACGAGACCGAGGGACTATTCTGGCTGCAGAAGACCAAGCCTTAAGGACAAATGCCTATAAAGTCAAAATTGAGAAGACAGCAACAGACAGTAAGTGCCGCCTATGCAAACACGCTGAAGAAACAGTGGACCACCTGGTAAGCTGCTGCAAGAAGATCGCACAGACTGACTACAAGCAGCAGCATGAGAAAGTAGCAACAATGGTGCATTGGAAGATCTGCAAGAAATATCATTTGCCTGTAAGCAAGAACTGGTGGGATCATAAAATAGAGAAAGTTATAGAAAATGATAAAGTTAAACTGCTCTGGGACTTCAGAATTCAAACAGACAAGCACCTGCAACATAACACCCCGGACTTAACAATTGTCGATAAGAAAGACAAAAAAGTCTGGATAGTGGACGTGGCAGTGCCTGGAGACAGCAGAATAGATGAGAAAGAACTGGAGAAGATAACAAAATACAAAGACCTACAAATAGAAATAGAAAGACTGTAGCAAAAGCAAGCAAGGGTAGAACCAATAGTAATAGGCGCCTTGGGTGCAATCCCAAAACAACTGGAGCACCACTTGAACACCATTGGCATTGACAAATTCACCATTAGTCAATTGCAAAAGGCGGCCTTACTAGGAACTGCCTCCATCCTGCGACGATATCTGTAATAACATCAAACATCCACATCTGCCTATCCCAGGTCCTTGGTAAGGACTCGATAGGTAGACAAAATGCCAAATCCAGTCTGAACATCTGGCTGACTGTGCGATGATCCATAATAATAATAATAACAACAACAACAACAACAACAACAACAACAACAACAACAACAACAACAACAATAATAATAATAATAATAATAATAATAATAATAATAATAATAATAATAATAATAATAATAATAATAATAATAATAATAATAATAATAATAAAAGTTGGAAGGGACCTTGGAGGTCATTTAGTCCAACCCCCTGCTCAGGCAGGAAATCCTATACCATGGTGGTTATCATCAGATCAATCTGGTTTTACTTCTTAGTAAAATCTGATTTTAATTCTTAGACTACAGCTGGGTAGTGTTCTATCATTTGTGCAGTATGCCCTAATTTCTTTTCTATTCCTTCTTAGCTGTTTCAGAACTATTTCTTTTTTTTCTCACCCTAATTAATTGTGATTTTCCTGTTTTATTTGCAGCTCTATGACCAAATAAAAATTGATTGATTGATTCAACTAAAACCAGTTATTACTTTCCCTGAAGTGAAGCAACACTTAGTTGAATCACAGCTCATTTATGTGAAAGCTATCAGGGAACTGTTAGCAAATCAGAGTAAAATTTGGAGTGTAGTTTTACATTTGGATAAAAAAGGCCCCTGGTTCTTTTCTCAACTCTTCAGAGACTGATTGTCTAAAGTCCTGGAAAATTGCTGCCAGAATTGACAACAGAGTTCTAGATGGTTCAGTATTCTGGATTGACCATGTTTAATCTTTCTAATTGTTCATGTTCCATCCATCACTCCATTAAAAAAGACAAGAAAGTCTTCATTTGTCCACACTTAGAATACTGCATCCAGTTTTGGTCACCACAATATATAAAAAAAAATGTAGAGATCTGGAAACAGTGCAGAGAAGAGCAATAAAGGTGATTAGAGGACTATAGGCTAAAACATATGAAGAATGGTTGCAGGAATTGGGTATGGCTGGTGTAGTGAAAAGGAGGACTAGGAGTGTCATGATAGCAGTGTTCCAATATCTGAGGGGCTGCCACAAAGGGGGGGTCAACCTATTTTCCAAAGCACCTGAAGGCAGGACAAGAAACAATGGGTGGAACTTAATCAAGGAGAGAAGCAGCCTAGAACTAAGGGGAGATTTCCTGACAGTGAGAACAATCAACCAGTGGAATGACTTACCTCTTGAAGTTGTGGGTGCCCCATCACTGGAGGCTTTTAAGAAAAGACTGGTCATCCATTTCTCTGAAATGGTATAGGTATAGAAGATCTCCAAGGTCCCTTCCAACTCTATTATTCTATTATTTCAGCAGTTCAGAAATACTTGACTTCCTTCCAACTCTGTTACTCAGAGGTGGCACATGAGCTGTGGTGGCGCAGTGGTTAGAATGCAGTACTGGAGGCTATTTCTGCTGACTGCCAGTTGCCGGCAGTTCGATTCTCATCAGCTCAAGGTTGACTCAGCCTTCCATCCTTCCGAGGTCGATAAAATGAGAACTCAGATTGTTGGGGCAGGGCAATAGGCTGACTCTGTAAACCACTGTAAAGCACGGGGCTGTAAAGCAATGAAGCAGTATATAAGTCTAAGTGCTATTGCTATTATTCTGTTATTCCAATGGTCACCAGTGAAACACATTCATTTGAATTCAAAGATGCTTTGGTGAATTCTTTGGAATTACACTTCTGTGAAGAGAATTTTTCCCAAAGTGGCTTGTAAAATATTGTCCTTTCCATATCCCCTTGATTATAATGGTCTTATCTTTCTTTTAAATGTGATAGACTGCTTAAGGAAAGGATATGCACTGAGGCTTTTATTGTATAGTTTAATTTTGAAGTGCCAGCTATATCAGGGAGCTTCTAAAGGAAATATTATATGGGGCCATCAAGGCGGCCTCAAATTACCCAGTTGCATATGATTAAAAGAAGATAAGCTGTAATTACTGAAGCTGGATGTCGTAATGGAAAACAGGATCCTAATGTGGTTCTAATCTTTCAACCTTGCTCCATCCATCAGAGGTGTATGAAATATAAATACATCTAAATATCTATTATTAGATTAACAGAGCAAAAATAATGGCTCAAAGGCTACTGAGTGTAGATGAGGGAGAAAAAGAGAGCATTCGATAGGACTTTTGTTGGTAGACATTATTCATTGTTTACATTCCTCAAAATTGTCCAACGTCTGGTTTTGGATTTCACCTTCTCTTGCTATCAAGATACCAGGAGTTAAATGTTCCTGTGTTGTCTATCAGCAGTGGTAAAGTCTCCATTTACAATTTGCCCTATATCGTCGAGAGCAGAGCCAGCTTTCATAAGGGCCACGAGGTTTCATCAAAACTCAAAAATCTTCCCCAACTTTCTTTCACAACTTTGCAGAGTTGTAGCCCAGTCCTTGGTGCTCTCTCGCTTGCTTGTTTTTTTGCAGACGTTTCATTACCCTAACTAAGTAACACCATCACTGCTAGTAAGGAGTGGGGTTTGCTGTTGGTTTATATTCTGGTGTCTTGCCTGTCTGGGTGGGGGCAGTCTTGAGGGATTGTTTGGTTGGGCTGTTTACTAATGGCTCTGTGGCAATTTCTTGATTGGAGTATTGCTTACTTGAATCAAGTAAGCAGTACCCCAGTACCCCAGAAACTGCCAAAGAGCCAACAGTAAACAACCCAACCAAAGAATCTCTAAGACCGCCCCCCACCAACACTGACAGGGCAAGCCACCTAGCACTGATGAAGTTACCTAGTTTGGGTAATGAAACGTCTTCAAGAAAACAAGCAAGCTCAGAGAGCACCAAGGACCCCTCATTTCAACCCTGAGCTACAGATATTCTCCTTCATTAGTTGTAGCCCAGTGTAAGACCCTTTATCCAAATCATCTGAAGTAATCCGGATATTACTAAATCACAGAGAGAGATAAAAACAAACAAACCTCTTTTCCCTGACAAGCTTAGTGGTCTGCTTTGTTTGTTTGTTCGTTTTGGCAGCAGCCAAAAAAGCCAACGCAATCCTATGTTGCATTAACAGAGGGATAGAACCAAAATCACATGAAGTGTTAATACCACTTTATAATGCCTTGGTAAGACCACCCTTGCAATACTGCAGCCAGTTTTGGCCGCCAAATTATAAAAAAGATGTTGAGACTCTGGAAAGAGTGCAGAGAAGAGCAACAGAGATGATTAGGGGTGTGAAGGAAAAAAACATATGAAGAACGGTTTCAGGAATTGGGTATATCTAGTCTTAGTGAAAAGAAAGACTAGGGGTGACATGACAGCAGGGTTCCAATATTTGAGGGGCTGCCACAAAGAAGTGGGGGTCAACCTATTCTCCAAAGCACCTGAAGGTAAGACAAGAAACGATGGAAACTAAACAAGGACAGAAGAAACTTAGAATTAAGAAGAAATCTCCTGGCAATGAGAACAATCAACCAGTGGAAAGGCTTGCCTTCAGAAATTGTGGATGTTCCATCACTGGAGGTTTTTAAGAAGAGATTTGCCAGCCATTTGTCCAGAATGGTATATAGGCTCTCTTGCTTGAGTGGGGGGTTGTATAACTCTGTTATTCTATATTCTGTTATTTCAGCAGTTCAGAAATACTAGACTTGAATTCTTGAATTTTCACATTCCAAACATGAGCCTAAGACAGAATTATGGTTCCTTCACATTATGCCAGGAAGTATAGTATTGTTAAAATGCGCACACAACTGAAGGGGAAAAAATCATTGCACATATATGAAATTGGCTTATAAAAAGACAGGTGCTTACAACAGCTGTCTGCTTCTGCAACCATCTTAGGAAAGATTGATTAATGAATTCACATGGGCAGTGAGAAACTCAGTTCACTGATCCATGCCTTCAATACTGGTACTGATGTGAAAATAATGAGAAATTGGATGCTTACATTTGAATGCTGATTCCAATTACCAAACAACAGATCTAAATGTTCTCTAAAAAAAAAAAAAAAGTTGGAAATTTCAACCTCGGTTTAGGAATATAAACAGGCAGAGCTGCCATCTCATGGTGCAATTGAATAATCTATTTCTTTGGAGAAATTACAGGTCGGACTCATTTAGCAACCACAATCAGCACCAACAACTAGGTCATGAATGCAGTTACTATGGGAAACCACAACTTACAAACTTATTTCAGCTTTCCTTTGCTTTATAAACCCGTGGAAGTCTTAAATATGAGTATAGATAGTCCTCAACTTACAACAGTTCTCAAACAGTCACTGTTTGAAGTTACAATAGCACTGGAAAAAAAAAATGATTTATGACCATTTTTCAGACTTATGATCATTGCAGCCTCCCCATGGTCATGTGATTTATATTCAGATGCTTGACAACTGACTCATATTTATGACGGTTGCCATATCCCGGGCTCACATGATCCCCTTTTGCAACTTTCTGACAAGCAAAGTCAATGGGGAAGCCAGATACATTTAACAAACGTGTTGCTAATTTAACAGCTGCAGTGATTCAGTTAACAAATGTGACAAGAAAAGCCGTAAAACGGGGGCAAAACTGACTTAACAAATTTCTAACTTAGCAACATAAATGTTGGGCTCAGTTGTGGTCGTAAGTCATAAGTATTGGTCATAAAATGACTTTTGTCATTGTGAGCAGTCATTAAATGAAGCAGTTGCTGAAGACTACCTGTACAATCGTGCAGACTACAAAGGTATCATGATATGACTAGAATGTCAGCTGGCAACAGTTAGAGAGGGATGAGAAGTCACCCATCATCCCAGCATTTGTGTGTGGTTAATGCTTAGAAAACATCCCACTCTTGAGGGGCTGTCATAGAGGAAAAGGAGTCGACCTCTTCTCCAAAGCACCAGAAGGCAGGACAAGAAGCAACGGGCGGAAGATCATTAAAGAGTGATCCAACCAGGAACTAAGGAGAAATTTCCTAATAGTTAGAACAATTAATCAGTGGAACGGCTTCCCTCCAGGAGTTGTGGATGCTCCATCACTGGAAGTTTTCAAGAAAGGACTGGTCAGCCATTTGTCTGGAATGGTATAGGTCAGTGATGGCGAACCTTTTAGAGACTGAGTGCCCAAAACCGCCCCCAGCCCGCCCCTGCTCCACCTCCGCCCCGTCCCCAGCCCATCCCCGCTCCGTCCCCCGCCCGCCCGCAGGGCCACTCACCGCCTCCATGGCCTGCCGCAGATCACCCAGGCGGCCCAGCAGCGCCATGGTGGCCATGCCCTCCACCCGCACCCCACAGCATCAACTGCGTGTGATGGGGCGTGAGGGCAGAGTCTTGTCCCCGCTGCCCGGCTGCCATGTTGTTGGCTATGCTGCTCCATATGGACCGCGCTCAGGGGCGACTCTCCTCCAGGGCGGCTGCTGGTTAGGAGGGGGCCGTGGGGGGAGGCGGGGCTGGGGCAATGGCACGCGTGCCCACAGAGAGGGCTCTGAGTGCCGCCTCTGGCACACGTGCCATAGGTTCGCCACCACTGGTATAGGTTCACCTGCTTGAGCAGGGAGTTGGACTAGAAGACCTCTTATTTCAGTCATAATTTACATTGTACTGGCTTGGATCAATCTATAAACCTTGATCTATTTTCAGAACATAGCCTATAGATCAGGGGTCTTCAAACTTGGCCCTTTTATGACTTGTGGACTTCAACTCCCAGAATTCCTCAGCCAGGCACTCTGGCTGAGGAATTCTGGGAGTTGAAGTCCACAAGTCATAAAAGGGCCAAGTCTGAAGACCCCTGCTATAGAGATTCTGTAAACCGATTGGATAGAAGAGAATCCGATCCATTGATGTTAGGGCAGGGCAAAAGTTCAAGGCAGGCCTGTTCCTTAAGAGCATAGTTCATGAGAAACTCCTTTGAAGCTTTGCCAAGCAACATGGCCCCGCACTTCTCAAGAGTGAGCATTGGTATTGTAGTTCTTTGCTGCGTTCCAACTACATCGCCTGGCTTGTCCAGTAAGTAGAAAAGTCCTCTTGTATGTCAGTATATGGAGAGAATCCTCTTGTGGCTATTGGACAAACAGTCAATCCTTCAAGAGAGGCAAAGTCAGGAAAGAGGCCTACTGCGGATTCCAGGAATCCATTTTATTGCAATAAAATAGAATAACAGTATCTTGACAGCCTGTCAGAATTTCCGTCTGTCTCATCTTATAATAAATAAAATCAAAGTGGGGTTATTCTGCATTTCTCTCTCATTCTATTCTCTTTTCCAGGATGCAGTAACCTTTTATCAGAGTTTCTTTGAACATAGTACATAGACTAACAGAGTTGGAAGGGACCTTGGAGGTCTTCTAGTCCAACCCCCTGCTCAAGCAGGAGGCCCTATACCATTTGAGATAAGTGTCAGTCCAGTCTCTTAAATGCCTCCAGTGATGGATCACCCACAACTTCTGGAGGCAAGCTGTTCCACTGATCAATTGTTCTCACTGTCAGGAAATTTCTCCTTAGTTCTAGGTCGCTTCTCTCCTCTATTAGTTTCCCTCCATTGTTTCTTGTCCTGCCTTCTGGTGCTTTGAATGGCTCCCTCATTCCCAAGGTCAGATCTACATTCCTTCACACATACAAAGCAGCATTAAGTGCTTTGAGGAGTTGAATAGTATTGCCTCTCTGACCTTATGCAAAATGTTCAAGAGCAGTGGTGGGATTCAGCCAGTTCGCACCAGTTCAGTAGAACCGGTAGCTAAATTTTGCTGAGTTCGGAGAACCGGCTGAATGCACACTGCTTCTGGAAGTCCAGTCTAGCCCTCGGAGGCCTGGAGGCCTCCGAGGCCTAGAACGGACTCCCCAAAGTAGCATCCATGCCCTTCTGGCAGGCCATTCTAGGCCTCGGAGGTCTGGAGGAAGCCTCCCAGCCTAGAACAGCCCGTTGAAAGTGCGTGGATGCCACTTCCAGAAGTCCGTCCTAGGCCTCAGAGGCCTGGAGGAGGCCTCCCAGGCCTAGAACGGTCCGCCAGAAGTGCATGGATGCCACTTCCGGAAGTCCATTCTAGGCCTCGGAGGCCCAGGCCTGCATCCAGTAAGAGAACCAGTTGTCCAGGTATTTGAATCCCACCACTGGTCAAGAGAATGCGCAGCCATCTCAAGAAGGCCCTGTTGTTGCGCATCATTCCCAATAGTCATTGCTGACAGAAAGTGCAATCCAACAGCAGTTAGAGAGGCACAGGTCTCTGGTGGTTTCTAAACTCTTGTCCGTGGCTTTGGAAACAATTGTTTCAGCTGCGAAGTCTGAAGAAGTCCTTCGGGCCCTTCTCCAACTTAAAGCTTATTTGTCGAGACACATGTGCCGAACATTCCTCTCCAGACGAAAACACTGTTTTCTTTTCCCTGCCTCCCTGCCTCCCTCTCTCTTTCAAATTAAAGAAGGTTTGGTACTCAAAAAAGCTTTTGTGAAGCAGAGATGGGGAGGGAGGGAGATTTTGAAAGCCTTTTGTGACAACAGAGGAAAACTTTGAAAGGAAATGACCCAGCATCTTCTTTGGTTCATACTTATGTGGTCAAAGAGTTCAATTCTCTGCAGAGAGACAGGACACCATTCATCCAGAACTTTGCTACCAGATTTCTGGCTCTGCATCTTCTATGGTCCCCCATCTTACTGACACGGCTGTCATTCCTGATGTAAAAGAAACTGACCTTTTCCGTAAGCAGACAGAATCCAGCTTCTTTACTTCAGCAAATTCATTTCAATCCCTCCTCTACTTCTTTGGCTGATAATGAAGGATGGAGCCCAACCTCTCCTCCCGCTCTACGAGAGTGGATTTTTTTGAGGATGGGTGGTTATTGGACAGTCCAAAACTTTGATTCAAGGATTCACCATAAAAGAGACTCATTTGAATCTTTTTTTAAAAAAAAGAATCAGTCTTTAATTGGAGTCACTTCATCCATCTGATGCATCATATGAAATCAAATTACTTCAAGATGCCTAAAGATTTGGCAGACCCTTGAACATATGCAAATCAAACCTTAAAACCTAATCTTCATATGATCTGAATCAAATCTATTCCACTCTTCAAACTGAATCACACTTCAAACGAGATTAAAAAAAAAACAAGCTTTCACTGATTCGTATCCCCAGGTGGATGGGTTCTCGGTCTTAGAATCCCATTATTGAGATATTATGACAGCTCACATTTCCTTTTGTTTGTTTGTTTGTTTGTTTTTTAATGTGCACTTTAATGATAGGTCATGAACAAAAATCATTGAACTAATCTAAAAATAGGAGCTTTGACTCATGTGTTTAAAAGCTAAAGCTTCGATGGTAGAATATATGTAATTTGCAGGCAAAGGTTTTGAGGCTGTTTTTATTTTACTTCACTCTGGAAAAATTCTTAAGCTATTGAAATCGACTTGGAAATTTCATTAAATGGGAAGCAGTATGCCAATGAGATAGATAGATAGAGAGAGAGAGAGAGAGAGAGAGAGAGAGAGGGAGAGAGAGAGACAGAGGGAGGGAGAGAGAGAGGGAAAGAGGGAGAGGGAGAGAGAGGGAGAGAGAGAGAGATGGGAGGGAGAGAGAGAGGGGGGAGGAGAGAGAGAGAGAGAGGGAGAGAGGGGGGGGGAGGGAGAGAGAGAGAGAGAGGGAGAGAGAGGGAGGGAGGGAGAGAGAGAAGGATACTAACTTAGAAAACATAGAATAACAGGGTTGGAAGGGACCTTAAAGGTCTTCTAGTTCAACCCTCTGCTCAAATGGAATACCTTTATCATTTTGGATAAATGCTTCTCCAATTCCTTCTTGAAAACCTCCAGTGATGGAGCACTAAGAATTGGTTTAAAGCTTTTTTTAAAAAAAATTCTGGGAAGATCAAAATAATTTTATTTCTGGATCTAAAACTCAATCCAAGGTTATTTTTTTTCTCAAATGTAAATCATCCCTGGTCCAGAGGCTCACCTAGTCCGTCACGGCTGGACTCCTACCTCCACGTGGGATAGATCCCCACGTTGCCCTTTCGTCCAAAGTTTCAGCTTCCAGCTGCACATTGGTCTGAAATTTCCCATCTTCCACCCCCCCACCCCCCCACGTCAGTGCCAAAGTGAGAAACGTCCATGTTGCAAGCACTTGGTGCAAGTTGGTGACCCACCAGCCCTGTGCCACCCTGGCAAGCCCTTGCATAGCAATGCAAAGAATTGCCGGGAGCCACCCGAGACCGGCACTCAGCTGCTTTGCCAGAGTTTGATTCAGAGTCAAGGGCCTCGGCTGGGTGTTTATCAGGGAGTTATTTCTCAGGAACTGGGCCAGATCAATACTATATTCTTCCAGCCTGCTCTAAACCCAGCAGGGAAGGCAATCACAATGGTGCAAGACTTTGCACCTTATGGAACAGATCGATAGCCTGACAGTGCTGGCTTTGTTTGCCTGCCTGCTTTAAGATGTTCCACATGCTTACATGATTGCTTAAAGGTTTGTTTTCTCTTCTCTCCCTACAACAACACTTTCCCCTCCCTGATCTTCCCTAATAGCATCACGATAATTGCCTTGACATGGAATAACCAGCATAAACACAAATGTGCCATAATGCCTTTCCTTTCCTTTCTTTTCTTTTCTTTTCTTTTCTTTTCTTTTCTTTTCCTTTCCTTTCTTTTCCTTTCCTTTCCTTTCTTTTCTTTTCCTTTCCTTTCTCCTTCCTTTCTTTTCCTTTCCTTTCCTTTCTTTTCCTTTCCTTTCTTTTCCTTTCCTTTCCTTTCCTTTCTTTTCTTTTCCTTTCCTTTCCTTTCTTTTCCTTTCTTTTCTTTTCCTTTCCTTTCCTTTCTTTTCCTTTCCTTTCCTTTCTTTTCTTTTCCTTTCCTTTCTCCTTCCTTTCTTTTCCTTTCCTTTCCTTTCTTTTCCTTTCCTTTCCTTTCCTTTCCTTTCCTTTCTTTTCCTTTCCTTTCCTTTCCTTTCCTTTCTTTTCCTTTCTTTTCCTTTCTTTTCCTTTCCTTTCTTTTCCTTTCCTTTCCTTTCCTTTCCTTTCCTTTCTTTTCTTTTCTTTTCCTTTCCTTTCTTTTCCTTTCCTTTCCTTTCTTTTCTTTTCCTTTCCTTTCTCCTTCCTTTCTTTTCCTTTCCTTTCCTTTCTTTTCCTTTCCTTTCCTTTCCTTTCCTTTCCTTTCTTTTCTTTTCCTTTCCTTTCCTTTCCTTTCCTTTCCTTTCTTTTCCTTTCTTTTCCTTTCCTTTCTTTTCCTTTCCTTTCCTTTCTTTACCTTTTCTTTCCTCTTTTCTTTTCCCATTCTCTTCCCATCCTTTCCCTTCCCTTTACACTTTTTTCCTTTCCTTTCCTTTCCTTCCCCTTCCCTAACCTTCCCTTTTTTTTCTTTTTCCCTTTTCCCCCTTTCCCTTTTCCTGTTTCTTTTCTTCCTGCCTTGCCTTGCCTTTGCCTCCCCTCCCCTCGCCTCTTGTCTCCTCCCCTCCTTTCCCATCTCCTTTCCTCTTTTCTTTTTCCTTTGCTTTCCCTTTTTCCTTCCCCTCTTCCCAGTTTCTCAATTAGGAAGGAGGTGTGGATTTGTTTTTCATATAAACGCAGGACTAAAATGTGTCTCTGTGGCTTTTGGCTACGCTTGACAATAGCACAGCCAACTTTGTTTTTGCCAACGGGAAGCAGGGATCCTGCTCAGAAGTGTGTGTGTGTGTGTGTGTGTCTGTTGGCAGGGCCACAACCGGTCACATCATCCATCTGAAGTGTGAGAAAATTAGCTGAAGCCTCACCCAGTGTCAGAGCTCCATTAGAAGCTGGGAGCTATACAGGCAGATAATTGCATTGGTCATTGAGGCACTGCAGTGTAGCTCTACCTGTTAATAAGGACCAAGCCAAATGAAAGCACATATTGGTTTAGCACTTTCAAGGAAGGAAGTATGAAATCCAGGTATGAAATCCCCCTGCAGATGCTGTTTCCTCTCATTTTAGGCCCACGTGATGCCAGAAGGAAAGAACGGGGTCCTTTTGTGTGCATCTACTAATTTAGATCCACTCCAGAGATGCTTAGGAGGAAGTGCACTCAATAGGACTAGCTCTTCAAAATCTTCAACAGTTTTAAAAGAATACCCTGAGGGTGCTTGGACTAACTGGAAAGCTGGTTGCTCTGGTGAACAAGTTATTTATGCTGGTAAAGGAAGAAAGCAGGTGTGATCTTGAACCACCTTCTGCTTAAAGGAGGAAGAGAATTGGGTCTTCTCCAGCATCCTCACCACACTGTCTCTTTTTCTCTCTTAAGTTCATTCTCTTGAATGCTTTTCACTCACCTTCTGGCAAGAAGACAGTACATCTTAGCACAGTGACCTCCTCCTCTTCTCCTTCTCCTCCTCCTCTTCTCCTTCTCCTTCTCCTCTTCTTCTCTTTCTCCTCCTCCTCTTCTCCTTCTCTTCCTCCTCCTCCTCCTCCTCTTCTCCTTCTTCTCTTCCTCTTCTCTTCCTCCTCCTCTCCTCCTCCTCCTCTTCTCCTTCTCCTCCTCCACTTCAGGTGTCGAGGGAGATACAAAGTTCTCGTTCTTGCTCTTCTGACAGCCTCAACCATTGTTATCTGATGCTGTTCTGTCTTTGATGTTGTCTCTCCATCTTCTCCTGGGTCTGCCTTGTGTTCTTTGGCCTTCTCCGCTTTTTCTATATGCCTTGTATACTATAGAATCCCAAGTGAAGTGGTTGTTCCAGGTAATTGAGGAGGAGGGAGACAATGGGACTGGCCCAGTTTGCAAGCCCTCCTGGCCATATCTCCAAGGACTCCTGAATTTTGCCTAATCTAGGGCCAACTCTTCAAATGGTAGCACGTTGAGTGGGACTGATCTTTCTTGCTACCCAAGTAAGACAATCAAAATTATTTTCACTCAGTGGTCAGGAGACTACCTTAAAAAACAAAATTTAAAAGGAAAAACCAAGTTCAGACTTCACAACTGTACCAGATGTTGCCTCATATATTTAGTGGCAATGCAAAATTTAGCTTTGTGTGGGTGATAGTTAATTTCACATCTGAGAGAAAGATATGATTATCCATTCCTCCTGGGTTTTAACACAGCAGGAGTAAGATGATAACTGTTCTGAAGATTCCTATAGAAGTGACAATACAGTAGGACAGGGGTCTTCAAACTTGGCCCTTTTATGACTTGTGGACCAACTCCCAGAATTCCTCAGCCAGGCACGCCTGGCTGAGGAATTCTGGGAGTTGAAGTCCACAAGTCATAAAAGGGCCAAGTTTGAAGACCCCTACAGTAGGACCTGTTGACCTGTTTCTTTCCTTGGAACCATGTAGGCAGGTGTGTTTGACTAATAGGGCAGATTTGTACCTTCTGAAAGTGCAAAGAGAACAATGTTGTGTCTGGCCTTGGGAAAAATGTTTTTCTTAGCCTGGAAAAGGTAATAATGTGTAAATATTTTGCAAGTTCCCCATTTTGCAACCCAGGTTTTACTGCTTTGTGGCAACCCATTGAGTTCACCTTGAGGTTCTGTTTCATTCAGTCTCTGAAAGAATGTTTGATAGAATGCAGAATAACAGAGCTGGAAGGGACCTTGGAGATCTTCTAGTCCAACTTCCTGCTCAAGCAGGAGACCCTATACCATTCCAGACAAGTGGCTGTCCAGTCTCTTCTTGAAAAGCAATCCTCAAATATGCAATATTCTGAATAAAACATTGCACACACATACACACACACACACACACACACACACATAAAAGTCTGGTTTCATACCCCTTTTTTAATACAATTGCCTTCCATTTCTGCAGTGAGTCCATGCTGGAAAACATCACTAGTTTATACTGCTTGCATTTGCCAATTTCTGTGAAACATACTACAACTTGAATGCATATTAATATAGAATAGAATAGAATTCTTTATTGGCCAAGTGTGATTGGACACACAAGGAATTTGTCTCCAGTGCATGAGCTCTCAGTGTACATACAAGCAACACGTGATAAGTCATGATCATAATCATAAAATACAATCATCATAAATCATAAGATACAAACAGTGATAGTCATAGCATACTTAATAAGCAAACAACGTAAATCATAATAGGATACTAAATAAAGACAATCAACATAAATCATGAGATACAAACAACAAAGTTATAGTCATAAGAAGCTAAGGAAATAGCTAATAGGAAAGATGAAAAGATGAGGAGGGTAATAGGTAATACAGCCCTAGTAAGTGGTTTGACATCCTAGGCCTAGGACATAGACAGTGTTGTTTAGCAGAGTGATAGCATGGGGGGGGGACTGTCTTTGTGTCTGGTTGTTTTGGCGTGCAGTGCCCTATAGCATCGTCTTGAGGGAAGAAGTTTAAACAGTTAATATCATACAAACTAAGTCATATTCTGCCAGATAGGTAGGTAGGTAGGTAGGTAGGTAGACAGACAGACAGACAGACAGACAGACACAGACAGACACAGGCAGGCAGGCAGGCAGGCAGGCAGGCAGGCAGGCAGGCAGGCAGGCAGGCAGGCAGGCAGGCAGGCAGGCAGGCAGACAGACAGATAGGATAGAAATGATAGACAGATAGCAATAGCAATAGCACTTAGACTTATATACCATTTCACAGTGCTTCACAGCCCTCTCTAAGTATTTACAAAATCAGCCTCTTGCCCCCAACAATCTGGGTCCTCATTTTACCTACCTTGGAAGGATGGAAGGCTGAGTCAACCTTGAGCCGGTGAGATTCGAACTGTCGGACTGCTGGCAGCCGGCAGTCAGCAGAAGTAGTCTGCAATACTGCATTCTAACCACTGCGCCACCATGGATGGATGGATGGATGGATGGATGGATGGATGGATGGATGGATGGATGGATGGATGGATGGATGGATGGATGGATGGATAGATAGATAGATAGATAGATAGATAGATAGATAGATAGATAGATAGATAGATAGATAGATAGATAGATAGATAGATAGATAGATAGATAGATAGATAGATAGATAGATAGATAGATAGATATTTCAATTCTTCAATTCTTTCATTTAGATAGATAGATGATAAAGATAAATCTTTATCACTTACTTAGATAGATAGATAGATAGATAGATAGATAGATAGATAGATAGATAGATAGATAGATAGATAGATAGATAGATAGATAGATAGATAGATAGATAGATAGATAGATAGATAGATAGATTTCATTTCAATTCTTCAATTCTTTCATTTATTTGATAAAGATAAATCTTTATCACTTACGTGAATGACTCCAGGAAACTGGATTAATATTAGAAAAACAGAGAATTAAACAGAGATATTCAGGTACAGGAAATTCCTGCTTAAGTGATTATAAAAGCAGAATGGTATGAGTACTGGGTGTGCTTTTCCCATTCCAGACAAAGCAAAGACTTTTTTCAAGGGGAATCAATTTCCTAAGAGTCTAGTCAACTACCTCTAAAGATCCTATATGGATTTCTCCATTTAACATATTCATGCTCCTCCTTCCATCTAGAATAGTTGCTAGAATAGTCTACTGCTTAAAACAGGTGTGTTCTGCTTCCAGGTTTAGTCCAAGAAGATATGGCAAAAAAGGAGAAAGGGATGGGAAAAGGAAAAAAAAAATCTACAAAAGGTATTCTATGTCTGATGGAGATCAGAGGTTTGGGATCAGGGTGTTATCTACCAGAATAGAAGTAGCTGCAGGAGAAACCTCTTAACTTTGGTGTTGGAAAAGACTTCTGAGAACGCTATGAAGAGTCAAGAAACAGACAAATGGATCATCAAACAAATCAACTCAGAATTTTCTTTTCAGGCACAAATAACCAGGCTCAAACTGCCATATGTTGGGTACATTGTGGAAAGACCCAGCTTGCTATAGAAATCGATTGTGATGGGACAGGTGGAAGGAAAGAGAAGAAGAGGATGACCACAGCAGCTAAGTAAGTGGATTCAGTCCAGTGGCAATGGGTGCCCTCTTGAAGACGTGAAGATCAGTTGTGGGCAGATTGTCCTGGAGAAAACCTATCTACTTGGTCACTGAGAGTCAACATTGACTTGACAGCACATAATCAATCAATCTATTGCTGGGGTTGTGCAGAGATTTGATTAAAAGCTGATATGATTGAATCTCCAAATGGAATCGACTTTCTGAATTGATTTGATTTATTCAGAAGAGCCATGGCACTTCCCTCCCCTCACTAATCGATTTGGAAAATCAAATCAACTCAACTGGCACAACTATCCAAATTGAATCAACAACTCAAATCAGATTGAAGCCAATCTGCATAACCTTAGTAACTGCCATTGAATAATCTCAGGAGAGATCTCCCAATAATTAATACTTAGAAAACTTCTGGCTGTATGAGGATATCATAGGAATCAACACTAGGTGGTCTGAACCGATCGTGATTAGAGCATTCTAGCATTAAGGCAAAATTACCACCACGATAAGCTCCACTTCTAGACAAACAAGCTAAACCATGCCTTGCTCATTTATATAATCCCAGTCTTTCTACATGTCCTGCTGGGTCAAGAATTACAGGAGTAGTTATCCAAATGCCTAGAGGATGCCCACACTGGGAAAAATTGTGCCACGCCATAAACCATAGTGTACAAATCACACTGACTAACACAACACAAGAAGCATTAGATGCTGTGCTAAAAGAAGCTAACCAGATTTTGACTTGCTATGCTATAAGAACCATCAGAGTCTTAGAACACAATAATTTGTTTTCTATACCAAATGTTACAAAAGCCCATTCCTTGGAGTTCTTTAAATCCAAATCTGGATTAAAGACATAGGAGAAAATTAACATAAATTAAGTTTAAATATAAAGCATAATAATGCACTAACGTTTTCCAAAGAGTTGAAGTAGTGCCCAGCTCCAGAATTCTGCCCATTGGGGAAAAGATGAACCCACAAAATAGGAATATTGCTGGGAAAAAAATAAGACAAGTAGGGGAGAGGAAGGAAGGAAGGAAGGAAGGAAGGGAAGGAAGGAAGGAAGGAAGGAAGGAAGGAAGGAAGGAAGGAAGGAAGGAAGGAAGGAAGGAAGGAAGGAAGGAAGGAAGGAAGGAAGGAAGGAAGGAAGGAAGGAAACTTGATTTGGAGATGGGTTAAAATGAATTTATCAAAGGAAAAAGGAAAAATGAGAATCACCTGAAAGTGGAAATGAATAGATATCCCCCCTCCACATCCTTGAGATTGTAGGTGTAAGAAAGATGTTTTATCTCACCTGCTGAATTTTGATAATATGTTGGATTAGGATAAATGAGTTTATTTAATTCATCGTTCTGTGTTTTGTGGGCACCCGGCCATGTTCTTCAAATGTAGTGTGAACCAGGCCATCACTCTGAGCAGTTGTACAATTGCTTTGGATGTAAAAACCATTTGTGGGATTAAGAAAATCCAGACTGACTCACATGTGAAGATAGTGACAAGCGAACAAATCGTTCTGCTTTATTTTTCCTTACTGAATATACATTCAGCTCTTTCAACTATCTTTCAGAGATATGGCAGCATTTCATTAAATTATCGTGACTACAGTTGGCATCCTACAAGTAACAAAATGTGTGCAAACATCATACCATCCTTTCTTCAAAGGTTTAACATTCTCTCTGTAGCTGCATTTCTTTTCATTTGTTGAAGAATGGAGGGAGGGAGAGAGGGAGGGAGGGAGGGAGGGAGGAAGGAAGGAAGGAAGGAAGGAAGGAAGGAAGGAAGGAAGGAAGGAAGGAAGGAAGGAAGGAAGGAAGGAAGGAAGGAAGGAAGGAAGGAAATTTGATTTGGAGATGGGCTAAGATGAACTTATCAAAAGAAGAATGAGAATCAGACCAAAGTGGAAATGAATAGATCCCTCTATTGCTCAAAATGCTCAAAACCATCTTTTGCATTTATCCAACAAAGTTATAGTAAAAAAAATTGTTGCCTAAATGCAACAGCGGGTTTGTGCCCATCTTGCATTGAAAATGTACTGGTAGCCAAAGACAGCTTATTATTCTTTTGCACTGAAAGAACACAGGCATTGATTGCATCAGCCTACTGCTTCTTTAAAAATAAATAAATAAACGGTGTCCTTGGATGCAAGGAATAAGGAGTTGTGGGATCCCCCCCCCTCCCCATTTGATTGATCAAGCGTGTCCCTCTTGCAAGGGGAGAAAAAGATGATTGGTCAAATTACTTTGTAGGTCACCAAGTTCCCACTTGTGCTATTGATCTGGCCTTGTGGATGCATGTAAGTAACCAAGAGGTTCCCCCTTCTTTTCTTTTCATTTTTAAGTGATAAAGAGGTCAACATGCAATCAAATCAAAAGCAATGATGTGGGGCCTGATAGGTGGTGAAATTGACATTTTGACATTGTGCTGGATCATGCAGCTTAACTCGGGTTTGAGGCGAAAGCAATAAGCAGGCTGTTAACTGTTGCAGGTTGCTTACAGGCCACCAGCTAATGAGCTGCTTTACTGGTGCTGCCCTCCATTCATATAACATTTGCGGATCTTCCCAGGTTGTTTTATTGTCATGTTGAATGCAGGCTGGCTGCTTTCCTGGAAGGGGCTCAGCCAAGCTGCAGGATTCCTCTTGTACGTATCTATTTTCATCTCTACACTTTGGGGGGGGGGAGTAGGTTAGACTAACCATGGGAACCTGTTGACTCAAGTGGGGCTTGAGGAGGGTATAGGACAGTGATGGCGAACCTTTTAGGGACCGAGTGCCCAAAAACTGGCCCCGCCCCTGCCCCACCCCCTGCCCCGCCCCTGCCCCGCCCCACCCTGCCTGCCCGCAGGGCCACTCACCGCCTCCAGGGCCTGCCGCAGATCGTCCAGGCAGCCCAGCAGCGCCATGGCAGCCACGCTCTCTGCCCGTGCCCCGCAGCATCAACTGTGCGTATTGGGGCATGAGGGCAAAGTCTTGTCTACGCTGCCTGGCTGCCATGTCCTTGGCTGCGCTGCTCCGCGTGGGCCACGCTTGGGGGCGACTCTCCTCCAGGGGGGCTGCTGGTGAGAAGGGGGTCACAGGTGGAGGCAAGGCTAGGGCAACGGCACGTGTGCCCACAGAGAGGGCTCCGAGTGCCACCTCTGGCACCCGTGCCATAGGTTCGCCACCACTGGTATAGGACAACTCATCACAGCCAGCTCACCACAGCCAACCACCACAGGACAACTTGCCGTGGAACAATTCAATGTTTCATTCAGTTACTTTTATTATTGGTGGCCATGTTTTCATCGAAATTATTATAACTCTTATTTTTCTGGATTGACTTTCTTTATCTTACTGTTATTGGCCACAGTTGCATCGAAATGAATTTAACTTTTGTATTTCTTGAATTATCCCATGGCAAGTTGGCCACGGCGAGTTGGCCATGGTGAGTTGGCCACAGCGAGTTGGCTGTGGGGAGTTGTCCCATTCCGCCTTGAGGATGAATGAGAATTTGAACCTGGGATCTGGGTTTCATGCATTGATTACAAATTATAGGCTTAGGTTTTAAGAACAAGGTGGTGTTGGAAGAGGTGATTATCTCTATCCATACAGCTTCTTGGTCTCGTGGAGCCGTTGCCCTCCAAACAGTTAGATTATGTCCACAACAGCTTTGAAATATGCAAGAAACAAAACAGATTGCAAGTATTAAATTATTCTGGGTTATTATGGTTTGTTGCACAGCCAGTTGTTTAGACTGGATTTGGCATTTTGACAGGCCTATCAAATCCTTCCCAAGGACCTGGGAAAGGCAGATGTTGTTGTTTGATGGTATTAAAGACACCATTGCAAGATATAAGCTGTTCCAAGTAGGGCTGCCTTATGCAATTAATATATAGAATAGAGCTGGATGGGACCTTGGAGGTCTTCTAGTCCAGCTCCTCGCTCAAGCAGGAGAACCTATACCATCTCAGACAAGTGACTGTCTAGTGTCTTCTTAAAAATCTCCAGTGATGGAGTGCCCACAATTTCTGGAGGCAAGCTGTTCCACTGGTTGATTATCCTCACAGTCAGGAAGTTTCTCCTTAATTCTAGGTTGCTTCTCTCTTTGATCAGTTTCCAACCATTGTTTCTTGTCCTGCCCTCTGGAGCTTTGGTGAATAACGTGACCCCCTCTTCTTGGTGGCAGCCCCTCAAATACTGGAATACTGCTATCATGTCTCCCCTATTTCTTATTTTCTTTAGACTAGCTAAACCCAAGTCCCTCAGTCGTTCTTCGTATGTTTTGGTCTTCAGGCCTTTTATCATCTTAGTTGCTCTTCTCTGATTTTTTTCCAAACTCTCAACATCTTGCTTAGCAATAAAAATTTTGAGCTCAAATGTGGTCCTATGTGGAGGACTACCTGTATTTCTTTGTTGTCGCTGGTCATTAGAAAAGAAAGCCACTGCAGTGGAATCATGTTGAAAACAAAATCTGTGATTGTTATTTGATATCGGCAAGCTTGGAAATTAAATTAACCAGCTGGAATCTCAGCTACACTGGTAACATCATTAGCCATATCAAAGGTAACAACCATTCTTATTGTTGAGAGCTCAGACTGGAGGAGGAAGTGAAAACTCCAGATGATGATATATCAGTTTTAAGTCAATTGTAACTTGCAGATCTGAGCTGCTAGTCTTCAAAACTGGACATTTAAAAGAAACGTGTCTTTTTGAAGTGGTAACACAAAGAAGCCTGTGGGGTACGTTTGGAAGAAAAAGGCCCTCTCTGTGCACTCTGTATGTGAAAAACCACATGTGCACACCCTCACAAAACAAAACGCACAACTTAGAGCAAGGAAAAATAATAAGAAAACCTTCCAGGACTGGGAGGTTGAAAACACAGCTTTAGTTCTGTTCAGAAGTCTGGAAAGCATATCATTATCCATTTCTCTCTTGTTATTCACTGTAATATTCTTGTCTTCTTGTTGCTGCCAGAAGCTCAGATCTTTATCACTCCTAAATCTTTTCCCAGTACTGATATTATCGATGCTGGAGATAAGGACATGATTCAGCTAATAATACACTAGTGACATTAAATGCCTACCAAAACTTGGAAAATATATATGGAAGGACAGCTTTGTCTGTACACATTAGGTTAGTTCGTCATCCTTTCCTGCCAGACTTAATCATTTTTTTTTTGTCCCTGTTTTAAGGTTAATTTTAGAGTCTAGATGATGTTGCT
Organism: Azemiops feae; assembly: GCA_023970755.1. Classification (NCBI taxonomy): domain Eukaryota; kingdom Metazoa; phylum Chordata; class Lepidosauria; order Squamata; family Viperidae; genus Azemiops; species Azemiops feae. Next base: position 43,120 of record JALGBA010004205.1, on the reverse strand, counting down.
TGCTAGGCATGCAAATAGGCAGGAGAAAATAGTAGGGACTTGTAAAAAAAAAAAAATTGCAGATATAGGACACCGATGGCTTTCTAGAGGCAATCCAGATCTTCTGAAAAAGAAGTACACGTGTTGATGAAAGCCATATGGCAGACATGGCCTGTTCAATACTGGGAGGAATTATTATATAGCAAGAGCACCTAGACTTATATACCGCTTCCTGGTGCTTTACACAGTACTCTCTAAGCAGTTTATAGAGTCAGCCTATTGCCCCCAACAATCTAGGTCCTCATTTTATCGACTTCAGCAGGATAGAAGACTGAGTCAACCTCGAGCCGCTCAGGATCGAACTCCTGGCTGGGGGGGGGGGAAATAACCAGTAAGACAGCCCGGATTCAAGACCCAAGTGACGTGCAGCAGTTGCTGGTCTCCTTCCAGCTTCCCTAACAGCACCAGTATTGGCAGAGGGCAGACAGAGGGAAGAATTACACATCTTGAAAAGTACTCCTAGACTTGAAATAGAGAATATAATCTAATTTGGGCCAGTTATAGGCTCTAGGATGGTTGATCCCAATTTTGTAAAAGCGCTAACTACAGCAATAGCAATAGCATTTAGACTTATATACCACCCCATAGTGCTTTACAGCACTTTCTGGGCAGTTTATAATGTCAGCGTTATTTGCATATTGTCCCCCAACAATCTGGGTCCTCATTTTACTGACCTCGGAAGGATGGAAGGCTGAGTCAACCTTGAGCCAGTCAGGATCGAACTGCTGGCATTGGGCAGAGTCAGCCTGTGATAGCACATTCTAACCATAGTGCCCCCACTGCTCATACATTACACGAAGAATCTTTGTTAAGGCAATTAAAATTGTATTAGCTTTTCGAACAACTATATGACATTGCTGGCTCATGTTCAGTTTATTCCTAACTTTGACTCCTGTCTCTTCTACTTTTGTCTAAGCCCCATCTTTCTTTTCGTGAGTTGAACTCAGGTCTATGCATGCAATTCTTAAGATGTTCCAAAAGAATCCTGCCTGAAACCCTCAAACTTTGTTCAGTCCTAACCAAAATCCCAACAGCTGGCTACTTACTGTTCTCTGAGCTTGGTTCTTTTCCTGCAGATGTTTCGTTACCTTGATAGATCTAGCATGGTAGTTGCAAAGGAAGTTGTATTTTACTATGTCTGTTAGGTAATAATTGCATTTGAGTCAGAAGAGACTTTACCTTTCAATGGTGACCAGCTCTAAACATATGTAAACCCAACTAGCTATTCTCTCATCAGTCTTTTAGAAATGGTAAATGGTGCTGACATAAGATGGACATGGAGAGTGAAGGTGGATGTGGTACATTTTATAATAACCTAAGATCCAGCCCTGATAATATCACAGACCAAAACACCAGCACTATGGGGAGACAGGTTTTCTCTCTTCTCAGACTTCCTGGACAATCTTGTCCATCCCTTCATTAATAATGAAGTAAATCCAGACAGCCAATCATTTTGGGGCTGACTAACCATTTTGAGAAACATTTCAGAAAGACTCAGAACCATCTCTAATTGTTGCTTCCTATGGCAATCAGTTAGCAACAGAATAGCAAAGTTGGAAAGGACCTTGGAGGTCTTCTAGTCCAACTCCAAGCAGGAGACCCTATACCATTTCAGACAAGTGGCTGGCCAGTCTCTTCTTAAAAACCTCCAGTGTTGGAGCATCCACAAATTCTGAAGGCAAGCCATACCACTCATTAATTGTTCTCACTGTCAGGAAATTTCTCCTTAATTCTAGATTGGATCTCTCTTTGATAAGTTTCCATTCATTACTTCTTGTCTTGTCCTCAGATGCTCTGGAGAATAGATTGTCCCCCTCTTCTTTGGGACAGCCTCTCAAATATTGGAAGACTGCTATCATGTCATGCCTAGTCCTTCTCTTTGTTAGACTAGACCAGTGATGGTGAACCTTTTAGAGACCGAGTGCCCAAACTGCAACCCAAAACCCACTTATTTATCACCGGGTGCCAGGTGGGCATGGCCCACTGGGTGGGCGTGGCTGTGGTGGTCATGGCAGAATGGGTGGGTGTGGCCAAGGTGGGTGTGGTCACCTCAATGTTCCTCCTGTGGGGGCCGGACAGGGTTGGGGGAGATCCAGGGGGTCTCTGGCAGGTGGGGCGGTGGGCAGGAGGCTCGTCCTGTGGGGCGAGGCCAGGCAAGGTGAGGCAGGGCGGGGTGCCATTGTTGCAGGGCAAGGCGATGCAGGGGCCAGGGCAGCTGCTGCCTGACACCATCGGCCCCCGCACACAGAGGCCAGCGAGTGCATGGGAGCCAACGGTGTCTGTCAGCAGCCACAGCCTGCTGACCCCTCAACCGGCACACTTTAGGGCTCCGCAGCCCACTGCCAGCAGTTCAGAGAAGCCGCCTCTGAGCTCGACGGCTGGCCAACAGCTGAGGAGGCGATGCAGTGGGTCGTGCTCGGGAAAAGGAGAGCATGCGAGGCCAGGAGGGATGGGATGGGGGGGAGGGAAACCAGCTGTGCTGGGATGCATCTGGCCATGTGGGACCTCGGCAAGTTAGTGGGTGGCTGCTTGAAGAGGGATGGTTGCCATCTCTGGGGCATTGCGCAAGTGCCCACAGAGAGGGCTCTGAGTGCCGCCTCTGGCACCTATGCCATAGGTTCGCCACCACTGGACTAGACATACCCAGTTCCTGTAACCGTTCTTCATATGTTTTAGCCTCCAGTCCTCTAATCATCTTTGTTGCTCTTCTCTGCACTCTTTCCAGAGTCTCAATATCTTTTTTATATCATGGTGACCAGATCAATTAATCATTTAATCAGCAAATATCCAGAAAGAGAGATCTCCTCCAATTCTGGAGGTTTCTCATAGCCATGCAGCTAGTAGCCCTTGATAGATCTAACCTAGTAGTTGCAAAGGAAGTTCTATTTTAGTACATCAGTTAGGTAACAGGTTAACTTACTTGATAAGAGCAAATAGGGGTTGTGTTCCAATTCACCTTATGGAAGGACAGCAGGAAGTTATTAATTCTTGGAATTAGTTCGATGAGTTCCCAAAGAGATAACTTGCCTCCTTTTCAGTTCTGCTTGTGGGTGGTCCAGCAAAGAGACAGGAAGGGGAAACCAAGAGAATTGCAAAAAATACACCATTAAAACGAGACATTGTTCACAACTGACATACTTGGAGCATTTTAATAAACATCTAACTTCCACATGTGGTTTTCATTATCAAAACGTTATCACTATTTAATCTCCCTCCTTCAAAACTGTTGATGTGAAACAGGGAAGCTAATTTGACATTTATTTGAGTTATACAGATGGTTTTCAAAACAGGGGAAATAGACATTGCTGTTCCCAAGGGAAAGGGCTGCTTGACAGATCGACAATCCAGAAGCAAATAATGGCCTCCATGATGCCTGAAAGGTTAATTGAGCTGATATCTAGAGGAGGATAAGAGATGGGGCAACATGCTACATCTGTCCTCTTGGAGATCACTGCCTGAAGCAGAAGTTAAAAATCTGGACCTTGGACTTCACTGCTAAGGATGAGCTGAACAGTTGGGGTGGGACATGAAGACAAGTGGCTTTGTTGTCTCCCAACAGAAAGTGGACATATCCCAGGGATCTACTGTATATGAGTCCTGTGAAGAAATATGGTCTTTTCTGTGTTATTCCCAGCATCTTTGTGAAAGTGTTTAAAATTTCTTTAGGGGGTTTGTGAGCTGACATTCTTTTTGGCAAGGCAACGAAAAATGCTGCTGTTTTCTATTATTATTATTTTATTTTGATATATAGATAGTCCTTGGCATGTGGCAACTGAGCCCAAAATTTCTGTTGCTAATTGAGACAGTTGTTAAATGGGTTTTGCCCTGGTTCTTAAGTGAATTGCTACCAATTGTTAAATTAGTAACATGGTTATTAAGTGAATCTGGCTTCCCATTGGCTTTGCTTGTCAGAAGGTCACAAAAGATTATTACATGTTCCTGGGACACTGCAACTGTCATAAATACATGCCAGTTTCCAAGCGTCTGGATTTTGATCACATGTCCATGGGGATTCTGCAACAGTCGTAAAAATGTGAAATGTGAAAATGTGAAAATGGCCATAAGTCATTTTTTTCAGTGCCCTTGTAACTTTGGGTCAATAAATAAGCTGTAAGTCGAGGATAACCTGTAGCTAAAATAGGACTGGAATATATCTACCAAGATTGGCACAACCCTTTTCAAGTCTGAACAACCGTTTGGTGCTTAAAATCGAGAAGTTTGAAATGTTTCATCTTGCAAAAGTTTTGCAATCCTCTAGCTCAGACACGTCAAACTCGCGACGTATCGGGACTGTTTCGCCATTGCTGGCAATGGGGTGGGCGCGGCTTCCGCGTGACGCGTCTGGCCCGCGGGCCGGCAGTTTGACACCCCTGCTCTAGGTGAAAACAAAGCCAGTTCAGTTTAGTGGTTAAGGCATTAGGCTAGAAACCAGGAGATTGTGACTTCTAGACCTCTGCAATGGTCATAAATGTGAAAAATGATCATAAGTCACTTTTTTCAGTGCCCTTGTAACTTTAAGCCATCACTAAATGAATGATTGTAAGTTGAGGACTAACTCTGGACAAAATGAAAATGGATCGTTCAGTGAACTCTGGAGGTTCACAACACTTAATTCAGAAAATTCACACCTGGTGTAAAATTAGTCAGACTTTGATTATCCACTGAAGGAACCCACCACCAATTGTAATAGCTTATCTTTGTTTTTACTTTATATTTCATGGGTGTTTTGTTTTTTTATGCAATCTAGGCAGTGACCACAATTATCCAGAAGAGACAACTGAAGCTAGGTGTGCACAACCCCTTTCCCCGGGTGTTTTAAGGGATTAATAGCCTTATTCACACAATATTTTAATCTCGGTTGCTGGGGACTGAGGAGCGAGGGGGATCAATGTGTTTGAACAAATCCAACTCACTTGGTTAGTTTATTTTTCAGTCTATTATGAGATCTCATAAAATGGGTTAATTCAGTAAGCAGGTTAATGCATCAGGTTGCTCCATCCTTTAAGTGCAATAGCTGGAAAATTCTGCTCTTTAGTTGGATGCTAAGGGTGGGTGAATCCTGTCAATTATGATTTTTCTCCATCTCCTGATTTAGAAAATTTGGTTGATTGAAACTGAAACCCACTGATGTCTCTCTTTTTTTAGTTCATACTACACTTTTTCCCCGTTCCTCTCTCTTTCTTTCTCTCTATGTGTGTTTCAGTTTGCGCTGTTGCCCAGCGTGCCCAGATTGTCTTCCTTCTATATTACTGCATGTTCAGGAATATACACATACATATTGACTCTCATATTTTTAAATTCAGAACTACAGTTTTTAAAGAACTTATTTTTATTTCATTTATAGTGTAACAATGTTAAATTAAGTGCTTTAATACTGAAATGTGAGCTTGAGTCATATTTTCCACCTCTATTTGATGCAAGAGAACAACATTGCTCTACACAATCTTAATCATGTTTCTTCAAAAATAAGCACACTTATTTCAGTAAGACTTAGCTCCAAAGATCCTTCGCTATCAGAAGATTTTTTTTCCTAAGCTCCCATGATTTTCTTTCTTTTTATGCTATTTTTTATTTTATTCAAAGGAAGGTTAAAATACAAAACTCCAAAAAATCCAAAAAAGCACAAAACAATCCAGACATTATAAAAAAAAAGTGCATCAAAAAGAAAAAAGAAAATATACAGCACAAATACACATATTATCCTCCTTAATTAAATACTGATTAATACATTATTACAGTATTGATTCCCACCCCTTTGAAAACAGCCCCCCATTTTTAAATAGTGAATCTATTTGCAAATTGTTAACCTGTCTTCTATATATTATATTAATGACAAAAGAGTTAACAGGAAGAAGAAGAATGATAAAAAAGACAAGATTATAGCTTCAAAACTCTCTGTTAACAAACTGTTACTGTAATCCACTCATAGAAAGTTTGCCATGACATCTTAACTAACTCAAATCATCCCAAAAGTTTAAAATATTTTACCCTGGATCAAATGTCCATGTTTGTTTCTTAATGCCACTTCTTATCAACTCTTGTCTAATTAAATATAATAGATTCAGTCTCCAAAGTAGGTTTTCTTTCTTTCTTTTTTTCACAAATGCCTGGTACAACGATCTCAGATTCATTCATATGATGGATGAACAAAATCTTGCCGATTACAATGTGTGAAATCATGTCATACTATTTTTCTGGCCAATATAAAATCTTGGTATGGTAGCCAAACAGACAGTATCAGTAGGGTGGTAGGCATATCTCAGGGGCTGCCACAAAGAAGAGGGAGTGAAGCTATTCTCCAAGGTGCCTGAGGGCAGGACAAGAAGCAACGGATGGAAACTAGTCAAGGAGAGAAGCAACCTAGAACTAAGGAGAAACTTCCTGACAGTTAGAACAATTAACCGGTGGAACAACCTGCCTCCAGAAGCGGTGAATGCTCCAACACTGGAAGTTTTTAAGAAGAGACTGGACAGCCATTTGTCCGAAATGGTGTAGGGTTTCCTGCCTGAGCAGGGGGTTGGACTCGATGACCTCCAAGGTCCCTTCCAACTTTATTATTATTATTATTATTATTATTATTATTATTATTATTATTATTATTATTATTATTATTATTATTATTATTATTATTATTATTATTATTATTATTATTATTAATTATTATTATTATTATTAATTATTATTATTATTATTATTATTATTATTATTATTATTATTATTATTTATTATTATTATTATTATTATTATTATTATTATTTATTATTTATTATTATTATTTTCATTTTTAAATCTCTTTATGCTGAATACAGAAATGCTAATTAGTTAGCAATTAATTAACCCACATATCTTACTTTGCAGAAGTTGCTTCTCCTACTTGAGGGATCTTCTGTCTGAAGACTTCCCTGAAAAAAAATAATCCAGTTTTGATATATTGGGGCATGTAAAGCAAAATTGATCTGCTTCATTGAGGGCTTTGCTTCATTGTACTGGAGAGGTCTGCACCACTAAAATGTCCGGGCAGGGCCAACATACTGCATCCAATTCTGATCACCACAATACAAAAAAAAGATGTTGAGCTCCTAGAAAGAGTGCAGAGAAAAGCAAAAAGATGATAATGATCTGGAGTCTAAACCATATGGTAGAATAGAATAGAGCTGGAAGGGACCTTGGAGGTCTTCTAGTCCAGCCCCCTGCTCAAGCAGGAGGGCCTATACCAATTCAGACAAGTGACTGTCTAGCCTCTTCTTTAAAATCTCCAGTGATGGAGCATCCACGATTTCTGAAGTTCTAATGTTTGTTCTGATGAACAATTGAAGGAATTAGGTATGACTAGGCAAAGAGAAGGACTAGGGGTGACATGATAGCAGTCTTCCAGTACTTGAGAGGCTATCATAGAAAAGAAGGAGTCAACCTATTGTCCAAAGCACCAGATGGTAGAACAGGAATTAATGGGTGGAAGATCCTTAAAGAGACATCAAACCTAGAATTAAGAAGTAATTTCCTGACATGACAACAACTAATCACTGGAAGTTCTTCCCTCCAGATGTTGTGGGTGCTCCATCACAAGGTTTTCAAGAAGAGACTGGACAGCCATTTGTCCAGAATGGTATAGGATCTGCTCCTTGAGCAGAGGTTGGACTAGAAGACCTCTAAGCTCCCTTCCAACTGTATTATTCTATGTTCTGTGTGACTACAATCAACCAAGGCTTCTGTAGTTATGTATCAGGGTTCTTAAAGTGGTCAGTATCAACTCCAGGTTTCAATGGGTCCAATGGGACTATCCATTATTATTTATGTTATTCTTAGTAGTAATAGCAGTACTATTAGTTAAAGTAGTATATTTTAAATTATTTTCATCTAATAACTATTTGGGGGTCATTTCAAAGTTCATAAAGGGGTTGATGAACTGAAGAGTTTGGGGGCCTCTGGTAAAAACTTGGAAGGGAGAGATTCGGTTGTCCATTGAAGCACTTGAAGGAGTCCTTTGATCCAAGCTTAATAAAGGGGAAGCACCCTCTGGAGACCACAAACCCCTAACAGAGAATGTCTTGATGTTGCAGTTTGAGAATAAGCACAACCATATTCTGTTATTCTTTCTGTGATCTCATGTATCCATCTTATCAAGCCCAAAGAAAATCCAGAATGGTATAGGATCTCCTGCCACAGGCAGGGGATTGGACTAAATGACCTCCAAGGTCCCTTCCAACAGTATTATTCTATGTGCTATATTCTAATTATGGTTTTCCCATGCTGTAATGGAACAGATACTTGCTTCAGTAGCATACACTACTATCTGCCAAAGTCACGCAGATCTGAGGATCTTTTATCATTTATTGTCAAGTTTTCTCTTTCCGGACAATGCTATAATATATAAGTGGTGTTTTGATCATCTCTCTCTCTCAAGGCAAGGGAAGACTCAGCACAGTAATAGAAAAGCCAAAGTCAAAATATTTAATTTCCTATAACCAGCATGGAATACATGCATTAAATGCCAGAAATCCATAGCTCAGTCACAAAAATCAACAAGCAGATCCAGTCCCACACACCAATCAAAGAGACATCTTGCCAGTAAGATTGCTGTCATTTTAAGACATGAACAGCTCTTAAAATGTATACTAAAAATTAAACCGTGAGTGGTTTACTCCAATCTAAAAAGCTAAAGAAAGCTAGGGGTAAAATAAATAAAATAGTTGAAAAAGCTGAGCTAGATGGGCCAAAAAGGTATAAATTTGCCTAAAGAAAAAACATGTACATCTTTTCTGAAATCTGAAACCTGTTATTTAAGGGCAAAGGAAAATCAACAGTTATAAGTGGTCTTTACTTGTGGTTTATGATGTCACACTACTAGGAAAAGAGGAAGAGAATTGACTTTAACTTATTGCTCTTCATGGAATGATCATGTAACCATTGGAGGTTGTTTTGTCACCTGGTCATTCCAGGAAGTGCCAGAGCAGGAAAATTAGCCTCTTCGCAGAGAGTTTTGCAAGTAAACAAATTGCAAAAAAGGAAGGGAAGGCAGTTCTTCTTATTTGTAAACTTGATATGCTGGTGGAACAGAACCGATACAAATTACACCTCCCTTTTTACAACTGACAGCCAGATAACAATGTAGTACCTTCAGAAAAGACACACTAATTGTGTGTGAATCGCCACCCTGGAACGTGCGTTGGAGAGAAAAAGAGAGAGGGCTGGAAGACCATGTCTTTCCCCCCCATTTTATTCCAACTTGATGACGTCTTTATACGCGGGAGAGAGGGGACACAAGTTCCAATCAATGACTATTCCACAGAGAGATAAAATGAAACTCCCGGGAAGAGAGGGAAAGGGGAGAGCAATCGCAAGCACTGCAGTGATGTCAGGGGTACAAAATTAATCAGCCCTTCCATCCTTGGGGCCGCCAGTGGCATCGTCTTCTTTTCGTCCTGTCTTGCATCTGTGATTTTGTACTGGCGTGCAAATAGGCTCATTAGTGGCAGAGAGTGAAAATTGAGATCAGAGTATTTAAACCTGACCCATGGAGAGGCAAAGAAAAAAAATCCCCCACACCCTCAGGGCTTTATACTCTGAGTCCAGGACCACCCTTGATGGTGACACCAATTCATGCCTTCTCCCCTTCCTCCTCCTCCTCCTCCTCCTCCTCCTCAAGGCCCTATTAATTATTGCTTGGCGAGGAAAGCAAAGGAACAACCAACATAAAGGAACGTGTCATTCTTCAAGTCGAAATAAGCACGAGGGGGGGGGTGAAGATAGGTGGGGATGTGTGTGTTTGTGCGCCTGTGTGTGTGTGTGAGGGAAAGAGAGAGAGAGAGAGAGAGAGCAGGGAGATGGAGGCAAAAGAAGATCAAAAGAGCGCTTCCCAACTCTGCCCCCTCCTTTTCTGCTTTTCATGCCGTGGAACCTCAAAGGAGGTTGAAGAACAATCAGCTTGCAGGACTCGTGTTCTTTCTGGCAATTAGACTCAGCTGATAGGCTGAAAAGCTGTGAATGGCAGAGTTCAAGGCCTTTCTCTTGAAATTCACACAAGACTCCCCCCCCCCTTCCCAAGCAGCAGAGCAGCAGCCCAGACACCGCTGCTGAAATCATTTCAAATAGAGACTTAGAGCCAGGGGATTCATTAATTCACCAGCCTAAACAATTACTCGAACATATAATGTCTCTATGTACACTTTGATAGGGAGTGTCATGCAATCCCATCTTTTTCTCTCCCTTCTCACTTCAGAGAGATTAAAATTTCAGGCCTGGTTGGAATGCCTCTGTGTGTCTGTGTGTGTGTCTGTGTTTATGTGTAGCCTGTGGGGTAGGGCTTGTAAAAATCCAGATAACCACTAGATGGCAAGAAAGGGACATGGAAAACTTCATGGTCTTGCGTATTTTGTCCAGTTCAGTTCTAGTAGCTCCGGGTATCTGCATATGTAGGATTCCGTTGGATAAATAAATAGGAAGGTATCAAATTAATTTGGAAAAAAACTTGATATGCCTGTACATGTCAGGGAGTCAAGATTAGATAACTATGGGCATTTGTTTGCTTACATGGAGCAAAAAAAAAAAAAAAAAAAGACCAATTCCAGGGCAACTACGTTGTAACTAAATAATTCTTCTTGCATTTTAAAAAGGAATAGAGAGGTACTATAAAAAGAAATGATGATAAAGACTGATCTTTGATTTCTGAAGGCAGATAAGCTTTAGAATATAAAATATCCAATATTTTTATTGGATAAATATTCCCCAAACTGCTATGCAATAGTGCACACCATTGTTACTGTTGATTGCAGAGTCAGCCAGAGGTTTAGACTGGATTTGGCATTTTTATCCATCTGTTGTGTCCTTTCCAAGAACCTGGAATAGGCAGATGTTGTTGTTTGGTGGTGTTATTAGTATGGTTCATTGCCTAGTCAGCCAGATGTTTAGACTGGATTTGACATTTTATCTACTTATTGAGCCCATCCCAAGGATCTGGGATAGGCAATTGGGAAGGACTCAATAGGTGGATCAAAATGCCAAATCCAGTCTAAACCTCTGGCTGATAATGTCTTGTTATTCTGGTTTGTCGCACAACCAGCCAGATGTTCAGACTGGATTTGGCATTTTTATCATAACAACACACGATTATTATTGTTGTTGTTGTTGTTATACCAGCTTTCCTCAATTATGTCCTTGAGGGCAAGACTTTTGTATTATTAAAAAAGACAAGAAAAGTAAATTGAGTAATCCAAAATAAATTCTAGGTTGTTTGGAATTCAATGAGACCATTTCTAACCTAGCAGTGATTCATTCTAATTCTCTCGCAAGAACAATTAAGCATTATTATTAATTACAGTTGATCACGCAATCAGCCAGATGTTTAGACTGGATTTGCCATTTTGATCCACCTATCAAGTTTTCCCCAAGGACCTGGGACAGACAGATGTTGCTGTTTGCCATTGGATTTAAGTTGTAAAAGCTGCCTTTTTCAATTGACCGATAGTGGGTTTTATCAATGCATATTCAGGGGGTGCTCCAGATGTTTTGGGATTACACCCAAAATGCCTACTGGCCTTGCTTTCTTTTTCCACAGTCATACTATTTCTCTTTGCAGATCTTTGCATTTTGTGATATTATCCCATTCTTTCTCTTCTGTTTTACTGTCTCCAGGTACCGCAACGTCCTCTATGCAGGCTTTTTTTTTTTTGTCTTTCTTATTAACAACTGTTAAGTTTGGGGTGTTGTTTGGCAGGTGCTTCTCTGTTTGAATTCTAAAGTACCAACACATTTTCTGTTGCTTTGTTTATTTTGTGGCTCCACCAATTCTTGCTTGCAGGCAAATTGTATTCCTTGCAGATCTTCCAACGCACCATTGTTTGTCATGCTGTTGTTTGTAGTCAGTTCTGTGTGATCTTTTTGCAGCAGCTAACTAGGTGGTCCACTGTTTCTTCAGCTTTTTGCAGAGGCCGCACTTGCTGTCTGTTGCTGTCTTCTCAATTCTGGCTTTATATGTGTTTGTTCTTAAAGCTTGTCTCCTGCAGCCAGAATTAGCCCCTCTGCTCTCTTTCTTCAACTTTCCTGCTCTTAGCCATGGCCAGGTCTTGTTGTTCCTGTTTCGCCTGCTATTTTTTTTTTTTTTTAAATGTACTGGCCATGTGTTACTTTACTTTATCATGTTTCCTTTGTATTCTTCATTTGATCTTTCCCGTAGGTCCATTTGGTCTCTTTAGCTCTCAGTAAGTTTTCATGGTGTACCAGCTCCTTCTTCACTGTGCATCATCATCATCATCTCTCTTGTCCTTCAGATATTATTATTAATTCGATTTGTATATCATCCAAAGAGCGTCTATAAAGCAAAGACCGAATCGATAACACGATTAGCAGCATGAAAATTTGCTGAAACGTACTAGCGGAGGAAATTCTACAGACATTCTCAAGAACCCCAAAGAGGCTAGAAAAGCGGAAGCTTTTTTGCACAGGGTGAAAGGACAGAATTGAAAGGCGGCCTGCAGCACAGTTTTACTTTAAACAGATGCTTAGAGAGAGAAATATTGCACCTTGCCTTTTACCAATTCTGTTTTTCCAGAAGCTCTGACGGGTTGCAATTCCCCAATGGATACCATTCAAAGGCATACCTGGATCGACTCTGTGCATTTAAAACAGTCCTTTGTGCTGCTGATTTTCATCAATGTTTGAACTGAAATGTATGCCCTGAGGCCCAATCAATGCAAGTTGGAAACACTCTGTAGGAACAAGGACTCCAGCTTCAGGTTTCAGATAGACGGAAACAATGATGTAAGTTGGTTGCTTTGCGTGTGCATGTGTTGGGGGGGGATGTTTTTTTTTTAATCTTAAAACTGCTTTATTACCACTTCTGCAATTATAAGCAAGCAAAGGCACATCAATTTCTTTTTCTTGTAAGTAATGTTTTGTTTCTCAAAATATCACCATGCAGAATTGTTCCGAAACTTTTTGATATACTGTATAGCAGTGGTGGCGAACCTATGCCACGGGTGCCAGAGGTGGCACTCGGAGCCCTCTCTGTGAGCACACGTGCCATTTCCCCAGCCTTGCCTCCCCCCATGACCCCCTCCTCACCAGCAGCCCCCCTGGAGGAGAGTCGCTCCTGAGCGTGGCCCACACGGAGCAGTGCAGCCAAGGACATGGCAGCCAGGCAGCGTAGACAAGACTCTGCCTTCACGCCCCATCGTGCACAGTTGATGCTGCGGGGCGCGGGCAGAGGGCGTGGCCATGGCGCTGCTGGGCAATCTGCGGTGGGCCCTGGAGGCGGTGAGTGGCCCTGCGGGCAGGCAGGGTAGGGGCGGGGTGGGGGCAGGGCAGGGGGTGGAGCAGGGGTGAGGCCAGTTTTTGGGCACTCGGTCTCTAAAAGGTTCGCCATCACTGCTGTATAGTATAGTATAGTATCTACCATTTTGTTGTTTGAGATCTATTCCATTCCATTCCATTCCTCCATCTGTGTGCCTGTCTGCCTGTAAATGACAAAGGGAGGGAGGGAGACAGAGAGAGAACCCCTCCTTTTCAAACCCCCTCAAATGATATCTTGTTGAGTGTGATATGGAAAACTAAAATAACCACCAGGAACAGGAACAAATGATTCCCCACTACTGGCAAATGGCACCAACCCTAGACCTCTGCTGTTGCATGGATGGACCAAAGAGATCAAAATGGGAATCCCAAAAGAGATTCTCTACATATTCCTCTTGCTTCATCAGACAAACTGAATTCTGATGGAATATGTCTCACTTGCTTCCGTTTTTCTTTACTCCAAACTAACACTCTAATAAGGATTCATGGATGATCTAAATCATCCCAATACAAGATTCAAACCACTAACATTTCTCCCCCTGACCTACTCCTCCTCCTCCTCCTCCTCCTCCTCCTCCTCCTCCTCCTCCATACTCTTGTGAACACTACTCCCTACACAGAGGGTCCTTCTTAAATGCTTAGCTCACCTTCAACTGGATGGAATTTCCTTCCACCTTTGTCTCCATTGCCTAAAAATGAGCTTCTTTGTCCTTACCTACTTATCTCTTGTACTGATCACAATCAATCTTCATTAATTGATTGTGATACATCATTAACCTGTCTTCCGGCAAACCACTAAGCCCTCTAAGAACTGAAGCAGATCAAGTGAGTTGCAATATATCAACAGTTGTGCCTGCAGTAGAAGTCTTAGGAACCCATTGACTCAGAGCACTGGCCTATCTCAAGCAGAACTTGAACCATACCATCCTTTTTGTCCCAAAGGTGCTTTTTAAAAAAAGCAACTGGGATTTCTTTGTTTTTCCTTGAAGACGTTTTTGCTTCTCATCCAAAAAGCTTCTTCAGTTCTTCGGAGAATTTTAGAAAACCGAAGAAGCTTCTTCGGAGAGCCGAACAGGGAGATGCGATGGCTCAGCAGTTGGAGATGCTGGAAAGCCAACAGCCAGATTTGAGACCCGAGTGCCGTTGAATGGGTGAGCTCCCGTTACTTGCTCCAGCTCCTGCCCGCCTAGTAGTTTGAAAGCATGCAAATGCGAGAAGATAAAAAGGCAGTGGTGGGATTCAAATACCTGAACAACCGGTTCTCTGCGTGGATGCAGGCCTGGGCCTCCGAGGTCTAGAATGGACTTCCGGAAGTGACATCCACGCACTTCCTGTGGGTCGTTCTAGGCCTGGGAGGCCTAGAACAGACTTCTGGAAGTGACATCCACGCACTTCCTGTGGGCGGTTCTAGGCCTGGGAGGCCTCCTCCAGGCCTCCGAGGCCTGGAACGGACTTCCGGAAGTGACATTCATGCACTTCCTGTGGACTGTTCTAGGCCTGGGAGGCCTCCTCCAGGCCTCCGAGGCCTAGAACGGACTTCCAGAAGCAACGTGGGTTCAGCCGGTTCTCCGAACTCAACAACATTTAGCTACCCGGTTCTCCTGAACCAGTGCGAACCGGCTGAATCCCACCACTGTAAAAAGGTACCACTTCAGTGGGAAGGTAACAGCATTCTGTGAACCTTTGGCATATAGCCTTGCTGGCCACATAATTACGGAAGCTTCTTCAAACAACGCTGGCTGCCTCGGCTAAGAAACAGAGATGAGTACTGCCCATTATAGTTAGACCCAACTGGACAGGGGAAACCTATACCTTTTATATCCAACTTGCAACATGTCAAGGGAATAGCTAAGGTATTGTGCTGCAGAATTTCAGTACAACCCTTCACTACCACAACCACCATAAACATCACCGTCACCATCACCACCACTATCCGCTTCTCAGTCAATTTGTCTGTCATTTTCTCCTGCAATGAGAATGCTAACTAGGCCCCAAAGAAAAGGAAGAGTACGGAGTATAACTATATAAGGTATGGAGTGTGGAGCAATTTATAAAGCAGGAATGATCCCCGTGGCTTGAAATGTACCATTCTGTAAATATGACTGTGTTTCTCCTTGCTGTAAGGGAACTGTAACTTCCTGATAGCATCATTCACTCCTGGACCTTTATCACAAACCAATTTTCATAACCAGAAACCACATTAAGGAGAGGACCAAGGGATACCTGCGAGGAATCACTTTGGAAAGAAAAGGTGAAGAATTATGGGGCTCATATCTGAAACCAATAGTGTTGCTGTGCATAAATATCATTCTGCATTCCCCTTCCCACTACCAATTCTTCAGTTAGACAAAAGAGGGATTGACATTTCATGAAAACAAAAATAGACCTTTAATGCAATTTCTCTGGGGTGAAAACATGATGTTCTTTCGTTGATCGGAATGATGACACACTTAAAAATATCAAAGGGATGGACAGATCCGCTGCAAAAAACAACCTCTTCCACCTCTTCCAGATTACCAAGAAAAATTCTTGAGGAATTTTCCAGCATTCTGAAATTAAAATAGAAAAACAGAAGAAAGCTTCTAAAAAAGATGTTGGCCTAGCTTTGGACTTAGTAGTCACACCAAAACAGCAAGGCAACACACACTTCATCCCACTGAAAGCATTTTATGCTCCTCTAACATTCAATCAGAATAGAGCTGGAAGGGACCTTGGAAGCCTTCTAGTCCAACCCCCTGCTCAAGCAGGAATAGAATAGAATAGGAGACCTATACAGTTTGAGACAAGTGGCTGTCCAGTCTCTTCTTAAAAACCTCCTGTGATGGAGCACAGAACTTCTGGAGGCAAGCTGTTCCACTGGTTGATTGTTCTCACTGTCAGGAAATTTTTCCTTAATTCCAGGTTGCTTCTCTCCTTGATTAATTTCCATCCATTGTTTCTTGTCTTGCCTTCTGGTGCTTTGGAAAATAGGTGGATCTCCCTCTTCTTTGTGGCAGCCCCTCAAATATTGGAATACTGCTATCATGTCACTCCTAGTCTTTCTTTTCTCTAGACCATACTTAATTCCTGCAACCGTTCTTCATATGTTTTTGTCTCCAGGATTTTAATCATCTTAGTTGCTCTTCTCTGTACTTTTTCCAACGTCTCAACATCTTTTTTGTAATGTGGTAACCAAAACTGGATTGTGTATTTCTGGTGTGGTCTTACTAAGGTTTTATAAAGCGGTACTAATGCTTAGCAATGTTAATTCTGCAGTTCTCACCATAGAGCATCATTTTTCTGGCTCCCTTGCTGGTTAGAAGAACACCAGTGACCAATAACAAACTACTGGCAGCGTGGGAGTGGGGGCCATGATGGAAGGAATTAAGTTTCTACAGCAAATTATTAGCATGGATTACAATTGCAGAGCTCTGTCAGGCATTCTGATTCTTTAATAACCGCTAGATAGCTTTTTTCCCTGCTTCTAGCAGTTTGACAACCCAATTTTCTTTATCATTTTCTCTTTTTTCTCTTCTTTCATGTCAGCATAGAACTTTCTTTATTATTATTAGCAGGAAAGAGTGAAGCAGCAGCTGGATCTTGTATTGCTAGAAAACACTTTCTACACTCTGAATTTGCTAGCAGAGGACAGTCATCAATCAAAGTAGAAAGATATACGGATCAGATGGAAGCGTTCACCAGAAACTGGCTTGGGGTGTGATCTGGGTCACAAGAAGTTCCAGGCAGTAGTTTGTTTCTGAAATGAGATGTGGAGGAGCTGATCCCCATATCTGATCTGGAATCTCCTAATGCTGTATATATGGCAGTTGGCTAGTACTACATACGGTAATTGCTTGTCATTTGGAAAACTGCACTATTAAAACCTTCATATTTTAACGTGAATTGACCTCGCCTGTCGGGAGTAAAAGGCAAAGGAGAATGGAACAATAATCCTTCAGTTTCTATTCTTCTCCGAATTCTACCATGAAGCTCTTTGATCTTCAAAGAAAAATGGACATATCTCACTGAACAATGCATACATTTATGAACGTGTCCAAAATGTCTGTGGGGAAAAAGCTTGCAGAACACGAGTCAGAAGGAAAGTATTTCAAAATTGTCTGGGGACATTCTCCCTCGGAAAGTGAGCATGAAGGTTAAGTATGCAAATCTTCATCTGCGTGCTTTGTTTTATGTGTCGAAAGCAATGTTCTCAACTTCTGTCCTTTACTTTGCATGGAAGAAGCAGCATACTTCTGCTAAAATATATAGACAGAGTGGTCTAACGATTAAGGCACCGGGCTAGAAGCCAGGAAACTGTGAGTTCTAGTCCCACCTTAGCCACGAAAGCCAGCTTGGGCCAGCCACTCTCCCTCAGCCCAACTAAAACACAGCATTGTTGTTGTGGGAAAAATAGGAGGAAGGTGTGTTGGATATGTTCACTGCCTTGAATTATTTGTAAAAAATAATAAAGGCAAGATATAAATAAACTAAACAAATAAATGAAGACTCCACTTTAGGAAAGAGCAAGGTGGACATGAGTAGCTTACCAAAACTACCAGCCTTAATCAAATGAATTGTCCATCAAATAACTGGCTAAGCAATAATGTGGACACCATTCCTGTGAAGGCCTTCTGTCTACAAATCTTACTCAAAGAGGTTGAAGACTGAAGGATGGGTGGACCAAATCGCAAAGAGCAGGATTAAACTCACAGGAAATCCAAAAACTTAGATAAGTTACATTTATGGAAGAAAGGTAGAAGTCATATCGAGGAATGTCCCCAACTGCTGTGTTTCAAGACCAAGCTTGTATAGAAGTTCAAGTTTTAGTTTTTCTTCTTGTTCTCCTTAACAGGAGAGCACTTGGTTCAATCTCTTGAGTAAAGTCCATCTGTCCTTTGTTTTTTATAAAGTTTTTATAATAGGGTCTCCTACTTGAAGAGGGGGTTGGATTAGAAGACCTCCAAGGTCCCTTCCAATCCTATTATTCTATGTTCTATGAAAATAATTAGTTTTGTTATGCTATTGTTTTACACGATTTTGTGAGAATTAACTCTCACATACACCTTGCCTTCCAAGGACCTCTCAAGACGTATGCTACTCAGCTTAGACCTCCTGACCAAGTTATGTCCAGGACTTCACTGTTTGATAATGCTGGCTAAATGTATCCCTAATAATAAGATTTTGCCTTGTTAAACCTTGCATTAATTGTCTTTTTTCGTTTGTCACACTCCCTCCTTTTTTGCAATTTATGTAGTTTGGGATTTATGGAGATTCTCAGTCATCCAGCTCATAGCTACCCCAAAGGTGATTTTTCACAAGGCAACAGGACCCTCGGAGCTGAAGAAGCTTCTTGGGTGAGAAGCGAAACATCTTCAAAGAAAAACAAGAAAGTCCAGTTGCCTCGTGAAAAAGCACCTTTGGGGTAATTTGGGATTTCCAACCCCTCCCCCCCCATTGTTGTTGTTCTTTTTCTGTTTGAAACTTCAGGAGTTGGTTGGCTGTTTGTATCTACTTTGTTGCTGCCGTAATTGCTGTTTTTAATTGCACCCTGACAGTGGTCCTTAAAGAGGCAGTGGTGAAATAAAGTCAGTTTGTGGATTTCATCTGTTTTCACTTCGTTGTTATGTGTTGCCAACCCCCCCCTGCCCCCGTGCTAGTAACAAGCTCTACTTCTCAGAAGGAAATGTTATGTCAATTGTTCGTCTGCAGAAACTACTGAAGCTAAAGCTCAGCTTCCATGTTGTGCTGCTGCTTTGAAGTGAGGTCGGTGTGTCTAGAGCTTTTCTCCATAGTTTTTATCCAATACAGCAGCACCAACAGCAAGCCACAAGGATGTCAACATGATGGCAGGCATACAAATCCCACGTTTACACACTTGTGTTCTTGTACCTGATGCAAGGGTGCAAGTCATTCTATTTAAATCATAGTCCACGTTTGGTCTGTTGCCCCCTGTCTCCTTCTCCATGGAGGGTCATGTTTAGCAGAATAACAGAGTTGGAAGGGACTTTGGAGGTCTTCTAGTCCAACCCCCTGTCCAGGATGGGAGACCTTATACCATTTCAGACAAATGGTTGTCCAATCTCTTCTTTAAAACCTCCAATATTGGAGCACCCACAACTTCTGGAGGCAAGTCGTTCCACTAATTAATTGTTCTAACTGTTTCAAAGAGGTATCTTAGTTGAAACCAAGTTTCACATGTACTCAATGGAACGCTATATGTATTTCCGTGGGGATGGGATGGTTCAGTGGTTAAAGATGCTGAGCTTGTCAGCTGGAAAGCTGACAGCCGGGTTCAAGACCCAAGCGCCATGCAACCGGGTGAGTTCCTGTCCTCGCTCCAGCTCCTGCCCACTTAGTAGTTCGAAAGTATGCAGATGCGAGTAGATAAATAGGAACTGCTTTGGTGAGAAGATAACAGTGTTCTGTGCACCTTTGGCCTATAGTCATGCTGGCCACATGATCATGGAAGTGCCTTTGGACAATGCTGGCTTCCTCGGTTAAGAAACAGAGATGAGCACCACCCCCAAAGTCGGACATGACTGGACAGGGGACACCTTTTTTTATATGTGTTTCCAGCTTTCCAAATGAAATATTCACCAGTTGACTCCACAACAGCACTGAACAGGATTGTGCTATAAAGAAAAGTAAATACTATACAAAAAGAAACAGATTTACTATTTTTAAGGTCAAGAATGACCATGATAGATCTTACCTGCCCTTCTGTTTCTAGTAGACCTGTTGTAAATTCCAGTTCCAATGTTCAGATAACTGTAAAAATCAGAATTCAATTTTGCTGTTGGGTTTACACTTACAAACAGTCAGTTCTTGTCTCAGAATATTTACCTGGAGATGTTTAAAACCATGGAGATCCATGCCCTTGGACATGTGACAGAAATCACATTTGCACAACAAAATTTACAAATAGGTGAACTGTTTCTGCACACAGGTAATCAACATGGCAGACATGATACACAGCTACTTGTAGACTAACCTAGCCTCTAATTTATCTAATTCTTTTTGTGGTTTCCAAATGCATATCTATTTCCATTTTCTCTGCTCTTCCTTAGATGGAGGGTAACAGAAGTGGTGAAAACTTTCTGTCATTTTGAAGAAGTCCTTTTGTCTTTCCTCACAATTCCAGGCGATGTTCCCATCCCAGCCTAAAATATTGTGAGTTCTGCTTTTGTCAAAAAGCAAATGGTGAATGTGCCTTTTGTGAAATAAAGTCTCCGAGACGTATACAACCAATTGAGGAAAATCTGCTGTCCTCTGGACCTTTTTCGTTTCTTTCCCTGGAATGTTATCTAAATATGTCCCACTGTTGAGAAGCTCAAACATTCCTTCCAACTGATGGTGCTTTCAGTAAATATATTCAAGACTATTCTCATCTTCACAGGGATAAATACAATCTAAATTAGGTATAATATTTTGTACCTAGGAGGGGGGAACTATAGGTCTAATTATAGTTTTCATAACAGTTTGGGAGACTTATCTACATAACTTTTCACAGCATTATGGGTTACCGTGAAAATCTGTAGCTCATCTGAATTTACCTTAGACAAAAGAGGCATTAGACATCTCTTTTCCACCTCATCTTAACAAATGCATCACTCAATATATAGGTAAGCTAAATTCATTTTCCCTTCCACTACCTCGAAAACCCAGAAGCAAAGCGTTTCTTTTTTTTTTTTTTTCTGGCCTCTGAGTTGCTTTTAGCTGAAAGTAGATTTTTTTTTCTTCCTATTTTCCCCTTCTAAGCTACTCATAGAAAATAGAAAGCTTTGTGAGTAGAAGCCAAATGCACTGAGAAATGTGTCTTTGTCACTTTGAAGGAGCGGAGATGTGCTTCACTGTCGTGACCAAAAGTCCCTCTCAGATCAGCTTTCCACACTAACTTGCATATTGCTTTTATTCTTGTTGTCTAACGTGATGGGCCAAACCTCTCAGCTCACCACGATCCAAAGCCAGGTAACGAATGCCAGCTTACTCCCTGTAGTTGCTCCGTTTGGGTTGAGGCCTTTCCTGACAGGCTATAAAAGGGTGGAGAAGTTGAAAACAGCCAGAGGAACAAACAAACAAAGGCCAGATGAACATTGACTAATCCCGCATGGAGAAACCAAGACACCATTCCACATGGTGGCACATAAGCGCACACAGAGGAAATGAAAAAGCGAAAAAACACACCCACGCCAGCACAAAAGGAATACCGTCCTTCCACGGCGTTTGCTCCTGGAGCCTTCCTTCCACTTCTAAGTTTTATTTACGTTCTCCCCCTCCTCCTTTTTTGTTTTTTTTCCCCTCCGCCACTTCTTCCAATGTTTCTCGACAATGCATTAACTTCCCTCACGGTACCATAATCGACTCCAATCTGCTATCATCACGGAAATAGAAGAGGTAAAGTGCTGGTAATAGGATCCAAATCAAATCACTTTCACTTCAGCCAGCTTTGGCTGTGAAGGCAAAGCTTCCCCAGGGAGATTCATTACAGAGAAACACCTGCAGACACAGGCTGAGGCCAGCAGAATATATAGGACACGACAGGCCTATCTCTCCTTAGTCACAAGACGGTCGTATCAAGAGTAATAACGAGAGGCAGGACCCTGATAAAACCAGCCCTCGTTGGGTTCTGAGTTTTAGCTGATTTGACCCTTCCCGGAGCAACGCACACATCAGTTTACCCAAGAAGCAGCTATATTTACATTTTCTTTCCCCCGAGCGTCTCCGATAGTCCACGTTGTGTTGTTTTCGCTATGGCTGCTCTCTGCTTTTCTTATTTATTTATTTATTGCAGTGCCCTGTTAACATCCAGTAGCCTGAAGTTTTTTTAAAAAAAAAAAACAGGGGTGAGGAAACCTCCCTATCACTCTTCCCTAGCAGCTAGGAAAGGCCAAAGTAAATTGAATTTAATAAGGTTCAGCTTCGGGGGGAGAAAAAAAGGTTGAAGACCTTCGCTGTGGAGAAGTTTTTGCTAGATTTAGAAGGACAGGCAAGGAGCCGTTTGCAACTCCTTGCCGTTGAGGTTGGAGTTTGGGGCCTTGCTTTCCCCGATAGCTTCCTTGACAGAGCGTTGACTAAAAAAGGGCCTCGTCCCAAATTCTCTGGGCTTCTTAATGATGGAGAAATTAGGAAGGGTTTGTTTTTTTTTCTTCCTTCTTGGACAATTTGTTGGTAAGAGGGAGAATTCGTCCGTAGGGATTTGGAGAGAAAAAAGGGATCAGAAAGTATCAGAAAAGGTCTGAGCAAGTATGCTTGAAGCTAGGGAGCTGAAAGAAGGGATCGAACGCAATCCGAGTTGCCCATTGTCGTATTCAACCACAATAAAATTACTGCTGGGCAGATAAACCATTCTGCTCCCCTCCCCTCCCAGTTGTGGTTTCATTTGCCAAATAAAATCGGCATGCAAAATTTATTTTAAGAACAAAGAGAAAGAGAGAGAGAGAGAGAGAGAATTCTGGAGAATGTAGTGATGAGGGTGGTGCTTTTCACCGTACGATTTTTTTCTCTCTGAGATTTGTAACACAGGAATATCAAACTTTTCAAAATTCATGTCAGCCCTCCAAGGTAAACCAGACAGGAAACATGACAAGGTGAAGTAACTCTACTTTAT
This sequence comes from Azemiops feae, assembly GCA_023970755.1. Classification (NCBI taxonomy): domain Eukaryota; kingdom Metazoa; phylum Chordata; class Lepidosauria; order Squamata; family Viperidae; genus Azemiops; species Azemiops feae. Next base: position 20,208 of record JALGBA010004205.1, on the reverse strand, counting down.
TGTAAGGCTATAATAACAGAATCTTGCAAGACTGAAAACAAACAAAAAAACAATTTTTACTGATCTATTAGATGGGTCATTTCTCTGACCATTAAGCAACTGCAGGCTCCTGCATCTCTTCTCTGATTGTTTCCCAGGCGGCATCTCTTCCCCTCTTTCTTCAGAGTCATTCGTACATTACACTATAGTCAATATGTTTTGTGTTTCA